>CM017561.1:60904755-61229755 GCA_007844125.1 Sinonovacula constricta
TTTTAATAATGCGATTATATAACAATTTAAATAGCATTTGTAACTTACCGTCACCGTGTATCTATCTTTACATCCTCCAAATGTCAGTTCCTGAGCTTTCAGAAGGGAGAGCAGCAGAAGAATTGCAAGAAGTTCGTTTTGCACAGTTAACACGAATGTTCTATTTCTTATGTTGTTCATTTTGATCTCGGTTGGCTTTCAGCAAAATCCGTACTTTAGACTGATAGTGCAAAACTCTAGGCCAAAAGTTTGTCTATTGCTGTGCATGACTTATTATTTTGTATTGACAGAAAAATAATAACATAAGTTGTCCAGTCAGCTCCACGTCTGTTGTTCCGTATCATTTTGCTAAATCAAAGTCGATCCATTCCTTTAATATTTTAAATGTCTTCAGCTACAAAGATATCCTAGTGTTACCTTGTTTCCACGTATTTAGTTTATTTTTCTACAGTGTTTTGTTGTTGTTTTTGTGTTTTTATGTTGTTGTTTTCAAATGAAGCTTAACCGTAATTATAAACTTTAACCGTAATTACAAACTATTTCCGGCATTAGAGATTAAAATAAAACATAACATCGCCGAATTTTGGAGAAAGTTGAATTTTGGTAGCACGTCGATAGAAAGGGTCCGTGGCCTGAGCCCCGACCAAGACTTTCCTGTTATGACTGGATTATTATTGAATTGCACATATAGTTTTATATATAGTTTTAATGATGTAACGATAACAAAATAAACAAACAATCAAAATAACGTCATCATCCACTTCTACACATTAAAGATCATAAGTATTTCACCGACTACATTCTCAACGATGAAACTTTAGTAAACGCCCATGTCCGTGTTAATAATTCCACTTAAACAACGATGTGCCAATGTCCATACGAACAAATAAACTTGTTTTTAAAGTTTGCAGTACACGCGACCAATAACTACCTTAGGACGAGTGCAGTAAAACTATGCTAGTGCTTTTCGCTGTATAAATGATCTACAACATTTGTGTCATTATCCGCATTGTAACCACTTCTTTCATTTTACAACCGCGCACTTAATGAACCAGTAAAGATATGTTTATTTGGTTTTTCGTCCCACCAACAGTATTTCAGTTATCTGGAGACAGTGTCCACTTGAAGCAGATATAGTGGTACAATTATATAATTAACTTATGAAAACAGAACGACTAAACACTGTTTTAATTGAACACTCATTATGCCTAAGACATTGGTTTTAAGGCATAACGAGAGTAAAATGGGAAACCGAACTAATTGGAATACTTATCTTCTGTGCATGATTAATAGCCCAAGGATCAGTAATGGTTTAAAATGTCACACTATTATCCATTGAATAATACCCGTGTGCCATATCAATTACCTGCTCAATGGATCACTGTCGACTCCAACGGCTGTTTACATACGTATAATATTGTCATAATAATGCCTTTGTCACATTGCCATAATTATGCTTTGTTTTTCAGCATACAACTTTCTTCCAGAAGAAAATATATATATAGCTACTTACTAACATTAACACAATGACCGGATTTGAAATTTAGCGACCTGGAACCTTTATTATTCTGGGCAGAAGCTAATGCAGGCCGAAATCGGGAAATATGTGCTGTATTAAACTCACCACTGTGTTTTTACTTTTGAGTCTATTTTACTGAATTTTATATCAAATTTAACAACCTTTATTAAGTATTTTAAATATCAAAACTATATTTTGATAGTTTTAAAGGTTAAAGAAATATAACCGAAAATGGTACACTCTTCATTTTGTTTTAAGTATGAGCCAATAGTTTTATATATTTCTGTGTATTAATTCTGTGTGCATTTATCAATTGAAAAAATATTGTATTCTTAAAATATGAATTTCAAGAGCTTTCCAATGGTGTTTAGCTTTTAATTTTCGGACCACAAATGAAGAAATTACAATTTTTTTTTTTACCCTTCTATACAATTCATATGAAAATCCCTTGAAGTTACATTCAAAGATGGCTGCCATGATAAGGGATTTTCACTGATGTGTAAACTATTTTTTGCATAAACATTCCAAGAGAGAGTTTATAATAAACGACCACCAAACAGCAAGGAGCTAGATATGTTGAGTTAACAATTTCATTGTGAGGACAATCTCTCTATTTGTACTGAATCGCTAGTTAGATTTCATTGTGAGGACAATCTCTCTATTTGTACTAAATCGCTAGTTAGACAATCAGGTTCTTTAGACTAACCTACTAATTAGACCATGCAAATGTTTAGGCTGCCTAGACAATTAAAGTCAAACCACACTTTGTGTTAGCCATTTTATACCACCACACTTTTTCGACCACATCTCACAATTTCGAACCACTCGCTTTATATATACAAGACTGAACTTGAGCACTTCAAAGCTTTGTCAATGTGTGTGTATTATTAAAAGAGAAAGAACCCAGTGGTAACCGCTCCATTGGAATTATTAACGAATCATTTACTATTGTTTACCGAAACCGCCACTGGACCTTGATGATCCGCATCTTAAACTTTAAACACAAGCTCTTCACAAATGAGGTGACAAACCAAAACAATCAGTAAAACTGAAAATGAAGCTGCGTTTGCGGTTTAGAAAATTGACTAAGATTTTAACTGTGAATGATGAGTTGTCAGAAGAATATACTGTCGGAAATTTGACATCGGCGGTAAAAGAGCTGTTTGGAACTGACATTCCGGGGCAAGTAAATGATCACACAACTGATATAAACATTAAAGTGGTGAAATCGAAGTCGTATAATTAACCCGTTTAAAACTAAAATATATTTATGTGTGCTTTATGTATTTTTTTTTAAAAGTACTTACAATTCGTTTATGCAGTAAGCCTAGTCCAAATGGATGATCATATATCTCAGAAGCACCTTTATTGAACAGTATACATTTAGAAATCAAGTAAATATATTCTTCCTGGGACTGTTTGCCCAGCTTGTTTAGTTGATAGAGAACCTGACTCCTAAGAAGGAGGTTAAAGGTTTAAGCACTGCCCTGGGTAATGGAATTTTCCAGCTCTGATGTTACATTTGAATGATGTCAGAATCGGTTCTTCAGAGAAACCTGGAACAGGCAAGGTAATGGTGGTTCTGTCCAGATGATGCCTAGGTCAAACAGGTTAAAGAGAGGAGTGTAGAGAATATGCCCTGTCTGCCCAGCAGCTCAGTTGTTAGAGCACCTTACTCTGGAGCAGGGGGTTGTAGGTTCGGGAGCCGGTCGAGTCGTACCTCGGGTCACTTCGTACCTGCTTTTTTCGGTCACTTCGTACCTTCGGATGGGTCACTTCGTACCTCTATTTGTGTGTATAGATAAACGGGCTTCGCACCTCTCTTGCCTTGAGGGTGTTTCTCTTCACACTTAGCGGTGGTGTAAAAAGCATATCATGTCTCTCAAAATAAAGTTGGGTTAACCTATACATGTATGTGGTTTAGGGTTAACATTTCCGATTAGTAAATGAAGGTAAAAGATAACGAATAAATACATTTGGAAAACAATAGATGTGATCTTTAATTACATTACACAATGTGCATGAACATAAAATACAATACAGTACAATAATTTGAAAATTTGATGGTTTGACATTTATTTACTTTAAATCGATAGCACATGAAGAAGACAGAGAACAATAAATTTTAAATAATAAATGAAACAAATAGTTGTTTTATATACATAACACAATAGCACATTTTATATTAGACACGAGTACAAGTTTTGACGGTAACAGGACGACTCACCGCCCTTACCAACTCACCGCCATTCAAGGTTGGTCGACTCACCGCCGATTTTAAAAAAACCGCTGGTCGACTCATCGCCTGTATACTTTTACTGTGATGAATTGATAATTTTGAACTATCTGTAGATTTTATCATTATTTTTTTTTTCCGATTTAAAAATTATAACTCATGTATCATGGGACGGTACAAGAGGTAGCTAATACGTAGCACTTATTGGATGGGTCTAAAACGCTTACGCAGGTAAAGTGTGCAAAGGTCCAATTAAAGGTATTCAACATTGTTTCATGACTATATTTCGATTTAAGTATTGGAAAAGGGATAAGATCAGATAAGATAAGAAAGCTTTATTTTCATATCAGTAGTGGTTTCTATCGACTTACCTTTATTCAGATTCAGATGCATACATATGACTTGACAATGCGACATAAGATAAAACATATGGATGAAAACACAAAAACATGCGTTTACATTTAAGCATATAAAAAGCAGTGGCAAAATATTACAGACATTAAAAGTGTTTATGAATAAAATGAGGCCGTTTTGACATGAGGCCGTTTTAACCAGCACCCGTTGGCGGTGAGTTAAAAAAATAGGCGATGAGTCGACCAACCGTGAAGGGCGGTGAGTTGGTAAGGGCGGTGAGTCGTCTAGTAATCCAGACAAGCAACCTTTATTTACACAACACAACATCACATTAACATGATAGATAATGAATAAAAGTAATCAAGCGTTGTCACATTATTTACATCTGTCAACATTAAAAATTGCACATTAAAAATAGAGCGACAATACATTACAGAAGAAAAGTTCACAGACACAGAAAAATATAAATGTTCACCTTTATTTACACGGCCGTCTATTTAAATCCTATTTACACGGGATTGTATACTCCTGTTTTAAATATGTGCATCTGTTTCTTTAGGCGGCATCATTATTGCATAAAACTAATGTTAATTATAACAAACAAATACCAGGAAGTACAAACACAAAGCATATTTAAGACTAAGGAACAGTTGTAATGGGTCAGAAGTGGTTTCACTGCCTACCATATAGGTGAATTGAATTGAAAGTGGACTGTGCGTGCATACGCGGCAGCATACTATTCAATGTGACGTCTGGTTTCAGAGAATATGCTGACCAGAACAAAAACATTATGAGGCCACCCACGGTTGTCTCTTCGAATTGTGGGACAAATATGAGGAGGGAGACCTCAGCACATCGAAAATGCTGAGGTCAGCTAGTTTGATCACCGGGTTAGGCCCAACACCTACATCCGCGACAAACTACAGTAACTAGGGAACATCTGAAAACAACGAGTCCTTTCAAAACTGATATACCTTCAATTTTGTTATTAAGCAATAAAAAAAAGAATTAACATTGCACATGTAAATATATACACATTGAAATCAAATTTGTGTTATTGTGTTGTTTTTTACGCCTAATTTGTTACACACTTAACCGGGGTTTCCATATACTTATATAGACGTTGTGACCAATTTACTAAGGTTCTGTTGAAACCTGCAAGCATAAATAAAAAATATAAATATATATTCTCAACTCTCAACTTGCATATGAGAATACAGACATATTAATATTTCATGTTAATATAATTTATTAATTCATATTTAATTCAATAATGATGATTAAAAATTAAATCAATATTACCGATAATTACATACAAGTGAAATAAAAGTTCCTTACCAGTCAAGTCGTAATTTCTATGTAATTCAAAATTACTGTCGAAGAAGATACAAACAACCCGTGCAGTGACCCTTAAAAGAAGAGTCTCCCATACACATAAAACTCCGATACACACTCACTGTTAAACTGGGTAGCGAAATATCATGGTGCGAAACATCTGAGGTGCAAAACATCTGGGTAGCGAAACAGAAGGTGGCAAAACATCTGTAAATCGTAAACAACAATGGTATTGATTTAGACATAACTGCACTTGCCCTTTTAGAATTCTGTCAGGATTGTTGGAACATGTCATTTATACTACACACATAGTTCCATCCTCTGTTGTTATTATCATACACATAATAGTTTGACAATACATACAATTGGCATATTATTATCAGGGTGACTTAAGAAATATTGTTTTTAACCAATATCAGAATCATATAACTGACTTTCAGTCTCTGAAAATGTGTTTGTCCCACCTAGCTTGGAGTGGCTGCAGGGGTGTAAAATTCCACCCGCCTGTTCGAATTGGCAAGTGGAAGTTGAGGTCGTGTAAGAATTTTCTGTAGCTAGTCCTACAGGGTGAGCGAAAATTTCAGTTGAGATTGTCAATATTTGTTGTTGAATAAAAGAAATTATAGTTAATAAATGGTGAACAATTTTGTACACTGCCACTACATTTTTGATCCCTCACAAATTATGCCCATGACTCATGATTCTTTCACCATTTAAATTGTTGACAATTTTGTGCCGAAACCATGGTCAAGGTCACCTTTTGGCTAAGTTGACACATTTCAATCCACATTCAACTTATTTCCTGGAATACTCAAGACAAGCTGACAAGATCAAAGGATTGTCTCAGTAACTGATTTTCAGTTGATACTGGTGATGAAACTAGCTGCCAACATCAAAGGATTGTGTACTATTGCCAGACTTAAATTGGCCAATTGCAGAGTCCGAGCAATGTGAGGTGCATGTAACCTATGACAACAGCCTAGTTTCCAGCTTATTTCACTGATCAGCTAGTGCGCTTACGGACATATTATTGTTCTGAAAGAACACAACTTTCATACTTTTCATACTTGTACATTTTCTTCATGTGTTACCAGCTAATCAAGAAAATTGTTCTTAGTTATAATGTTCATACATTTATAAGTCTCTGTTGTGTGGTGGAATTACATGGAATAAATTATCCTCGTTTTGATATTTGTGATCAACTATTCTCCTGCGGTTTGTCAGCCAATTCTTCTTCTGCTGTTTGTCAGAATGCGTTGCATATTTGTCGAAACAAACTAGCATTAGTTCATTTTTTGTAGCGGAAAGCGGAAGGGACGGGTTGAATAATAAAGTTGATATACAGTTTGTTTAAACAATCATTCCAAGTTGTTTTCCATTTCTGCTAGATCATTTAGCACCATCTAGATATATTTCATTTTGTCAGCATTTCATATAATATTTCTTTTGTTCATTTTGAATGTTTAACAGAACAGAGTTAAATTACTTATTCTTTACTTAGAAATTTAATTGCTTCTAGTCATTTCTGTTAAGGGTTTGATTGTGTCAAAAAGTAACAAATTGAAAGATTTCCTCTAAAGCCTTGTTTGTTTTGTGTTTTCCTTAATTGCATAAATGTTGGTAATGCTGTGCGAGTGAATGCTGTGTTAAGGCGAGTGCATTTTACAAGTCACTAGTCCTACCGGGTGAGTGGATTTTTGGCAAATTGTACACCCCTGGTGTGGTTGGAAAAGAGCCTCTCGCACCCCCCTTTTTCCTAGTGAATCTGGACCTGCAGTCTCTGGTTCAGGTATACTACCAACTGAGTTCGACCTCACACAACAAAGTGCAGTGCTGGAGTGTTGCAAATAAGTAAGAGGTAAAAATATTTCGGTTTAAATTTTCATGAAAACTACTAATTATCTGGTGGTGAAACCATGCCACCATAGCTTGTCCAATTTCTTTTTATTATGTGTTATATTTTCAGTGACTTTTCATTAAGCTTGAACAACAGAGATGCTCTTAAAGATGAGTCGAAACGCCTGTCAGACTGCAACATTGTGTCTGGAGATCTTGTATACATTATCAGCAATTCTGATGCTCCATCTCCACCAAAATCATCTAAGCCAGTATGTATATACCTTATACATTGTTGTGTTCACTAAATTCATCCTAATTGTTTGTATTTTCATTACAAATTAGGAGCACATGGCTTATTACAAATCATTATTTAATATTATTCCTACAAATTATTTTCTCTAACTGTTCAAACAGCATAGATGAAATGACTTAATTTAAAAAATATAACCTGGCTATTTGATTATCACCTCAATCAGTCAAGTAAGATTATGCATGATGTGAACACATTGTTTTAAATGTTTGCTTTATCACTTACAAAACAACCCAATTTTTTATTATGTTACAATTTTAATTGTCATGTGTTAATTTTATGCTCAATTTTTTTTTCAGGAATTATTGCAAACAACTACTGTTTCTACATTTACCTATAGTCAGAGCAATGATAACCCCAGTCAGTCAGATTCATTAAGCAACCTGTCCACTGAGAGTGGAGCTCCCCCAAATCTCTCTACACATATGGAGACTGAGCCACAAGCTGAACCCTCAACAGTTGATGGTGCTGGTGCAGAGATCTATGTAGAAGAAGACTCATCATTGTTTGACAGGGTGATAATAAACCAGTGCCTCAGTGAGCCAATTTTGTGCAGAGAAGCTTCCCATGGGTGTATTCCATCACTTTTAAGAGATCAGTATCATTCAGCCCAACCATCAGATGCTAAAGAGGCTTTATGTGTCGTGCTGCACGTGCTAATGATGGAGACAGGTTTCATTCATGCTCAGGTATTGACAAGACTATGTAGATTATTAGAAAAACAACCTATGTCCTCTAAACCATAAAATTTGATTACTTAAATTGTTTTCCTACTGCATTTATTTATTGTAATAAATGATATAAAATCTAAAATATTTGCAAACAACTACATTCAGAGGTTACAAGGTTTTGTCTAAGACCTAGAAGCTGTTACTGATCAGACAGTGCCCAGCTGTAAGCTGACCTATCCAGATACACTCTATTTTTGCCCAAGTGTAAGCATGTAGTTTCCTGCTTTCACCTTTGGTTTAATAAATATATGTGCAAAACTCCTTGGGGGCACCTGTGGCAAAGTGGTAAAGTCACCAATTAATAATTCTTCTGACTGCTTAGCCGCTCACCACGTGGGTCCGCGTAAGTCCCGAAAGACTTAATGTGAAAAGGTCTCTAGCTGACTTGAGGTGTGTCGGTGGTTCTACCCAGACATGTGTCTGGGGTCTTCCTCCACCAAAAAGCTAGATGTTGCTATAATGGTCAAAAACAAAACAAATCTCCATGAATTGACCAGGTTTGTAAAATCATTTATGCATATCTGAGTGGAGATTCATTAAGTTAAGGAAGTGATACCCTGTCTTTTAACCTGAATACATGCATCACACCAGTTACCAGTTCTTTTTTTATTGTCCTATTTATTATTCTTTAGACCTGAATTTATTTGAGTATTATAGAAGATGGTAAGAACAATGGTATAAATAAAATACTTAATTTAAAATTGATATTTAAAATAAATATCATGTAAAGTTCATATTCATAAATAAGTGTTTATTGACAATACACAGATGCGTGCATCACTTTATAGTATCTAATGATCTTATATTTTTGTCATTTATTTTATTCAGCAGACAGAGCCAGGCAGCAGACTGCCAAATTTGTGGTGTCAAAATGGCTACTTTAAGCTAAGGTATACATACCCAGGTTGTGAAAATACCAACTGCTCTGTTACTGTGATAGCCACAGGGCCCATGGTGGTAGTTCATGGTAAGCGGTGTTGTCAAATAATCTCCAACAATAAATAAACCATATACTAAGACTGTCCTTTTAAAGAAGTACTGCCTAGTCAGCAAGTCATTCTGGACATGATGCCACCTGCCGTCACATAACTTTTGGCACTGGTTTATTAAGCATGGTACTGGGGTTGTATTTTTAAAGATTTTTTTTATATTATTTAAACAAAGAAATTTAATTGAGTCATGAAACATTCCCTTAGAAATAAGAAAATGTTCTTTAGTTTCATTAATAAAACCATTTAATCTAAGAAATTTCCTAGATTTTTCATCATTAAGTAAGAAAAATAACTGAATTAATGGATACCACCCCAGAACTACTCAGAGTAGATGGTTTATTTCTAAACTGGTCAAACCACAAAATATATTATCAGTGGCCTACAGCATTCAATCTTCAGATTTCAAGGTGTGATGTTTTCTTACAGTTTCACATCACTTCTATCTGTCTAAAGAATCTTCAGTGGTTTCCAAGGCAAAGTGCAGAGATGTGACTTCCTCAGCCCCCTCACCTCGTGGGTTCAATTCCTAGTTGGGGCAAAAACTTTCCTATTTGGAGGTCTTGTAGCTTACCTGTGGTGTGCTGTCAGTTCTAGCCAGATATTTACGTCTGGGGTCTTCTGCCGTCATTTATTAGCTGAACGTTGTCAGTATGGCCATTGTGTCAATGAGAAGTAACAATAAACAAAAACAAACAATACATTATGTGTCTGCTTTGCTGATTTGCAAGACATTTTGATCCTTAAATAGTTTGGCATTATACTTTTCACTCAGTAGACTTATGATTTTGTTAAACAACACATATTGTTTTTTTTTCAGTATCCCATCAGATTTAAAATCATTTTTTTTAAACAATGAATATACAACATTAGCTGAAATATCTCATTTAATTACCTACATATAATTTCTGAGAAACAAGAAAGTTATGCTTTTTATGCTGATGCCTAGGTCTATAATCTTCTGCATTTACTCTTATTCTCATTACTGCAAAGCTCATGATGATATACCTTAAGCAAAGAGTGTAGATCCAAATCAGCCAGGTGTTAACGAGGAGCTCTTTGATCTGGAGGTGTACTATTGGCTGCTAAGTCTGAAGACAAATCCTGCACCTGTGCATGTCAGTGTCAAAAGATGACTTAGAAGAATGGGTTATTAACAAAATGGATCTTGAAATGTTTTTAAGACATGGAATAGATTAAGGGTGGAGTACATGCCACATAATTATATCATTATGGTAGAAACATTTTTATTTCAGGCCTTGTGTCAGAGAGCCAGTCTGCCTCCAGACAGTGCAAGCTAAGACTGAAGGAATATATTCATGCTGTAACAAATGGTAGAGAAAGTTTTTATTTTGCTCTTTTACAATAGGTTAAACAGTAATGTAAAATGTAACTGACTTGATAATAAATACTTTTATCTAGCACATTTAGTTAATAAAACTTCTATTTTACTGAGATTCCTGCATGGCAGAAAAAAGTCACACATTTTCATTCAATTTAAAATCACTAAACATAAATGTTACCATCATTTGATATTTAATAATGTTCATGTATTATAATAATTCTGTCATTTGACTATGATAACTTTAACAATGCTTGAGGCAGCATAAGTATACAACATGTGTTTATTAATTTAACCATGGTCGAACGGTTAGAGTCGCTGACTTGTAATTCAGGGTTCAAGTCCTGGTCAGGCTAAGAACTTCCATGCGGGGGAGGTTTTCCAGGTACTTGCAGTGTGCTGATGGTTTCTACCAAGATATAACTTGGGAGTCTTATTTCACCAATAATAGACGTTGCCAATATGTTCCTGTTTATGTCGGTGCGATGTAGTAAAACAAAATGTATTTTCTAGTCAATAATTGCCAACTGTCTCCTAAAATTCCACCCTTATTGCTTTGGTTAATAATAACCAACATGTTGCTAAAGCTTAGTTCAGTTCACTTTAGTTTGTCACTCTTTAGGTCCTCGTTATATAGAATCATAGAATCTTTTCCTACTGTGAGCAAACATTATTATTTTAAAATCTACTTGTAGCAAAGAAATGTTTGCAGACATGTATTCCTACTACAGGTACTCTTTTGTTGGCTACTACTATAAAAGGCTAAAATACATATTGTTACCATAAATATTAATAAAAATAGCCTCAATTTGGGACTGATATTTCTGCATGTGCACTGATATATTTTTCTGGCCCAGTTTACTGGGCATAGTATCGATAATTGGCTCTGTGAACCAAGCACGCAACATCTACAGCTAAACGTAATGTCATAATTCAACAAAATAGCAGGAGGAAAAAAATGTTTAAATTATTAGCATATTTTTCCTGTTGATGTCCTAGCCCAAATAATGGCCTTTTGGCTTTATAGCCCTTGTAATCATAAGTGCTTTCATAAGTTATTGTCTTAGTATTATGTAATTAAGTTCCTACTTCCAGATTGCCTTGACTGCTATTACCAGTTACCCAAACTGTCACGAGTGTTCAAAGATACCATCGCTAACCCTCTTGTGCAGGACATGAGGACTGGTAAGTTAACACATGACATTAATTACCTCTGAGCCAGTTTTACCAACAATCCTCAAGACTTGGGCCCGTATTCACCAACCATTTGTAAGTAAAAATTGCTCAAGTCATGGATTTTAATCCACAATATCTTCATTATGTATTTAGCCACATGTCTGTATTTTTGATTGACACTTTAGCTTTGCTGCTTTCAGTATAAAATCACATTGAAACTTGGGATTAAGTCATGACTTAGGCTTAAAAATGGTTGGTGAATACGGCCCCCAATCATGACTTGAACTCAAGTCATCATTTCATTCCAACAAAAAGAAGCTTTTGAATGTTGCTTAAGTGTGATTTTAAGCTTAAATATTATCTTAAATTTCAGGATGAATTAGCTGACTGATGTAGCTGAGTATACTAAGAAGATACATGTATTGTGAATAGATATCCATGACTGAAGCAATTCTTAAAAATACCTGGTGAAGACAGGCCTTAACCTTCTAAGCTCAACTTAATCGGCCTTAGGCATTTAGTGTAGAGCTAGATAAGTCAACGTCACTAGGAGCTGTCTAATTAGGAGATACACTTTATGTTTCTTAGTCTCAGCTCCTTAGTTGTTGTATAAAATTTATGAACCTTTTAGCAGATAATGAACTATATTAAAGGGTAGGTTGTACATGCAACAGACTAAGACTGATGAGACACCAAGCCCTGGTAGCAGAGAAGTTAGAATAGCATCCCAGGCCCTGGTAGCAAAGTAGGTAGAATAGGATCCCAGGCCCTGGTAGCAAAGTAGGTAGAAAAGCATCCCAGGCCTGGGCCCTGGTAGCAAGGTAGGTAGAATAGGATCCCAGGCCCTGGTAGCAAGGTAGGTAGAATAGGATCCCAGGCCCTGGTAGCAAAGTAGGTAGAATAGCATCCCAGGCCCTGGTAGCAAAGTAGGTAGAATAGGATCCCAGGCCCTGGTAACAAAGTAGGTAGAATAGGAATAGGATCCCAGACCCTGGTAGCAAAGGAGGTAGAATAGGATCCCTAGAATCAGCATCATCCCTGGCTTTGTTCCAAGGCCTAAACATACAACGAATAACTAATATAGTCCAATTGTATGGTCGGTTTGATAGGTCAGTTAAAAGTTTGATTAGCACGCAGTGTGTCTGTGACTATATGTGGTCTCATGTTAGGTGTTTATTACATGGAAGAAGCATTGTAGGATTTAAGTTAACACTCTACAGTGGATTAAAAGACTGTTTGTGGGTCATTAAACCCCAAAATGTTTTGTAAACCCAAAACAGAAAATAAACCCAAAACAAACATTAAACCCGAAGCCACAGTTATACCCAAAAAAGATTTTAAACACAAAAAGGATGTCATACCAAACATGGATGTTAAACCCCCAAACTGGCATTTGACTCAAACAGATGTTGAATCACAAATTTTTAAGCCCAAGATTAGATGTTAAACCCCCAAAGTATGTTAAACCCAAAATGGATTTTAAAACCAAAATAGATGTTAAGCCCCAAACCAATGTTAAATACGAAACTCATTGTTAAACCCAAAACTATTGTTAAACCCATCTGATATGGCAAGTAACGCTATTTCTGTATCACTATGTAATGAATCATTTTTGCATTTGTGATCTCGTTTTCATAAAACCGATAAAGTTTTTTGGTTTTTTTTGTTTCATTTATGTACATGCAATTTCAAAGTTTGGTAATTGTAGAAATGTTCAGGTACATAACATTTTGAGCTCTGTCACAATTCTCCAAAATTATGTTTTGACAGCTGCTGGCTTGGAAGATCTTTTTGGTATTCTGGCACTAACACATGAAGTCAAGGTAAGTTCTGTTATTATAACTATAATCACTATCATTATAACTCAAAGCAGCAGCAGCAGAGTGGCAGCAGCAGCATAAACAACAACACAACAGCAGCAACATCAGAAATATTACCTTTAATCTCAATGATTCACTGCATACCGGTACTCAACTTACACCTGTTCATTTTTTGTTTTTTAAATTACTACAAAGTTTATTAGGCTGATCATCATTTATATCATATAAGGATAAAAATATTTTTTGTTACTAAATCAGAAAAAAACTATAACTTCTGTTTTGTTGCAGGCATTTTTTACATTGAAATTTTTCTTTTATTTCAAAAAGCTTTTGTCAAAGCAAAGTATTTAGTCAAAGATATTGTCATGTTATTTGAAGTGTGCAAAGTTTTTTGGTAAATAATTTTGTTTACTGTGTTTGAAGTATTTAATGTGCCACTTTCTGTTTCCTTTTAATAGTTGAAGATTCTGAGCTGTCTGGATGTGCGTAGTCTGTGTAGGTTAGCCCAAGTCAACATGGAGTTCTCTGGCTTGTGTTCAGACCCCTATCTATGGAGAAGGTTATATATGCGTCAGTTTGGAAGTGAGTAACATGTCATCTACAGATAAAAGCATTTGAACTATATACATGTTTATAAAATGTGAACACAGGTTTTACCTGCAGCAGTTTTGGAGTTAGCCAGATGTCATCAACATTTTAAAGAATACCAGTTCTAAACATATTTATAAAATGTGAACACACATTTTACCTGCACCAGTTTGGGAGTAAACAGTTAAACTTTAAACATATTATTAAAAAAAATGTGAACACACGTTTTAAAGGCTTGGGAGTAAGCCAGATGTCATCTACATTTTGAAGCATTTGAGGTATAAAAATAGTTATAAAATGTGAACACAATCTGGATATAATACTAAGAAGTGAAAATAAATTTACAAAGAAATGTATGTACCAGTTTAATTCTCTGTCTTTCAAATGAGATTGTGTTGTTGACATCCCATTAATCATACATACCATCCTTTAGTCTGCCATGTTCATATATAACATTTCATTTACATGAAAGTTTCTCCATCTAATACATCTTAAATTATTTTTAACATTCATGTTGGATAAATATAATAGTCTTCAAATTCTTAGCAGGTCATTTATATTTATTTTTGCAATCATTCTAACAGACTAAAAATTCTGTTATTCCTTACTTTTCAATTGCTTGAAAACATTCTATCAGACTGTAGATTTATTCCTTCTTTAACAAAAAATGCTCCATTTAATAATTTTCATTGAGAGGCATTATTGCATTGTATCCCCTGAATAATCCTTAATGGAAGTAGGTCCTTTCATTTGCTTACTCGGTTTTTATGCTTGTGCTCTTTGGACTGTATGTTGACTTTTCTGCCTTTCTTGTGATACCCAGGTTAGCCATCATCAACAAAAACTTCCATTTTCTTTTTTGAATAACACATCTCTATAAGTATTTAAATGGATTTTAAGTATATATTTATGGAAAAGTAACAAATTTCACTGTTTGAAATTGCAATATCTACAAACGAACAGGCAATAAATTCCAAAAATTCCAGCTAAAAGGACCTACCTACTGTTTGGAATACCTGGGATATTAACTAACAAGGGAGACAATTTCCATTTCACCAATGTACTCCATTGCTTGCACACATTCTATTAGGCTATAGATTATTCCTTTCTGTTACAAAAATGTCACCATTGTTCTGTTTGGGTTTCAGACAGAAGAGACAATAGTTTATCACAGAACTGGAGACAGGTATGCTTTTATTTGACATATCTTTGCGTGCAAGTTAGCTGTTAAATTAGATGTTGTTCTACTGTAGCATTGATGTTTGCTATTTGTTTTAATGTTGCTGTTGCAATTTTATCTTTCTTTTCCTTTTTATTTGTTGGTTTTATTTATTATTCATTTTTATAACATTAAACAGAGACAGTTATGAACATATAAGATTATGTCCAGCTATTTATTAGAGGAAGACCTCAGACATATGTCCGGGTAGAACTGCTGGCGAACTGATGAAGATGCTAGATTATGGAAGACATACTTCACTGAGCACAAGCTAGTGAAAGGTTAAAATCAACTAGACCTGCTGGTATTTTACAGAGTATACACTTTATATTGTAATAAAGAATTCCAGTTTGTTCTATTTCTACAATTTAAAAAATCTATCATTCTTCCTTTCCACCAGCTGTTCATTAATGAGTACAAGATAAGAAAGGAACGAAGAAAGCACATGGCACGAATTATGACCCCATCCCCCTGGGGCCCCATGAACCCCTTTGGGGGCCCCTCTAGTCTCCTCCCACCAGGACCTGCAGGCATCATTGGTGGGGACTATGATTTGTATCCAAACTTTCATGGTATGTAGTAAGGATAGAAACCAACATATTTTTTTTTTCTTTATTACCATTTTTTTTTTTTTTATTGAAGATTTCTGGTTAATTGATGACTACCAATAGGTTTTGCTTAGAAGAAAAGTGAAATATGGCAGATACAAATGAGCACAGTAAGGGTGACAAACAACAAACACTTGTATATTGCTCCATGTCAGGTTTTTCTTGATAAATTTAGAAAAAAAAGGCAGGGGAGTATATACCTGCACCACATCCCTAATACTTTGCTGTGTCTCATACAAGGATCAACATTAAGTCTGTAACATGTCCTTTTTGTGGCAGACACAAGGCCTTATTTTTATTATTTTAACTATTATTATAAATTTGGAGTTTAAAGTCACAACAAGCTTGCAAAATGTACTACAGGAATATTATTATCAAGAACTATTTTTTTACCAATATTAATTACAAATTCCATTTACTAACCTGTCTAAAGTGTCTAGATATTGTTTATAACAGGTGGACATCCTGGCATGCCGGGCATGTATGGACCGCCACTGGGTCTCCCGCGACCCAGGTACGACCTGATAGGCCCAGGACCCTATAATGACCCTAATGCAGCACCCAGTCTCCGCCCACGCAGACCTAGGGGTGGTGGGGCATCTGGCAGAATCAATCCATTCGCAGGGTTCGGACCAAGGTTCTTCTAACCTTAAATGATTAAGGTCTTAAGTATATTAGTTTACAGTTTAAGGATGTAAGAAGTTTTTCTCATCATTTGTTTTTCTTCTTTACTTCATACAAATGGAGTTAATTATAGGAATTATCTCATTAAAATATTTAAATTTATGTATGGATTAGATTTTCATTAACAAAATAGTAATCTAAAAGTGTAGATTACTTTTCAAATATAATGTATGACACATAATGGCTGTTTGCTCATCTTTGATAATATTATTCAAAATGAGTTGATAACAAATTTATTGATAAAATTTAAATTTGACTAATTTAACATTTGCTAAATGATTCTCTAGGTCAATATGTAGCACATCACAGGTGTATGTGGGTGCCCTGATATGACTAAAATTTAATTTCCTCACATTTTTACACTTAATTCATCCTACTCATATAAGCAGAAATGTCATATTGAATAGGTAGCTATTGTGTATTTGCCAAAATCAGTGTTGTATTGACGATTTTGTATTTATATTTAAAGGTCAGATATATAGAGGATATTTGTTTCTAATGTAAGGTGGATTTTATTTTACAGAGTGGTCAGCAATGATATATTGTTTTATGAGTGATATCCACGAGTGTATACACTTTGTTGCTTATCACAAGTTGATATAAAATCCATCTTTTACCAGAAAAAAAACATAGATATTAATTTTTTAAAATTCCTGTTGTGTACCACCAGCTTCACAAGTTGCACTTAATGTTTTGATACACCCACTTAAAATATTTTTTGGATATTAGTCAGTTACTCTTCAATTCTTTTAGAAACGATTGAAATATGATATAATACTCTGTGTGCATTAGCAAAGGTCAAGTAGCAAGGGCATCATTTTTGTCCCTGATTTAAAAACAAAATCATAAATTATAAGTGAATCTTGTGATTTTTTGTGAAAAGTTATTTCACTAACATGGCTTGTATGATGGAAGCTTTGGACAAATTATGTTCATTATTTTGTCAGTTGATAAAATATGTTGCCAATTGCTTCTAAATGTGCTGTTATAAATAAAATATTGTTACATTCATTTTTGAGTTGTGTTATTATTTTATTATTATTAATAATATTATTATTATAAGTAGGAGTAGTAGTAGTAGTAGTAGTAGTAGTATTGCTGTTGTTATTGCTGTTATCAAATGGCCCAACCAAATTATCTCCGAAAACCAATTAACACCAGATATTAGTCTAATGTGTACATTCATGAGTCGAAATGCAAGGGAGGTAACTGGTGAGATAATATAGAAAAGTAATGAATTGTCTACTCCTTATGAGACACTTCGCCGCATTTGTTTACTTTTATGCAGTATAATGAATATCTATTTAGCAAAGCGAAGGTAAACAACAGTTTAGAATTCGTGTTAAAAATATATATTACAAAAAGATTAAAGCACTAAACACTTTACATATACATTGTATAGATAGTTTCCACATCAGTGAAAATCCCATATCTTGGCAGCCATCTTTGATGGCAACTTCAAGTGATTTTCCGATGAATTGTATAGAAGCGTAATTTTTTTTTTGTAATTTCTTCATTTGTGGTCAAAAAATTAAAAGCTAAACACCATTGAAAAGTTTTTGAAATTCATACTTTTAGAATGCAATATTTTTAATTGATAAATGCACGAAGAATTAATACACAGAAATAATAAATAAATAATAAAATTATTGGCTCATCCTTAAACAAAATGAACAGTGTAGCTTTTTGGGTTGTAATTTTTTTTACCTTTTAAACTATCAAAATATAGTTTTGATATTTAAAATACTTCATAAAATCTGATAAATTTGATATAAAATTCAGTGAAATAGACTGAAAAATAACAACACAGTGGTGAGTTTAATAAAACACATATTTCCCGATTTCAGCCTGCATTAGCTTCAGCCTTCAAAGATGGCTGCCTTAAACTGTCTTATCAGTGCCTATGACATCACATGTAAAATATCTATTGACAAGGGTACGCGGTGTAGACGTGTGGCTCCCAGATCATAGAAATGAGGTGAATAAATAAAATGAGGTTAATTCTGGTTTCATCTATACGATTTAGTCATAACTGGTTTATTTAAAAATTGCAACTCAAGAATGTCTTTAAAAAGAATGATCTTTCAAATTTAATAAAACATTATTTGATGAATTAATATAACCTAGAACTGTGTCTGACCATCTAAAGTACGTATTGATATTGCTACCCCGGTATATTTACTCAACTCTTTGGCGATCGCAATAAAGCCGACTTTATCTTTAATATTCAGAAAAGTTGGACACGACGCTAGCCAGTGATTTCCTCATACAAGACCGAATTGTATTGTGGGTCGGACAATGGAATGTCCAACACACTGACAGAGATAGTTCAGACGAAAATACTTCAAAACCACCAGAGGTGTTTTATAATGCCATTTTTATTCATCAAAAATAAAATTCTTTTCAGTGACAGTGACAAAATGGTGGATTTTTTTTAATTTTTAATTTCGCAAAGAGATTTAAATAACACGCTTTCTGGGGAAGCTATGAAGTTCAACCGAGGACATTGTGATTTCTTAAATCGAGCACTTTTTTTTAACTTATTTCAAATATAAACGCTATTTAAAGTATTGTGGCATTCAAACGTTTATATGAAGTTATAATTGATCCATCGTGTTTAGATTTTGCTCAACTAAAGCTTATTTCAGAAAGGTGATATGTTTAGACATTGGCTGGTTGTCATAATTGCTCCAGTTTTCTTAAATTAAAGATCTATTTGCGGTCTCTGAAATTTAGGCGTTGATTGGATGTAATAGTGTTGCAAGTTTGCTTACATTTTAACGAACAGAAGTCTATTTAAGAATTTTGGAAATATAATCGCTCATGGTATGTTACAACGTGTCAGGTATTCTAAGATTTTTTAACAACAACAAAAAAGCAACAACAACCGCACAATCTATTTTGGGGACTGCAACATTCAAACGCTGACGTAATGCCATAATTGAGTCAGGTAAACCTCTGGAACTAATCGCCAGTAAAATCGACCCATCGAAATCAACTGGAAAGATGAAAATCTAGTGTGTGGCTGAACCCAGACTGTATATTAAAACAGAAACCTTGCACTATACCCAGTGGCAGCATCGCCAACTTAACACTCGAAGTATGGCATTTAGCATTTAATATATGAAAATTCGCAGTTCGACGGCGTACAAGTGATAATGAAACAATACGAGTCACAAAGATATTTTAAATTTTAAACTTTATTAGTTATTTCTAAGAAGTGCATTTTTACGTAAATAATACACTATATCAATATTTCCTGTGACTCGGTTAGTGTGGCTATAAAATTTGGGTGATTAGACATTTGAGCGATTATCGGAAAAAAATACAGAATGGCGCGCTCATTTCGAAGCGTTGCTTTACATTGTGATAGGAAATCTCTGTGCTCACTGCTTATTTTTTAGTATCTAACCTCAAAAAGGAGGGAAATGTGTTAATTTCCCCAATTATATCTGATCGATCAGTTAAGCTCGAATACTCCTGTGCGTGGGTGTGTCATTAGGCTATTGGCGCTGTTGCAATTGTGGTGATCCAAGACTATGGATGTTTGGGCGAAAAAAATCGCCTCTTTGTGTGTGTGTGTGTGTTTTTTTTATAAATGACAGCTGCTTAAATATTTCTTCCGATTTCCGATTTCTTGTATTTTTATTTAAACTCTTTTTCTTATGGCCGTGTACAAAATAACACGTTAGAGTCGGTGCTTTCCTGATAAAGGAATCGGTGCAATCTTTCACGTACTTAAAGAGGTTCTCTCCTTAAATAAGTATTACTTTAAAAGCAACAAATACTTTAAATAAGAAACTGTTCTAAACCAAGTCTCGTGGTTGCTGACAGTCTGTCTGTGAATGGATTCATGATATATGTACAATCGTGCTGACAAACTTTAACACATGCGGCTTTAAACCCGGGATGCCAGGGCTTCGTTCTGTCGGACAGATAACAATCGCATCGTGGACAACGTACGTGCACGTGCTTGTGTCTGTCTGTGTGTGCCTAGCGGACTCCTACAGTCTCATCGACCTCGGGTAAGGATCATATTATTTTTGCATACATGCATGTGAGTAAGGTGAAAGGTTATGATGTTGTTCTTAAAGGTGGCATTCGACAGTTTAGGCCAAATTTTTGTTTCTCAAATAACCAAGAAAGACATTGAAAAGATCCTGCAAAATGCTGTTTTTGATGCCAAAGATCTGTGTGAACAATCAAGTACAAATCCCCACTCGTCATTGCAAGCAGGTATTTCCTATCCGAGCCACGCTGCAGAGATAGCTATTTTTAAGAAAACCACGCGACCATTTACTTTTATGATCACATTATATTGTCATGCGGGTAATCCGCTCTGACGTCGATAGCTTTTTTTAGCGATGGTCATTATCGCGCATTTTATAGAGCTAGAAAGAACGAACATTTAGAGTAATTTTTACTTAATTGTTACTGTCTAACCATGTAGTAAGTGTTCAAAATCGTCTTTATTTAGACTTAAGTATGCGTTTACACAGAAATAATGCCCACAATCCTCTAAAGCAGTTGTTAGATATTGTGACATGTATTTGATATAGGAAATCTGTTGGATACCACCTTTAAATTACTGTAATTCATTGCAGAGACACTTGTTAATAAAACAAATGAATTATACATTATTAGAAATATGTTTATGTATTGTAAAAATAACACATGAATATTGTTTTCTTGATGAAATTAAGTATTGTGCAAGATATAATTTGTCAACAATAACTTCGGTCACATTTTATTGATGCTGCTAAATATTTACCAGCGGTATTTACTAAATTCGTAAAATATTATTTATTATTATTATTTATTTTTGTTTTCTTGTTGAAACAATCAAGTAGCCGGCTAAATTGATTTGGTTGCATGCATTTCTCGTGCTCGTTACGACTCGTTTTGAATAACCACGTGCTTGCACATTGACTTAATGCGCATAATTAAAATGTCGGACAGATTTTGTAAACTGATGATATATCCCCACTCGTCATTGCAAACAGGTATTTCCTATCCGAGCCAGGCTGCAGAAATAGCTATTTTTAAACGAAGAAAACCATGTGACAACTTACTTCTGAGATCGCTTTATGTCGATATTCGGGTCGTCCGCGCTGACGTCGGTATCTATTTTTAGTGGAGATCCCTATCGTGATTATTTATAGATTTGGAAAGAATTAACAATGTGGAGGGTGTGTTGTTGTTTTTTTGCAATTTGAACTGTCTTACAAAGAAAGTAGTGTTTAACTCAGCTTTACTTAGACAAAAGTATGAGTTTATGCAAAGAATATGCATATATTTTAAGAAACAGTGGAAATATATAGTTACATGCATTAAATATAGGTTAACTGTCGGATACCACATTTGAAGTATTAGTAATAGGTCCGTAAATTCTGGCCCAGCACTAGACAGGGTAAACGTTGATAGTATGGCAGCGTACCAGCGCATTAATCGACAGTTGTGGGCATTTTATTTTTCGCCAACAAATCTTTAATTTCATTAAACGCGCACCAGACAATCCACTATTGTCCTCCGTGTGACTTCTGGCTTTTCCAAAAAAAAAAAAAAAAATGCTAGCAGGTCGTCATTTTTACTCCAGGGCGGTACTGTGCAATAAAGTCTATATCAGTGTATGAAACATATACCAGCGTCATTACCGCTTTTCGTAAGTGAGTACAGTGCTGCAATGAATGCATTTCTACTCAGGTGAAATTCATCAAACTCATGTGTAGCTTAAACAAATAAATAATTTTACTTTGAGATACAGGTTATTCCATTATACTAATTTATGAAATCCTAGTTCGTATAGTTAGGAGAAAATCGTCTGTGTACCAAAATCAACAACACAATGCTATTAATATATACATTGCCAACTATTAACAATGATTGGTCGAGTTTACGCACTGTAAAATTGCATTCTTGGTAATTTCTTGCCAGCGCCATGATTTAAACCTCAAATATAATACATGAAACTAACAAGTTGCATTTAGAGACCGTCTGTCTTAAGAGGCCATTTTAGTAATGTCCCATGCGTGGCCTTTAATACAGGTTTGATTGTAGTAAATATTGATTACGGTTTTTTACCAAGTAAATTTCGTTAACGATAATGAAACATTCGTAATTCATTTAGCCCATCAGTTAGTAAGCGTTTATGTGTGTTTTCAATGAAACATGGTGTTTTTTCACGTAACTGACCCATCAGTCTGAAAGTACCGAAGCGTTAGTTTAAACTTCCGCTAAGAATACATCAAAATAATATAATGATTGGTTCTAAAGTTATAAAAATGTTTTAGTGTCCCTGTTAAAATTGTTCGGGTTTCGCCTTTACGCGATTTAACGTATTTAAATTAAGAAAATGAAATAAACACTTAGATTCCATTTGCTTAAATTATTCCTTTATCGGATGCGTTTGGTCCAGTCAGACTTGTGTTTTTTTATTGAAATCGTTGTATGCTGACAACCATTAAATACTTCGATAAGTTTAGTATAAGGATAAGGAAATTAAAGTTTATTTCGTGGAAAGCATATTCACTTATAGTATTTATGCTGGTCAAACGATTTTGCGAATAAACTGATGGGTTTTCTAGCCGTATCTATGGTTAAATGTTTTCAAATAAAAACAATATATTTTCAAATAGTCACAACAAATAAGTATAGATTAACTTTAAATACAGCCTCAGCAAGTTCTACGTTACATCTTTATCCGAGATCGGGTCTCCGAACGCTGCCATAATGCTCAAACCATATGTATGTATAAAAATAGCTTACGAGAAATACTTGCATCATGAATTTCAGTATGGCGTATCTCCAAAATTCTTAATAGTCAAAATTGCCGATAAAGATTAAATTCACATTTGTATTATTTACACAGTCTAAATCTTGGTCTTCTGACAGCGCGACTTTGGTTCCAGACATACTTAGGTTTAAAAATCCTGGCCGATATTTTGTCAAATTGTCCACACCCAGGAATATTTAAAAGATTACCTGTAGTAGAATAATAAATTCATAAAGTCCGGGGGAACTTAAGGACATAAGTACTATGAAACATCGCAAAACTAGGCATAGTTTTTGTTAAGGTTTTTCATGGTTGAAACCTTGCCATAAAGTAACGTAAATTTTGCACTGTTTAAAAAATGTTTATTCTTTGACATTCCTGTCATCAAAATTGTCGAGGCATTTAGGTTTACCTATATAACATGGCAAAAAATGTATACCTGGCACAACGGTTAAGTCGTAAAGCTGTCCGACTGTCGAAGTACTGAGAACAGAACTAAAAAACGAAGGCATTATGTTTGACAGGATCTTAAAGGTGGTATCCGATAGTTTGGACTATTTTTTCTCTCCCATTCAACTAAATACAATATTGTTAATTGAAAAGATCCCGCAAAATGCGGTTTATAGATGCATAACATCCATTGAAAAAAAGTTAACCATTACACCCCTCTGTCATTACAAACATGTATTTCCTATTCGAACCATGCTGCACTGTTAGTTATTTTAAACTCACAAAACCACGTGACAACTTACTTTAAAGATCACGTTACATCATCATTCGGGTAATCAGCTCATACGTCGATAAGCTGAAATCCCCATCGTGCTTATTAAAAGAGGTGGCAAAAACGAACAATCGAAGCGATTTATTTCACAATCTGTACCGTCTAACTATTGGATAGTGTTTACAGCCTGTAACACTTAATGCAGTATTATGCCCAAAGTCAATCGAACAGAGGTAAGATGTTGTTACGTATATTATATATAGGCATGCTGTCTGATACCACCTTTAAAATATGATTAATAACACCGTGCTGAAAGGTTAGACCTATCCACTAACACATTTATTATAAATAAAATAACTTATCAGCCAGTTTGGCAGGTCCTCGGGTTAATTGTATCAGCTTTTTTTTGGCTTCTATCCTTTTTAATTACGACCTGTCGCCCCTTTAAGGATTGTGTGAATGTTTACATTGACGGTACAAAAGATAGATACCATACGTTAATTATTCGTGTACCTCAAACGTTCACATACCATTTTGACTTCATTTTAGTTCATTCCTTTTGGTTTCCTCTTTTTGGGGCATGAATAAAATACATAAACTGCCGCTTTCATTGAAAAATAAAATACCGAGGATTTTTTTTACCAGAAACAAACTACATAAACCGTGTTTAAGTAAGTCGACTAAAACTTAGTTTCAAGTTTTCAAGTTTCAAGTTTTATTAATCTTGACATATAATATGCATCAGGTTATAACACAGGTGGACAATATGAACAAATAACGAAAGTAAAGATATGACGTCTAAAGCCAAAGAAACATAACCAACATTATATGCACATTCATGTTTCAGTATGGAATTCACATTATATCAAAAATCTATTTTTATAACTATAGATCTGCTACATGACTGGAAATTTCAAAATATTTTTGTCCATAAATTCATAGTAGATCAGTAAAGGAGAATGGGTGGATTTATCTAATTTTGACATGATGAATTTATAAAATAGCGTTAACTTAATAAGGACTTCTTTATCTTTTCTGTTCATATGTCGATTAAATTGGTACTACGGGCCTGTCTCGGCCTTGGGACGTCCTTTTTGGAGCTGATTTCAAGCTGATAAATAGTAATCGAAAATCAGACAGTATATTTCAAAGTCGACTCATTGAATGGTATTTTACAATAAAGGATGTTGGTACACTTAAAACTAAGCATCGTTATGATACATGTATATTTATTTTCTTTACCTTTTACTTGGGCTTTCATGTTGATACTTACATGTCTTAATTCTTTCCCTGATTTCGGTCTTATTGTAGAAATGTGACGTCTTGCGCTAACACTTTCACAATTCCGATGCAAAGATGACATTTATTTGATAAAATTAAGATAAAAAACATAAAAAAGGATACAATTGTCAGATGGATATTTATTTTTGGCATATTAAGTCTATTTTTTCCACATTTATGGCGAAATAAAAGTAGTTTTTGTTTTTGAGTGGTTTCGACCCACAGTTATTTTCCATATATTCGGAGACAGTGTCGACTGGAAGCAGATGTAGTGCTGCCTTTATTGCGAACAACAATGTCGTAAACACCTGGCTTTATGCCAAACCTAGTCATATTATCCTGACACCTAGTCGACTTGTCGTGGAACTGCCATTATATTTGCTTAAACTTAGTCAAACGTTATATGTCTTTTTTTTTCTTTTTTCCCCCTTTTCTTTCTTTCCCCCTTCCCCCCCCCCCCCCCTCTTTTTTGAAAACAGTTACTGTACTAAGTATTTGACACGAAGGAGAAATGTATTGTATTGATGGTTTGAAGAAGTTAAAACCATAACATTAAAGCGGGATGGATCCGATGGGTTTTTGTGGGCTGCACCCCCCCCCCCCCCCCCCCCCCCCCCACCACCAACCAGGTAACAGAGTAGAGTTGTGAAAACACATACATGTAAGCTTAAAAAATACTAACCTCTTAAAGTAATTTTGTTTCACTGTTGACTGCTTAGGTCGAAGTAAGGGTACCTAACTGTGAATTTTATAGATCTAGTATTTACTGCGATAAAGTTGAATGAATCTTGATCCATAGCACCCCCAACTAAAATTTTCTCGATCCGATTCCGCATTAATGCCCAAAATTAAAATATGAAATTTAAGAAGAATTACAGTTTTCCATTTACAAAGTTTATTGATTTTTTACTGACGATCTGAATGGAATTGATGGATAGTTTTAAGTGTTGAGTTTCGATACGATGTACAATATTTAAACAAATAAAAGTACGCATTTAATCATTTTGAATCAATCATGTTGTAATGGTACTGCATGCATGCATGGGCCAGTCTTTCTAAATGTGTTTCCGTATGCAACATGCACTTAACTGCAACATAAATCTGCAAGAAACCGTCTAAACATAATTCCAGGTCCATCCCTTTACATTTTCAACTGATTACTATTCATTCCTCTTTTCGAAACCCGCCATAGAAAAATAAACGCAACACGGCGCGCGTTTTAAATTTGTCATAATTTGAACGTTTGATATTGCCAATTTGCTAATATTTTTTTAGTCTCACAGACATTTTTTACCACCCGACTAACAACTAGGGTGGGAAGGTGGATTGTTGGCAGGCTAAATACATAGGTATACTAACATACTCTCAGCCTGCTGCGTGTGTCAATTTGTCAAATTTGTTTATTTTTTGTTTATCATGCGATAATAACTAGAAATATTGGTAGAGACCAAGCAGCAAATATTGTAGATCCTGATTACACATCTCCCGGAATTAGTCTAATTGATTTGGGTCTAAACTGTCTAAGCATTAACTCGTGCTAAACAAGCAATCAGTTAATGAAGTCAGTCAAATTTAGTCTACATGGCACCGCTGTCTGGGTAAAAGTGATGAGAGAAGTCATAAATACATCCCAGCGATGATATGGTAAAGACAAGGTCGTGTTGCTAAAACGTTTGTGTTGTTTTAATGTTATATCTTTCTTGATCTCGCGTCGGTTTTCATCCAAACAATGTCATTCTGAAAGAAATCTAATCAGAACCGAACATTGAGATCAGGTGTGTTAAACTTTACGCTAGAAGAGGCTGGTCAGATATTAAATGCTTTACAAACCGTCGTCAATTTAAGAGCAGCCGCAATCATCGTTAAAAGGGATAAGACGATGGTATAACGTCTAAATCCTGGCAGATACATAACGAAGGTTTACTACTGCGACTTGTTCCAGTTGCGTAGTTTTATGAACCGGGTGATATGTTGATTAACTGCCAAGTGTTCATTGCATACTATCTTACAAACAAATTCCAGCAATATGATTAACTATGTCCACACCTATATTTGTTGTTATCTCTCAATTATAATGTTTTATTCCTGCATTTAATAAGAAATATCTTTTTAACATATACGTGACCACTGTCTGCTGCGGAAGGGTGTTATCCTTGTGAAGGTTGGGAACTTCGTCTGGTATTTCGTCTGGTAGTTTGGTTATCTTCGATTTTCTTCCAAAATAACTTTTTTCGAAGAGTATAGTTATTTCTATTAATAATCGTTGTGTACTATTTGACCCTATATTGTTAAAAATAATATAGTTAGGTCCTAAAGATAGAATATTTTGCTCTAGAAGTGAGAAGAAGATTTGATTTTATGTTGAGTTTTGTCTTTTTATCTTTATTAAAGGAATTTACCACAAAATAATGATAAGAAAAAAAACGACGCGCCTAAATTGTGTTTATGTTTTCCATGACAGGTCTGCAAACATTAACATTCTAAAGCATATTATATAAATATGTTTTATTTGACATTACAATATTGCACCTGAAAACACATGCAGTAAAAGTTATTTGTTATTTATATTGAATAAGAGGCGGTAGACTAGAAAATTTGGAAAAAAAAAAATACGGACTGTTCAAGAAAAAATAAATCTCTTATCATCATCAATCTTCCTTTACGTGTATACTCACAGGTAGGGTTGAAATCTTTACAGATAAAAATCTTTCTGAAAGGGAGCATCACATCATCTATCATCTCATATTTAAGAGTCGTTTATCCAATTATTTACCGAGATCTTGTCTTAAAAGCTAGGCATGACACTAAATTATGTGCGCGAACTCTCATTATATCAGATCCGTTGATAATTCTGACCAGTCCGCTGACATGCAAATAATTATTTACACTCGTGTTGCTACTTGCCTCGAAGTTGCCTGTGGAACATACATAATACATCAACCACTATCACCCTTCATAAACTATATAATGTGTGGATAGCATTATATGAAAAAGTGGAAATTATAAATAGTAATAACTCCAAATGGTGTATTCCCTCATGCAGGTATGCTTTAGCCCACGAAATATCCGTAGAGTCACAATTATAATCATCTTCATAATTATCATAATCACAACCATCGTCGTCATCATCATCATCCTTATCATCATCTCTACCACCACCACCACCACCATAACTAAACCACTACCATCGTGATCATGATCACCATCATCATCATCATCATCATCACTACTACTACCACTATCCCAACCACTCATGAGATGGGAAGGCTTCTTGAACGTCTGATTCATGTAATCAGGATGTGGAGGCTTTTTGAAAGTTTGATTCATGTTATCTGGATGGGATGGGTTCTTGAAAGTTTAACTTCTGTAAACTGGATGGGAGGTCTTCTTGAAAGTTTGATTCATGTAATCTAGATGAGATGGCTTCATGACAGTTTGATCCATTTTATCTGGATGGGATGGCTTCTTGACAGTTTGATTCATTTAATCTTGATCGGATTGCTTCTTGAAAGTTTGATTCATGTGATCTAGATGAGATGGCCTCATAACAGTTTGATCCATTTTATCTGGATGGGATGGCTTCTTGAAAGTTTGATTCATGTAATCTGGATGAGATGGCTTCTTGAAAGTTTGATTCATGTAATCTGGATGAGATGGTTTCTTGAGAGTTTGATTCATGTAATCTGGATGTGATGGTTTCTTGAAAGTTTGATTCATGTAATCTGGATGGGATGGTTCTTGAAAGTTTGATTCATGTAATCTGGATGGGATGGGTTCTTGAAAGTTTGATTCATGTAATCTGGATGGGATGGGTTCTTGAAAGTTTGATTCATGTAATCTGGATGAGATGGCTTCTTGAAAGTTTGATTCATGTAATCTGGATGAGATGGGTTCTTGATAGTTTGATTCATGTAATCTGGATGGGATGGGTTCTTGACAGTTTGATTCATGTAATCTGGATGAGATGGGTTCTTGACAGTTTGATTCATGTAATCTGGATGGGATGGGTTCTTGAAAGTTTGATTCATGTAATCTTGATGGGATGGGTTTCTTTACAGTTTGATTCATGTAATCTGGATGGGATGGGTTCTTGAAAGTTTGATTCATGTAATCTGGATGGGATGGGTTCTTGAAAGTTTGATTCATGTAATCTGGATGGGATGGGTTCTTGAAAGTTTGATTCATGTAATCTGGATGAGATGGCTTCTTGAAAGTTTGATTCATGTAATCTGGATGAGATGGGTTCTTGATAGTTTGATTCATGTAATCTGGATGAGATGGGTTCTTGACAGTTTGATTCATGTAATCTGGATGAGATGGGTTCTTGACAGTTTGATTCATGTAATCTGGATGAGATGGGTTCTTGACAGTTTGATTCATGTAATCTGGATGAGATGGGTTCTTGACAGTTTGATTCATGTAATCTGGATGGGATGGTTCTTGAAAGTTTGATTCATGTAATCTGGATGGGATGGGTTCTTGACAGTTTGATTCATGTAATCTGGATGAGATGGGTTCTTGACAGTTTGATTCATGTAATCTGGATGGGATGGGTTCTTGACAGTTTGATTCATGTAATCTGGATGGGATGGGTTCTTGAAAGTTTGATTCATGTAATCTGGATGGGATGGGTTCTTGAAAGTTTGATTCATGTAATCTGGATGGGATGGGTTCTTGATAGTTTGATTCATGTAATCTGGATGGGATGGGTTCTTGAAAGTTTGATTCATGTAATCTGGATTAGATGGCTTCTTGACAGTTTGATTCATGTAATCTGGATGAGATGGGTTCTTGACAGTTTGATTCATGTAATCTGGATGGGATGGCTTCTTGAAAGTTTGATTCATGTAATCTGGATGAGATGGGTTCTTGACAGTTTGATTCATGTAATCTGGATGAGATGGGTTCTTGACAGTTTGATTCATGTAATCTGGATGGGATGGGTTCTTGAAAGTTTGATTCATGTAATCTGGATGAGATGGGTTCTTGACAGTTTGATTCATGTAATCTGGATGAGATGGGTTCTTGACAGTTTGATTCATGTAATCTGGATGAGATGGCTTCATGACAGTTTGATTTATGTAATCTTGATGAGATGGTTTCTTGACAGCTTGATTCATGTAATCTGGATGAGATGGCTTCTTGAAAGTTTGATTCATGTAATCTGGATGAGATGGGTTCTTGAAAGTTTGATTCTCATGCAATGAAAATAGTAGGTTGGTTGTTAGGTAGGTTTAATAGATAAGTAGATTTATTGAACGAAAAAATATAGGTAGTTTTCTTAGACGGTATGTTTTATACAAATATGTAGATGCATTTGTAGGTAGAATTCCCCGCCATATTTGTAGATTCACATATGTACCGGTGTTGCACCGGTATATTAAATGATAGATGACTATAGACGCATTTGTAAGTACTTAGAATATTTGTAGATTCGCATATGTACCGGTACTGCCTCGGTAAATAAAACGGTAGGAGAACTGTAGACGCATTTGTAGGTAGATTTACTTAACATACTTGTACATTCCCAAATATAGTAAAGAAGGGTGGGTGCATTTGTAGGAAGGTAATTCATTAGCTATAGGCTTATAGATATTTGTACTATTGGTAAATTACTAGAATGGTAGATAGAAATAGCTCTTTTTCAGATAAAAAAAAAAATAAATAACGGCCATCACTTTTTTTTTGCTTAGTTTCAAATCTGGTTGCATAAACTCAATGATTTATTTGCATTTATTTCAGATTTAATAAAAATATAAATTATAATTAAATTTTATTTTATATTACTATGTGTTCTTTGACAAAAAAGTACTAATGACCAAGTCATGACAAGCAACACAAAGCAATGTACTTTTTTTTAAATGATATCTTTGCAGTTAATATGAAATAAAATACCTTAATAACACAATTAATGCAAACAGATTTGAAACTAAGCACAAAAATGTAATGGCCATTATTTTTTCCAGTTATCGGAAAAAGAGCCAAATACATGTGTTTATGTTTTTATAGTCTCACACTGGTTGTAAATAAACTCATAATTTATTTATAAGAATAAGACCACCGCTGATCTCTAATCAAAGTCCAGATGAAATTATATTGTCGAACGAGTGAAAGCAAAAATATATTTAACGGTTTGTTTAAACACTCTTTGCTTACAATACGTTAATCTGAAGATGAATATCGTATAAGCCCGCCATCGTAGGCACCAGCCGCGTTGTGTTGCTTGTTAAACTGCTTGCTGATCGGGGCTATTTTTAGGTTATTTACGCGCCTATTCTAGCAGACGAGAAATTAAGTAGCGAAATATCAATGTCAGATGGCCAATGAAACAGTCGTGAAAGTCAGTTTGATTATGAATAAAAGTATAAACTGAAACAATGTTTATATCTCGTTGAGAAGTGCCGTGTTCATGCAAGCGCCAAAACGTGTTACCTGGTGAGAATTTTACCTCCACGAAGAAGAGTAGCCAGACGTTGATATTCGGAAATTCTCGGGTAATTCCGACATCCTACATTAATTAGGTAGCTTCTTTTAGTAGGTGAAAACATCATAATACTTTGCGTTTGATTGAACGAAATTGCAAACAGAAACTTACTAATAATATTTTCTAATACATACATATATACTATATATATATATATATATATAGATATATATATATATATAGATATATATATATATGATAGTATATATATATATATATATAGATATATATATATATATATATTAATATATATATATATATATATATATATATATATATATATATATATATATATATATATATATATATATTATAAATTGGCAGAAAAACAGCAACAACAACCTAATTAAACCTTCTTTTATCACCATCTTAGGTTTGTCCAGCTATTGAAATAACGGCGCAAGAGCAATACCTCCTCCACCCCCACCCCCACCCCCACCACACCCCCACACCCACCAACTCTCACGAATATTTAGTAAACCATACAAAGATGTTACACTATTGAAACACTTTTACATCATTCCATCTAAATATAAATATTATACATTTATGCAACAAAAAGTAATTCATTTTTATACCTTGAGCTATATGTGTATGAAATAGAGTAAGGCTGGGCAATTACAAAGTCAGAATATGTCGTCTGCGGTCAATATTTTCTTTATTGTCTCCACGGTTAATCCACATGTATTTTACTTTGACTATTGCTAATATACGCAAACTAATGCTAATACATTAACATAATAAAGTTAACGTGTCATTCACCAATGACCAGCAAAAGATTTAATTCCGTAAACTCTGTTTTGAAGATTTTTTCGCTCATTGACAACAACATGACTTCATTCATGAATCTTAATTCAATCCACGGCATTTTTATGAGGATACCACATTCTTGTGGTTGCACCTCTCCGGCCTGTCGAGACAATATTCAGGGCAGTGTAATTGGACATTATTTGGTCGGCTGACCGTGATAAGATAATATTATTATCTTCTATAGGATTACGGATCTTTATACAAATATCATTATAGCACAGGTCGCTGGACAGACATAACAGAAAGTTTTGAGTGGTGATTGTGAATGCGAAAATAGTCGCATACCATTACGAAATTTGTCTTGTTATGAGCTATATTTGTACTGTTAGAATGAGTATAAAAGCGTACAAAATGAAGAAAAACAAGAAGAAAGTATCAAGTCGTTAGTATGTATCTGGATGAAGAGATATAAGTACGATTATTTAAATATTACTATTTTTTTTCTTTCATGTATAAACTACGGACGTGACGAAGGAACGAAAGGAAATGTATATAACTGTAATGAAAAGAAGAAAAAGAAACCGAAAATGTATCAAACTATACACGGAGAAAGATACTTATTGAAACGAATAAATAAATAATTATTCGAAATTGATTATAATGTAAAAATCATTCTTTGCTTATGTTGTGTAAAAGTAAAATTCGTTGTTTAAATATAAAATGTAACATGTACCAGGGCAATTTTTAACTAAGGTGCACAAAGCGATATTAATGTTTAATATAGAATGAAGATTGTGGTTTTATAGTTAATATTTTGATTATAGACCTTATCTCCGCCAATACTCAATGTGTAGACTACCGACAGATTCGTTTTCTGTTAAGGGACTCGGTATAATTGAATGATGAAAGTTTGTCAGATTCCTAGACAATTCAAAGATCAGACACATTTGTTTGAATTTGACTGCCATTAACAGAGTGTCTGTTTTCCTTCAAAAATAGATATTATATTCTTTCTGTTAAGATTTGATCTGATATAGGATGAATGCAATTTCTGTTATCGACGTTGTTTTCACCACCATTATCATCGTCGTCCTTGTCAGCAGCAGTATCAGAAGCAGCAGCAGCAGCAGCAGCAGCAGCTACTGAACCAGCATTTTATTTACCTTTATCATCATCAGCATCCTCGTCGTCTTTTTTATCCTTGTCTTCATCAATATCATCATCAGCAGCTGATTGCAGTAAAAGCAGCAAAAGAAAATCACGCATCTTAACTCAAGCACCACTTACAAACAACGCCATTCCGTCATTATTAGCGTCAGGAACTGAAATTAGAACAACGTTTTCATTAGCATTATCAGGATTTTTCTTATCTTTCTTTTTCGAATTTAAATTTCAAAATATAGATATCGCAACAACGCGTGATAACTGCTTTTCAATGCTTTTTTTAAAAAAAATAACTACTTCCAATTTCTTTTATGTTGTGTTCTTCATGTCTTAAGAGCTTGTGGTTATCTCTTTATGTTACAAAATAAACATTAAGAACAACTCGGGCGAATCTTTGATGTGCCAGTACCCTGACCTTCATTTCTAGCCTAAGCAGTCTGCAATATTAACCACCCCCGCTAACAAACGGCACAAATATTGCAAATAAACACGAGTCAAACCAAACCGGATGACCCGTAGAACTTTCAAAATATTCCCATAGCCGGCATCATTCAGAGTTTGTACTGAGTGAAAAGGCAAGGCGCATGAATTTAATAGGAACTATTTACCTGGTACTTAGACCTCGGCCAGCCGGCGTATGAGGGCTGTCGGCATGAATGAGGTGTTAATTATAAACAATTTATCCTCCAACAGGCCCTTGTATTATAGCCAGGCCGAAACGTCAATTGTTTTGAATAACACGTAGGAATCATACCGCCTCGTTGTTAGAACGTGGTGGGGGTTACGCCGGTTAGTCCCCATTTGTTGAAATGTTTACTTAAAAGCCTGTACCTCGCTGGTTGGAAGGGATGGCTTGACCGAGTGTTGGAAGGAGTGATGGAAAAGTTATGGAAAAAAAGATTATCAGTGTTTAATCATGTTGACAATTGTTTGCAATAAAAAATAAATAGCATATTTATCAATTGTCACTAATTAACTATCCAGACATTTGACCGCGTGGTTCGACTTTTAACAGCTAATACCTTAATGTGTTCGACACCAGTGCATGTACATTTGTTGATAATATTGCAAGTCAGTTTTAATTCAGATTTACAGAATATCGATTATAAATATAATTCGGAAGTTACTTCTATGTTGACTTTGGTACTCTCATCACGCTTTGTGTCGGTCAAAGTGAAAACCGTTTGGTCAATCATATGAGTAACCAGACATGGGGAAGATCGATCAAAAGCAAGAACTAGGGGAGGGGAGGGGATTTGCCGGCATTTTTGCCGATACTGTGATATTTCTATCATTATAGCACAGGAGCACTTATGAGGTGCCCAGGGACTGAACCCGGCCGTTCCATTATGCTGACACCGACAAGTCATGCGTAATGCTGCCCCCTTAGCCCCGAGCGTTACGAGGGAAGCCACTACTACCAACTTTAAAGTTTTTGGTTTGACCCGGCCGGGGTTTGAACCCGCAACCTCCCGATCCGCAAGCCGACGTTCTACCATTTGAGCTATTGCGGCCGGTCAAGAACTAGGGACTATTCAGCTCACAACAAGGGAGACTTATGTTACTATTTTATATTATCGAGTGTATTTTCTTTTGTGTGAAATTAATCATACCTCCCAAAGCAAATTGTTGTAAACTTCTGGTAGTTTCTATTAAATACAGAAAAATGATGTACATGTAATCAGTCGAACAGTGGCTGGTAAGGCGGGAACAATGTCCTAGGCCCCAATGTTCCGGCAAACAATAGCAATGTTTGATATTACGGCGGCAAATATGATCTGAACAATTACACAGTGATCCTATGGAACCTTATTTGGTAATGATACGGCATCTTGGATGCTTGTACCGGTTTGCATATTAAGTACATGTATCAGTTTCATTTTCTATCCAAGTTACATGAACTGGAATCCATGTATTTAAAAATCCTCTTGTTTTTCCACATATGGACAACCAAAACCATGCTTGAACCCTTAATCCAAATGATGACTTTACACTTATTTTCTTTAATCGTTTTAATTGACTACATTTTAGCAATAAGCCCAAGATCTTTATGTAAAACTATCACTGAAACTTTTACCCCGACGTAAACACACTGTTTTCTTTTATGTAATAATGCCTTAAAACGTTTAGGACACCGGACAAAATCATTACCTTTAAAAGAAATTTTTATTTAATTGCAAATACATCTTCGTACAGTCTTGATCTGAGATGGCGGTGTGCATTTGATATTTGGTATTTACTAAGATACAAGTGACATACGCCCAACTTCTAAATGGCACGTAAAAGCGACCAGAGCGTATTCTTATTTTTCAAACACTTAAAATTGCCTAACACTTTCCGCGCGGCCCCAACATTCAAAAGCTTTAATTCTATTTAAAAACAACAACTCAGTTTGCAACTCATTTCGCTCCTGCATATACAATAGCCCGTGTCGAAGAATTACAATAATGTCGATTGTAACAATCTTGTCTGAAAGAGTTTGATATTACAATGATGGATGTGAATATACAAGTAACACGTGCATCCAAAGATCCTCAAAGATTGGTAAAATCAATTGGTAATATGTTAGCGGTAAAATCGACCTTTGCGGTAAGGATAGAACATTAAAAGTGGTATCCGAAAGTTTGCACCATTTTTTCTTCTCTTATGCAATCAAATTATTATTACATGCAAAGTCCCGCAAAATGATTTTAATTGGGGCCCTTTATCTATGTGAAAAATAAAGTGGGGGTACTGGTCAATACAAAAGCGTAATACTTAATTAAGTCACGATGCACAGTAAGATATTTTGAAACTAAAAAAACAACACGTGCCCACTAACGTTTGAGATCACATTACATGATCATCCGGGTAATACGCTCTTACGTTCATATCTAGAAAAATTCCCAGAAAGATGTGCTAATTTATAAATTTGGAAAGAAAGAACAGTCAAAGAAATACATTTTACGATTTGTACTGTCTTAAAATGTGTTCAAAAATGTGTTTTCTTTGACTCAAGTTTGTGTTTTGCGGAAATTATGCCCTAATTCCCACAAACAAATGTAACATATTGTTACATGTATTTGATATAAGAAAACTGTCGAATACCACATTTAAACATTTTTATATTGAAATGATTTATGTCTGTTCACAACTAACACATAAATCCAAAGAGATTCAAAGAATGATATTTTGCCAGCTACACTGGTTGACCTTTGTCATTAAAGATGATGGACGTGTTCTCAAGTTGCTTCGAGCTGATTATTTTATCATTTAGAAAGACCTTTTTATTTTGGTATATATAGAATATGAATATATCCTTATTATTATTTAAACAACTTCCGATGTACGGGTTCTTGCGTGCGAAGGTTATTTTAACAACGCCAAAGGCAATCCAGTGGGTAAATATTCGATAACTAAGATTTCTGTTTTCCAATAAAACAATGCTGGATATCGGCAAAATGAACAAGTCACAGGTTTTGGGCATTTCCGTCGACCATATACATTGGTGTAAGCGATTTAAGAACTGCCCAACAGTTAGGATATTAATTAACCTGTTTTCGGTGCATATTGCGTATGTTTGCGTACCCACTGTACCCACTGCACCTTAAGATGCCACTTTCATACCTCCAAAGCAGAAAACGTCACCGATCTCGACCGTTGCATAGTGCATGACAAACTTGTTTAGAATAGGTTGTGTAAGTGACCAATTCAGTTCCACTTTACATCTCCCTGTCCAAGCCGGTCTCTCGAGATAACCATTATGTCTTTTCCTCCAACGATAATAGACAGCAGTCAGCGCGATATCAACAAGTACGTCGGTGTGACTAATAAGTCCCATCATAATCATCATCTGCAGCAGCAGCTGCAGAGTCAATAGCAACAGCAACAGCTTCAACACCATCACCACAACCACCACCAACACCAACAACAGCAACGCTATTAATAATCCATCCGACATTTGATATGCACCACTTATAAACGATTCGTTTTTCTAAACTTTTGTTGCGATTTTAAAAAAATTGCTAGATGTATTGAAATAATAATACAATGTTAAGTATTGCTCGAAAGTTTGCAGGATCTATTTCTTGTTTCGCTTAAAATTATACTTTTGTACACTAATACTTTGTAATTATTTTCCTCTACTTTTATTTTCCTCTTAGAAGCGGGGGCTCAAACATTTTGTCTGATTGCTTAATGTCCATTTTTCTGCTGCAATTCCCCTGAATATTGGCAAAAATGTGTTAAAAAATAAAAGAATTAGATAACTTAAACGTTTAACAAAAACGTTCACCATCATAGCGGTAAGTCGTTAGAAGGGTCCGCCGCAATTTTTGTCAGGCTTAGGAGTTTTGTCGGACCGATTACAATTCGTCCCTATGCCCTTCGGCCACAAATTTGTCTTTTGTGATTTGGTCAAGGTAAATGTTTATATTACGCGGAATTGTTTCTTTTTCTATCCAGAGCTTTCATTCGTCTGACATATTTTTCCTTTCGCGATTAAATTATTATTTCCCATACATAAACATTCCTTGCGTCACATCGACCATAATTGTAAAGAAACTATCACGTTGTAAAAAAGCACACGAATATTTCGTTTCGGGGTTGTCCGCCAAATGGATGGATTTTGTGTGTTTATTGGAACATTATATAGGGTTAATGATAATAATTTATCTAGACCTTTCTCCTTTTATTTAAATGTTCTGTTTTTGCTTTTGTTTAACGACGTTGTTTTTATTGTATATACGAAATGTGCTGTATAATATTGATTTTAAACGGTCAATAATTATAGAATTTGTGACGACATCTGTTGTAAATGCTATTTGATAGTATGATAGTACTACTACTCTAGCTGTTGTTGTTGTTGTTGCCGCTGTTTTTTTTTTTGCTTCTAGTGATAAATAATGAAAATAGTTTACTGTTGCTTCAAGACAACACAACCCATTATTCATTATTATGCAACTATCGAGATGCATGACATGTACACTTTAAAACGAAACAACAACAATAATTATAATATAATTAATGTTGATAGTAACTCAAACACTCGATTAATAATACAACAAAAATAATTAAAATAAAAAAAGTATCCTTAGAAGAGACGAGAAAAATCAGTACAGATCTCATTTACTTGCGAACTATCTAAATCTCTGTCAGTATTTATAAGTTTGTATATTTTTTTCAATTTACTGTAAATTTCACATATGTAATTGGTAATAAATTGACTATTCGTGTAGGTCATGTAATACAGAGTGTTTAATGTATTCCTTATATCAAGCAGTGGTCAGTGGTCAGCGACACATTCAGACTATTGGTTTTCCATGTATGTGCTTCGTACTGGACTATATTTTATAATGGCTAAAGCGAGATCTTACATATGGAAAATATGTCTAGACCGTTAAGACAAACATCAGTCTTGCTTAACACGGGTTACTAACTTACTTTAATTCTTAAACGATTAGGACGAACAATGTTTTTATGTTGAAAATAAATCAAGCACATGCATTCACTTCGGATGTTAATCGAATAGATGCTTAATGTCTGTGAAAAAAACTCTATAGCTTTTGGATTTAAAAAATCATGGCAGGGAGTTGCATTTGAGGTTGCAGTTATATTGTCAGAACACTTGAACGGAAATTATTGACATGCAGTTATTTTGTTTCTCTGCATCGTTTATAATTTGTTAATGGTTGAAAAAATGACCAACTAATTAATTTTGAAGAGGCGGGCTCGTCAGAGTCACAAACAATTAGTCGTCAAAATTCTTTGAATAATTTCGAAATTTTACCTTAGAGATAAACATTTCGAAAACATGGGATAGGAAATAACTTGTTGACGAATGACAATTCACCACTCTATCAATATCGCATGAAAAAAGCATGTGCTTTGTAACATATTTCGCAGGTAAATTGAACACATAGTGGATTTAAATTCCAAAATCTATGTGATTCGATTTAGTTTCAATTTGAAATGGATATTGTGTGGCTGTGAAATTCTGAAGAATGTGTCGGATTTAAGAGACGGACAAGTAGTTGTGTTCCATGGCTTTCGCAGGATGAGATATCCAGACTGTGTGAACATTTGCATCTTCGTGCTCATTGTGTTTCTGTTTAATGTGCGAGTTAACGCTACATGGTGGTAAGTAACTTATATGAAACACTAGTCAAGCTAAGTTATAAAAGAATAAAACATTTTTAACATGTTTGCTTAATACTTTATAAAACGTTACAATACATAATGTTAGTGATTTAGAAGGAAATCATTGAGATACTGATTAGCCAGCTCCCAATAAAAGTTGGTTGATCTGGACTTAGACTGGTTGCTTAAGATCAACTCGTGATTATTAGGCTTAAATTTAACTTCAATTAGTTATCAGTTGTGTCTGATAACCTTGACAATTTTTCTTAGCTGAAGCAGCAGGAACACCTACTGTAGACTGGTAACTAAAGATAAATACTTTCAGTGGTTGGTATAGTGCATGTAAAACAACGACAGTCGAATTTAGCAATTGTAGCTATAAAGTTTTTAAATTAATATCCATAAAATTAAGAAGTTTACTCTGTCGCTTTCAAACAATGGGAATAAGTGTAGTTGTTACCTTAGTTCTGTCTAGTGCCACACTCGCACTGTTTTTTTTATAATATAACATATGATCTTTAATTTAGAATTAAATTTTACCAAACTTGTAGCAAAATACATTTGACAATAAGCAGTGGTATGTGAAGGGTTTAACAGAGAAAATGCTAAATAGGTAATACATTTACAGGTGTGCATGCACACAACTGGAAAGTTATACGGTTTTCGTAAAGGTGAAATGTTGAATGTGTTAGTTGAAGAATACGACTATATATATTAACTAAAGATGAGGTGTACAAACTCACACCGACAAAAACACTGAAAACAATTCATAAAGTAATTCAGAACTTTATATCACGAATGCGTGTGATAGCATTTTTCGCAAACTCTTCCATTTATAGTCCTATGATACCACGACCATGGAAAAATAACCCTTTTGTATACCTTTTACATTTTATATTTTATATGGACACATATATTTTATTTATCGAAAGCACACCTTTTTGTAATTAGACGCTGACCCTTTATGCTTAAGTCTTGATAAATTTCCACATGTTAAGCCGTATGGTACTGGGCTGTTGTCGGTGGTACTGAATTGTGTTCGGTGGTATTGTGGTACTGGGTTGTGTTTGTGATTGATGGTACTGGGATGTGTTCGTGTTCGGTGGTACTGGGTAGTGCTCGGAGATACCGGGTTGTGTTCGGTGGTACTGGGTTGTGTTCGGTGGTACTGGGTTGTGTTCGGTGGTACTGGGTAGTGCTCGGAGGTACCGGGTTGTGTTCGGTGGTACTGGGTTGTGTTCGGTGGTACTGGGTTGTGTTCGGTGGTACTGGGTAGTGCTCGGAGGTACCGGGTTGTGTTCGGTGGTACTGGGTAGTGCTCGGAGGTACCGGGTTGTGTTCGGTGGTACTGGGTTGTGTTCGGTGGTACTGGGTTGTGTTCGGTTACACTGGGTAGTGCTCGGAGGTACCGGGTTGTGTTCGGTGGTACTGGGTTGTGCTCGGAGGTACCGGGTTGTGTTCGGTGGTACTGGGCTGTGTTCGGAGGTACTGGGTTGTGTTCGGTGGTACTGGGTTGTACTGGGTTGTGTTCGGTGGTACTGGGTTGTGTTCGGTGGTACTGGGTTGTGTTCGGTTACACTGGGTAGTGCTCGGAGGTACCGGGTTGTGTTCGGTGGTACTGGGTTGTGCTCGGAGGTACCGGGTTGTGTTCGGTGGTACTGGGCTGTGTTCGGAGGTACTGGGTTGTGTTCGGTGGTACTGGGTTGTACTGGGCTGTGTTCGGTGGTACTGGGTTATGTTTGGTGGTACTGGATTGTATGTTCGGTGGTACTGGGCTGTGTTCGGTGGTACTTGGTTGTGTTCGGTGGTACTTGGTTGTACTAAGTTGTGTTGTGGTACTGGGCTGTCTTCGGTGGTACTGGGTTGTGTTCGGTGGTACAGGGTTATACTGGGTTGTGCTCGGTGGTAATGGGCTGTGTTCGGTGGTACTGGACTGCGTTCGGTGGTACTGGGTTGTGTTCGGTGGTACTGGACTGTGTTTGGTGGTACTGGGTTGTACTGGGTTGTGTTCGGTGGTACTGGGCTGTTTTCGGTGGTACTGGGTTATATTTCCATTTCGATTTGGCAGTTGTTTGTCAAACCCAGTTACAGTTTTCATGTTTGTCACACACAGACATTTTATCTGAAATCGATACGATCTAGCCCACGGCTGTACATTATCCGCCAAAGTGAGGTGACTGATAGACTAGAAATAATAAATAATTATCTCCCCCACCTTTTCTTCTTCTGCTCACCGATTTCTTCCATATATGTTTTCCCTCGCTAGCTTCTTTCTTTCAATCTTTATTATTTTTAGCCGTTATAGTAACTATAACTTTGTCGTTGCTAGCATATAAAAAAAAGCAAAACAGAAGTTTTTATTCTGAATATTTTCGTTATATATTATAATGTCATTTTAATATTTTTATTTTATATCTGTATAATTTATTATAACTATTGTATTATTCGTAAAATGAACGAGCTGTTATTTTCGTTATCATATATATCCATTCCACTGATTTGCAGCAGTTTAAGCAAGTAGAAGCAAAATCAAAAACAAAACAAAAAAATTAAAAGACTAAAACCTTGCAACAAATAAAATCAATTTATAAAAACCTTCACGCTTGCGTATCATATTGTGTTATAATGAACATAAAATTTACAAATTATTCTGCTGTTTTGTCTGTTCTTAATTTTCATCCCCATGATTTGTAACAGTAATTGCGCCACAAAACGACAGACCATAAAACGTCATACCCCATAACATCTATCATTTCGCCAATACACATAAGTCCTTTCTTTAAACATTATTCACTGCTTGTACCCGTATTGACTGTGAAAATGTGCAGGGAAACGCACAAAGAAACACAACGGTGACAAGAGAACTAATTATAAGGCAATAAGTCATCTACCATGCAAGCTTCTTTGAGAAACGCATGCGTATAACTGGCAGCGATTATTTTTGGTTGAATAGTAATGATTCCTTACTCGATATTGACTTTTCATTTTTCCAACTATTTTTGGATACACGGGGTTCCAATTATTTCTAAATTAAGCAATTGTATCGAAAATGAGAGTTAATTAGGAATCACATTACAGCAAAAATATGCCTGCTATTAATACGTTTTACGCTTAACTGAACATAGTATTGATCTGTGAGTAAAGGTGTAATTTGTAAGGATACGATTATGGATGGTGTTGCTATTTTTCGTTTCTGAAAGAAAATGCTTTCCACGAATGCTACGCAAGTAAGGTTTAAGATAGAGAAATCATGGATTTGGTGGCAAATCATAGAAATATTAGCTATATATTTTGCAAAAAGGCCTTTATACCTCAGAAACATGTATCTACTTGACATTTTTAACAATGTACATTTCTTTTTATCGAAACTTGTAAAAAATTTAATAACATACATTAAACCATAATAGCAAGTTATAGAGAATGTAAAACAAATGTTAAATGTAGTATAAGGGTATTTCTTGTTTATTTGCACTAGTAACAGTTGTACGTTCAAACGTTTTTTGTGTGTATCATGACAAAATATATAATACAAGGTAAACAAGTGCAGTCTATATGGCAAAACCTGCCATTATAAGAGGTATAAATCCTAAAACAACACGAACTTCTTTTGCAGAAGGAACATGTTAGAATACGTGCTGATAGTTTTATATTGCATATTAAAACATGTTCCTTGTTAACACCGCACATTTAGTTCTCTTGTTACAATAATGGCTTATAATGCGAAACATAGTTTCACGAAAAACGTCATAGCGTCCCAGGCGCCTCCTCCAAAAAATGGCGTCGATCCCATAACAGATAACCGTCACGGGCAGTATGTGCACGTTGTTTGGGATTTAATCTTAACTCACAACCATTCCTTTCTTAACACGTTAATGGTGTGAATGCATGTTATTGACGAAACAAGATGCCTTATAAAAAAACAATTCGACAAACTGACATCTGAAAAGAACAAACCAAACATCAAGCCAGAAACATTCATCATTGATAAGGAAAACATGAATTCCATACATGTACTGCTAGATAAGAGCGAAACAATTACATAATTGTGTTGTTTATTTAAAAGGAAATTATACACAACACGGCTAGAACCGCATTTCCCCTGTGCAAAATATTTTAGAGTCATTACATTTTAACCAGCGTTTACTAAAGTGAGAGTTTAAATTTCGGGTTGAATATATACTAGGATGTTGAGTGTAGTTATTTAATAGAAATGACATTATCCTATCGTGCCCCAACAACCATAATAAGAAACTATGACTAAGTCATTAGTCCGCCAAATGTATCACAATTTATGTTAGAATACAGAAACGAGTGTTTAATCGAATGTTCCAATGATCTGATTAAATGACCCAAGTTCGAATGTATAGTAAGCATTCGAATGTTTGAAAAAATGTTTGCATTTAAGGGAATTATTATTAATGGTAGTTGAAGAATCATGTCATGGAACTTTAATTTTTTAGTTTCTATTAAATGTTTACTTGACGAGTGTATGTGTCATTAAATATTCGAATATGTCCTGGGTGATATGCAAACTTATCTCTTAATTAGATTTTGTTTGTCATAGCTTGATTAAAGAAATTGGGAATGCAAGTGAAAGTTCGAAAGTTCTGATGGACTGATAAATGTTCGAATGTATCTTAGGCATTCGAATGTTTGAAAAATGAGTCTTTGTTATGTTATACTTAAGAATCATATCATGGAATCTAATCCCGTAGTTTACTATTTAATGTATACTTGAAAAGTCTTGCAGGCGTAGCTAGGAATCAAGGGGGTCCAGGGGCATGCTCCGATGGATATGTTTTTAAAGTATTGAAAAAACGAAGACTGTATTTCAGTAATTAAATAGCAAAAAAACTACCCAACAACAACAATAGATGTTCAGATTGATGTAAGTAAGCTCCGTGAAAACAAAAGTCAGTGCCTGTGACGTAACGACAAAATGTTTGTCTGTCATTTGAATGCAGTAACCATTGTATATCTAAAGGACATGCAAAGCAAATGTGGAAAACGACGAACAAAAAGATGCAATTCTGTACTTATTCTTCCCCTATTGGAGAGGGTTAGACTTTGGATTAGTGTTAGGGTTAGCAAAGTGTTGTTGGTCGTCCCGAGGACAAAATTATCTCATTTCTGATTTAAAATATAAGAATACACAACTTGTCTCAAACTATTATCAGCGGAGGTGCTGAAAAATTACTAAATCGATTAAGCAAATATACATATTTATTTTAATGGAGCAAATAGGGATACTTGATAATTGTAATAAATAAACACCTTACCCCTTCTAGAGTGCTATTTTTTTCAGATTTAATCTATGTTTCCATTCTTTGAAGGCAATGTGTAAGCAATTGTGTATTCTACTAACAGACAGCTACACGCCAGTCCAAGGTTATATGCAAATTTGTCTTTTAATTAGATTTTGTACTGTCATAGCTTTATCAAATAAATTGGGGATGTAAGTAAACTTTCGAATGTTCCGATCAGCTAAACAACGTTCGAATATAATTTAGGCATTCGAATGTTTAAAATAAAATAAGTTATAAATATATGTTTAAATTTACGAATCATATAAAGAAATTCCTAATTAAGTATTTTATGTTGCATTTTTATTGTAACGAAACGTCTTAATCTAAAAGGAATATAGTTTATAGAGTTCTCCAAGAAATGCATTCATTAAACGCATCTATTGACGTTTCAAGTGAAACAACTGTACCCTACAGTATGCCAAACCACTCTGCAACACGTATACATTTATTTAAAGATTACAATGTTCTGCAATTATACACAGGCTTTAAACGATATATAACGAAATAAATATTACGAATCCCTTTTCAGAAATAAAGAGCATATATACAATGGCACACATTATCGGTCAAGTGGAAATTTGTAACGATTTCTTCCATCTTTAACTCCAGACGTTCTCTGACAATTACATAATAGACATAATTAATTCAACCTCTGTCGGTACATTATCAAAGGCAGGTACGCGCCAAGAGTGTAGACAGTGTTTGAAGAGAATTTCTACAAATTAAAAAGCAATAAAACACCATTACCACTCAAGATTTCTAAACCAAGATAACCAAATCTGTACTCAACTCAAGCTTTATATAACCCTCTGCATGCTGCATTCATTTATAAGTAAGACAAACCTTTTGTTTACTCACAAATACTACAGACAAAGATGACAATAGTTATTACCAGAGACTCATTAAAAAATACTGCATATCCTGATCAGACAACTCCCAAGTTAAGCCGCCTGATCCGGATCTACTTTTTTTTGCCTAAGGCGGATTAATTCGTGCTTAGCAGGTTCAGAGTTCACCAGTTAAAGCACCGGATTCAGGCATCTGTTTCTGCTGAATTCTTCGCGTTTTATTTAATTTTGCAATCGACATATTTGTGTTAGCACCAGTGCATGGGTCGTATGAAGAGATACGGTGCATGGGTCGTATGAAGAGATTCGGTGCATGGGTCGTATGAAGAGATTGCTGATTTTGTTCTAGGGGTCGAACAAAGTATACGCGTGAAATCGTTCTGTCAGTGTGGATCAAGTGTTACACGCGCTGTATGCTGTTAAAATGATAGAGATTGCTATGGGATAAGAACTCTTTTATGATTTATTTTGTTTTAATTTTGTTACGTCGCAACGACACAATAATGTTCATATTGGTGAGTTTCAGTTGGTTATTGGTGGAAGAAGACCCCAGACTTGTGTCTGGGTAGAACCACCGACGCACCGCGGATTCGTCGGAACTCCCCCCACGCCCCCCCCCCCCCCCCCCAACACATACACACATGGAAGTTATTATAGAATTGAAGAAAGAAAAAAAGATGAGCATATTAAAAACTGACGTTCCTGCGATATAAACTATCATTTATTACTAAATAATCTGCCCAACACTCAAAATAGATTAAAAATGACACGATGTTATAAAAGTTTCAGATCTGATTGGCTGGATTTCGTGAAACTTGAAAGCTGGCCAATCATGTGCTTTAGAATAATCTCAGAATTGAGCTCTTAGTTTTTATAACCTCAGCTCCTGATTAGTATTTTTTGAGAAGGGCAGTTATTATGTTTGTTGTATTTATCGTCCCACTTAGGGTGCTAGTAAAGAATAGTCTGAATATGATGTATGGTAAAACGGGTAGATAGCTGGGTTCAGCATATCTATGTAGACATTATATTCAAATGTAACATAAGGTAACACGTGTATTTTGGTGAAAAGAAAAGACAACAACACAACAACTCTTAAATACCTAGACTATACGAAACTTTCACCTTTTCCAAAGGGGAACAAAACACTCTAGGAAATAATTGAATTCTGTACAGGTCCGGTCAGAGGTCAACTTCGACAAAGACTGAACTGTCAAATCCGTGGAATTTGATCATATTCATTAATTACATGCGGCATGTTGGGGATGATATGTATTGTTATGTATTTAATATAACACATTTTAAATATCGTTAGTATAGATAATATGAATCGAAACACTCTTTTCTTCACATTGGTGTACTTTTAACTGAATATATTCTTTACCTACAGAACAATTAAATTTCGCTGAATAAATCTGCACACTTTACTATTCATTAAAGAATACATAAAAGGATATAAGCACAATAACCAAGAATAAATTACCCCTAATTTTGTCAAAAACTGATAACAAACAATTTTTACCATTCCTCCATTGTCAGCTTTGTCAAATGTTTACAAGTGACCACGTGCACCGGAATTGCACTCTCTGGTTGGTCGGGTCTCAGAGAATAACTATTACGGGGCGTAGCCGCCAATGCATTCACTTGTCTCGGTGCGATGTAAAAACAAACAAACAAAAACAACAACAACAAAAACAACAACAAACAAACAAATACGCTCAAAAGACAACAACGAAAATTACAAGAAGCTTTAAGTAGAATCGTTCAAGTAAATCATGTACATGTAATATTTTACTTTCGTTCACACTGAGTCAGAACCCTCATTCCGACCGCCCCCTCCCGCACTTCCCCTCCCCTAATATTTTCGTTTATTTTCTTTTATAAGCTTTTAACCTCGCTATATCCCCGACATATTTTAAGGTTCATCAGCCAGTTACCCCTACAGTCTGTGAGCTCTGGAATCCTGTGTGACAACATTCCGGGCCTCATCGGGCGTCAGAGACGGATGTGCCGAGTCCATCATGACGCCATGATCAGTCTTGGCAAAGGCGCCCTGGAGGGGGTGCACGAGTGTCAACAGCAGTTCCGCAACCATCGTTGGAATTGCAGCGCGCTCGACAGAGACGCGTCTGTGTTCGGCAAGATACTTCTCAAAGGTGTGTGCCCGCGTACGGTCGTCTTTCCAGTTGTTGTTTGAAGGAAGACCTGCTTCTGTAGCCTTATATGGTGAATTCTACGTTTGACATAATGCAGTAAACATAATCTCTCCTCAAACAGTGCTAGTAATTAATAATTACAACTTTTATGTTAGAAACATTGTTACGGGTTTTTAAATTTTCAAACTAATCTGCATTTGTTTTAATTGGGTAATAGTTAATATTGTTTTAATTTTAGTAGGCACGAGGGAAGCAGCGTTTGTCTACTCCATCTCCTCAGCCGGTGTTGTGTATGCAATCACACGCGCATGCAGTTTGGGGCACCTGAGCACGTGTGCCTGTGACCCGAACAAAAAGGGACGTGGTCAGGACAGATATGGTCGCTCGTTCGAGTGGGGCGGATGCAGTGACGATGTGGACTATGGCCGGACGTTTGCGAGAACTTTCATTGATGCCAAGGAGAAACAGAATATGGACGCCAGGGCACTCATGAACCTTCACAATAACAGAGCCGGGAGACAGGTACAACTAACTGATCAGTTTTTAAGATCATGAACAAATTTCTTTTATTTCATGGATGATGCTATCGGAGAAAGAATAAACCTTTCTCTTCATCTCCGCGTCAAATGTTGCAATTAAAAGTGACACGTTTCGATTATACGTACCCAAAAATATATACTATTTACTTATATGTGTTGCAGATGAAGTTTTTTTCTCAATTGAAGCAAAATAAAGAGAAAAGCTGGTTTTAATTGTGCTATACATTAGTTGTGTCTTGATAAGTGTTCATCACAGGGGGAAACCAGACCTTTTAAAACTTCATGCATATTCGGTTGTATCATACCAAGTGACATTTCATGAAACGACGAAGTGATCTGCATTCGACATAAAATATAAGTTTATTTGAACATCATATGCGCTCATTACGCAATTATGAGGTTGTTTATCTTTTTAGATTTTTATCTGGAACAAAAGTACTGGTACCCGCATCAACATTAATGAAGAAGAATCGGCAGCATTTTTATACACGAGACAACCCTCATTTTTTAAAAATATATTTACCAAAAGGTTCCAGCGGTCACCATGATTTCCAAGTACTCTGATATTATCTAAAAGATATTATTGAAATAATATTAAATATATATGCTTTTAAGACGCTACAACTGACTCGATAAGGGTAACACAATGCAAAATCTAACTTTTTCCAGGCCGTAAAACGGATCAGAAAGTTGGAATGCAAGTGTCACGGGATCAGCGGCTCATGCGCAATGCGCACCTGCTGGCGCGCAATGAAGGACTTCCGGCGAGTGGGAAACTTCCTAAAGAAGCGTTATAATGGAGCCATTCAGGTGACGATGAATCAAAATGCCGGCAAGGCCGAGCTAATGGTGGCCAATAAAAATCACAAAGCACCCACCAAGCTGGATCTGGTGTATTTTGACGAGTCTCCTGACTACTGCGAGAGGGATCTTAGCCTAGGTGTGTATAATAGCCTGAAAAGTACAATAAGGGTGGTATCCGTCAGTTTCTCTGTAGTAAATACATGCAACAATAACTTACCGAAGTTAAAGGGGAATTTGGGAATAACTTTTGCATATACTTATACTTAAGTCTAACTAAAGACCAAATTTAACACTGACCTAATTATTATTACAAATCGTGAAGAAAAATCCTTCTTAAATGTTCATTCTTGCCAAAGCTATAAGTAAGCACGATGTGGATTTCTGCTAAAAATAGATATCGACATCAGAGCGAATCACACGTTGTTTTCTTAGTTTAAAAATATCTAAAAGTGCAAGATGGCTGAGAAAGGAGATACTTACCTGTAATAACGAGTGAGGTGTTATGCTTTATTGTTACCATAATCGTAGATCACCAATAAACAGCTTATCGGGGGATCTTTTCAGGTAACATTTGTTGTTTGAAAAAAAAGGGCCCAAACTTTCGGATACCACTTTAAAAAATTCTAAATTGCGCTTGCCTATTGACCAAGGATGCATATCAAGTGGATAATTTAAATTCGCATGATTGGTTCGTATCATTGTCTGTTGACGTACATATCCCGTGTTTGCTACTTGGTCAATTCAAGCCATATTTCATAAAAAAGTTCTTTGCCTTGTAAATTATGTAAAAATCTTTCTCTACAAATGTTAATAAGATCAACAACAGCAGTATACTTTTTAAAAAATAAAGAATCTTATGACATAAAGGAAAAAAATGTTCGAAATAATCTAATTATTTATTGCTGTTATTACATTTCTAACCTCTGCAAAGCACACGATAGATAAACTTTGTCGGTTCTCAAATATGCCAACACCACATTTCTCAATCAAGTATCTTAAATTGGAAACATGCCCAAGAATCGTGTTTGAAATTAGCGTACGGACTTCAAAGACCGGAATAACGGAGACGTCAGAAATTTAACAGGGGACTTGCAGTGTCTGTTAATTAGCTGAAATAATGTCCCTTGAACGTGTCGCATTCCCGTTAATTAGAGTTAGATTACAAAGGGTTCATGCGACGGCATTTAATTGGACTAAACCAGGAAGCTAAAACATTTTAACTGTAATTAAAATGAACACCCGCTTTGTTATGACTTTTGTTCGTTTTTTTTTTCTTCTGTATAACATATCGTGTATGAAATATATATATAAAAAAACAAAACAAGAGTTAATGCATAAATAAACATTACTACTTTTCGTTTCAAAGGCCACCTGAAATGCTGATCGGTAATAATAGGATTAAAATCGACATAAACCATGTTGCACCGTCTGTTCAAGTAAATCGTGTTTCGTGTAATTTTACTAAGGAGTCAAAACAATGCGTCCTATCTGTATCGCCATAATCACTTTTAGTTTTCAGTTTTAAAAGGCGGTATCCAAATGTTTGTATCAAGGCTTTGTTTGTTTAAGCAACCATTTAATATTGTTAACTGAAAATATCCTGCGAAATTTTATTTATTGAAACCCCATTCTTGTATGTATTTCTAATCTAAGCCACGCGGCATAGTGAGCTATTTTTAAACAGAGAAAACCACGTGACCACATACTTACACTGTATCTGCTCTGAGTCAATGTCTATTTTAGCAGAAATCCCAATCGTGCTTATTTATCGACTGGAAATAATTTTAATTAGAGTTTGTTATTCCTGAATTTATAGTATCTTATAATTGCGGTAGTGTTCGATTCGTTTTTACTTCCAATAAAATACTAGTTTGTAAAGAAAGTATGTCGAAATTTCAAAAAAACAGTTGTAAAGATATTGTTTCATGTATTTGTTATAAGCAAAATGTCGGATGGCACCTTTAAAGGTTCACAAAAAGTCGCCCACTTTGTACAAACATAAACTATAGCCGCCGATGCAGTTAATTATAATTAGGTGTGTATGGATGTGTATGGATGGTTATTGTTTGAAAAACACCTTAATGTCAAAAGTAAACGCGATCGCGAATTTTTACTGTAATCGGCTTTAGATGGTTATCGTATAGGAACAAAGGGGGCGTCTAATTAGCAAACTTTCACCATTTTCACCACATACTAAAATAGCTTTTGAGTATATTGGTATTTTAAAAAAATATCTTTCTCGACGAAAGATAGTGAATTAAACAAAACCTATGGCAATTCGGTTATTTAACGTCTGCTATTTTTATCATATATTGGAAAGCTCTTCTTTGAGAACATTCCATGAACAGCGGAAGCTGCTGGGGAGGTTTTAACACGAACGGCCGTAAGCGGTCCATAAATTTTGACCGTTCGCAAAAGGAAATCAAACCAAACAATTGTACTGGAAATATCCCTCCGTGTCTTTTTTTCTTATGTTCTAAATTAGTCTTCGTGACAATGTGTAGGTTGATTCACTGAGATTATGTCTCTAGAGATCATCTTAAAGGTTGTATTTACTATTTGCACATTCGAACATGTCGGTCTTCATATCTGTACAGCCAGTGGTTGGTATTGACTTTGCTTCTTTGTCTTCCCATCATGCCCCATCCCGTCTGTTTCCCTACTTGTGTAATTGTTTTCATATCATTCCAAGTTGTTTTTGTTCCCTGTTTTGTTATTCTTTCAACCCTCTTTTCTGTGACCCTTCTTGTGTAATATTTCGTTATATTCCTTATTGTTTACGCATCAACCCCATTCCTCTAGTTTATCTGTGTAATGGTTTCCATACCATTCCAACCTTTTTCCCTCTTGTTTCTGTAATTGTTTCCATGCCAACCCCATCCTATCTGTTTCCCGGCATATGTAATTATTTTCATATCATCCCAGCCATTATCCCTCCTGTTTTCGTAGTTGTTTCCACACCAACCTCACCCAATCTGTTTCCCTGGCATAAGTAATTATTTTCCATATAATGCAAACATTTGCCCCACCTGTTTGTGTAATTGTTTTTATACTTACCTCATCCAATCTGTTTCCTGGCATATGTAATTGTTTCCATATACACGTAATGCAAACACTTGTCCCGCCTGCTTGCGTAATTTTTTCCCATCACATCTGTTTTCCGTCATATATAAATGTCCACCAGCTCTATGCCTCTTTTTGAGATCCCGCTTTATGTACTGATTATGTGGGATTGTTTCTTTATCAAAATCACTTGGATTTCATTATTACCCGTTGTATGGCATTTTTCGTCATATACATTTAAGTAACCTGTCTTCGGATATTTCTGCACACTTCCGATACAATACAAAAGGAGATTATGTTTTTGATTTATTTTAAAGTCGTTTTGGTCAAGGCAGGTAGGGCCGCAATAAAGTCCACTAATACTGCTTCATTTTCTTTTATGTAAGTTCAATTTTGTTTTGAAAAAGTGCAGTTGTTTTCATGCCATGTCTTTATCTCGTCAGGTTCACTCGGTACTGAGGGTCGGTTGTGTAACAGGACTTCCATGGATACGGATGGCTGTGACATCATGTGTTGTGGGCGGGGTTACACGACGGAAACAGTCGAGCGCGTGGACAAGTGCGAGTGTAAATTTCACTGGTGTTGTGACGTCATCTGTAAAAACTGCACGCGGACAGTGGAAGAAAATAGATGCTTAGGAAAACAGTCGAAAGAATCCAAACGGAACTACAAACGAAATCTTGTGGATTTATTAAGCGGAAATGCTTGAAGCATTGTGTATATTTGTTCCTACGGTTTGACGTTGTTGTTTATAAACATGAACAAAAAGTATACGTTTTCATGGTACTTGAAACAATGAACATCTTATGACGAAGGAGGCAATGTCCGTGAACTTTTCGGTACTTTTGGAATTGCCTTAAAGGTGGTATCCAACAGTTTGCTTATATCAAAAATATATAACTAGATCGAGCCACTGCTTTGGGGACTTTGGGCATAATTTTTGTATTAATGTATACTTAAGTCTTAATAAATAAGATTTTGAACACTAATTATTTGTTAGACAGAACTAACCGCGAAAAAAAATCACTTTGAATGTGTATTCTTTCGAGCTGTATTAAAAAACTCGATAGCGGTCTCTGCTATAAGTATATATCGAGCGGATTACCCGGATGACTGTATAACTTGATCTTAAAAGTACGTGGTCACGTGGTTTTCTAAGTTTTAAAATAGCTTTCTCTTCAGCGTGGCTCGGATGGGAAATACCTGTTGGCAATGACGGGTAGTGAATGAACATCATTTTGCAGGATTTTTTTAGACAACAGTGACGCATTTGGTTATTTGATAAAAGAAATGTTGGTCCAAACTGTCGAATACCACATTTTAAATGCGATGAAATATTGTTCTGAAAACAAGCTAAACAATTGGCATAGGATATCCTAAGATGAATTTGTGATAAATACAATTATTTGAAACTGCCTGGTTATATATAACGGCAAATGTAGTAGTATTTTTGTTTGTAGTTTGTATATATGTAAAGTATAAGCGTGTATATGCGCCCGTAATTGTGTAAATATTTTGGAGCAAACACTGACATACCTCGTGTGAAATGGTTGTATGATTTTTAAAATGGTACATATGTACATCAACATAGTTAACGATGAAAAAAAATCTTTGTTCAGAAGTGAGAAAAGTAGGGTGTTTCCCGTGTGTGAAATTGACTTGCATTTTGACAATGAGGCCCTAGCCTCGTTTTGGACATGTGGAGGTCCGCCTTCTTGTAATGTCAACGAAACCGATGTCATTGTGTGTTTTTTCGTTCTGTTTATTCTGCGACACTGAACAACAGTGGGCGAACCTCACACATAAGACGTCTGCAGTCGTCTTTGTAAAACAGGACTAACAATATCAGTAAACTCTTATCTGCTAGAATTGTTAATAAACATACAAATGTAATAAAAGATTCGTTATCGGCTAACAACTACACGTACGTGTAAATGTAACCAGGCGCGTATCTGGGCCGTGTTTTGAAGTTACGCACAGTTACAAGGGAAATAACCTTTGTAGTAATATTTTAGAATATATTCGGTTCTTTTCTAATGAATAAAAGTAAAATGCGGACATGCGAAAAACTTAAGGCAAAAAATGAACGACTAAAATCCTGACGTGTATAAGTTTAATCATATGAAACCTTTTCAACTTGATTGGTGGGGTAATATATTTTAATAACATAGAAACTACGGGAAAAAATATATCATTCCTAACTCGGGTTAGGCATCGACCTTCTTAGTGTTTTGGGAACATTTAGATTTGTCGAATTTTCGAACGAAGGTTACGAATGTGCGTAAAGTGCGCAGAAACACGCCCGAATGTAACTGATAAAGGTGCGGCGAAAAACCTGATCAGACGGCTTCCGGCTGACCCCACTTGCAGAAAAATTTCTCAGCTGAGATTTTGCTCAAAGTCAAATTTTGACTCCGGGAACACTTCTAACTGGGGCGTAGTGTTGCAATTCTAACATGTTATACACAATTAATCAGGCAAGGCTAAGGTATAAATATGTTACAGTGAGGTGTTAAAGGTATTATAAGGGTGATTAAAAAATAAATATATGTTATTAGTCCTATAAAAAAGCACCTGCCACATTCAATAACACGACGGCCTGCTTTACAACAGAGCCAATATCAATATGACTTTTTCGGCCCCGCATTTGAAGTGATTTGATTGGCTAATAAAGCCGGGCCAAAAAATGATATAGATTTCAGCAAGAAGCTCTGGGAAATGGCAGTCATTTGTTCTAACTCGGTCTATATGTAGACACGAAAGGTTGCATAAATTTATGAAACAAAATATTCTCAGTTTTCAAACATTCAAGGCTTGAGTTGTAGTATTAAACCCAATAAATTTACAACGTGTAGATTTTACAAAAACAAACAAAAAAACCAACAACAAAAAAACAACAAAACGCAAGCATTTTCTGACTTGGATTAATGCAAAAATAACTAAAGTATTAAATGTGAAATGTTATAAGTACATGTAGTTATTTAATAAAATGGTCAATAAATAAGTGATTTGATATTGGCTTATTTATTAACATATAGTACTGAACAGTCAAAATTTGAGCTTGAGCAATATCTCAACTGAGAAATGTTTCTGCAAGTTGAGCCTGAATCTATATTTTTTCCTTCACCCTGATGAGTTTTTAGTAGGCTAAGAAATAAAAAGTTGGACCACTTGTCCATGTATGCATTTGAGTGCAAAAATAATCGGACGCTTAAACATCAAAATTGTGTTTACATCAATATGACTGATGCAATAAAGTTTAAGTCGAATTATATTTTTTAAAAAGCTAATTCCTTTTTAAATTCATCTATACTGGTACTGTGGTTCGTGGCGAATTCAAAACATGTATAAATAAACTTATTTTTGCCATGAATATTTTCATATTCGTTTAATTACCTGACCAATGCTTAGGCATGGGTCTTACTTTTAATATGAGACATGGATTTGACAGGTTACATTTGATTGCGATAGTCATTTAAGGGCATCAAATCTCAGTTGAATTAAGATGATCAAAACAGTAAACATAACTTATTATTTATATCTTTTAATTTTACCTTTCAATGGCACTATAAAAATATTACAATCATTTGTCATATAGTATTTTATAACTAGGACGTTTATGTTTAAAATACTTTTTATTGGTTTCTGTGAATTTTATGAACATTGTGATCAGATTTAGTAAAGGTTAGAATAGTATCAGTGTTAGGAAGTTATGAAGCTATGGTGTAAGAAATAGTTGAATAGTATAACTTGCATTATATGATGGGCGAATATTTTAGTACTGTTTGTGGTCTGTAAAAAAAATCATTGAATGTTTTTACGAATTCATGACCTCTATAAATGCACTTGGAACACCTCGGCTATTTCTAAAAAATAGAAAATACGGGAAAAAGTCGAGAAGTTAAGAATGCACCTGACAACAGACTTTCAAATTACATTGTTAAAAGCTGTACATTTTTTAGTTTAATGTATGATATATTTACTATGTGAACACGTGTACTGGTAAATTTACTTTGTAAAAACACGGACCATTTTATTATATTCCAAACAATAACAACAAACAGCAAACAACAAATACATAAACACCAATATCGACTTTTAACACCCATTATAAAACCAAGTTTACATTTCCTGTCACTAATTATATTTAAGATGCAATTTTCAGTGAAATTCAAATTCTGAATGCTTATTGTTGTCTTGTGTATTATTTAATGTCAGGTTGGACGTTAAATCTGTAAAATCAAACCTACAGAGATATTTGTATGTTTTGAAACGTTTCGTAAACATCTCAAACGTTTCTTTTGCTGATAAGCATCATCTTCACATCCATTTTTAAAATGCGCATATTTTACCGGAAATTATCAATAAGCAAGAATCTCTATACCTTGTAAGAAGAAACTATAGAAATATGCTATATGTCATTAGATAGTAAATATTCTGCTTCATTAAAGCGTTTGGCACGTGGTATTCTTTTCTTCTTAAACGTTACTTTTACATAAAATGCAAATAAATGTTTATTTGAACTTGTAAGTCTTCGTGATTTGTGATATCTAAATGAAGTACTTTCTTTCATTTTATTTTCTTCCTATTTTTCCCCATTGAAGTACGGCATAATAAAATCGACATTTAGTGTCTGGCGCTCTGGAAACCCACGACATATGTTCTTTTCAGAGACGGTACTATCATAATGTATAAAATGCAATAATGTAAGTTCGTGTTTTTTTTTCTGAAATCCCAATACTATCTTTTATCTTTTAGTGTTTATATTATTTTTTTCTTCTATTGAAGCATGGCGTCCCCCCAGCAAGCAAAAAAAATCGACGGTTAGTATGGCTCTACGAACTCCAGTAAAAGAGCAAATCATTAGCCCCTTCCTGGAGATTGTTCAAAGAGAGCAATAAAGGCCTGATTCATGGCTGACTGTTCAAACAATACCCTATGGCTGATCAAACAGTTCCTCGTTAAGCACATTTGTCCGAGAGTTCTTCGATACAAGTATAATGACAACCTCAAAGAAATTTGGCTTCATTCAAGTACAGAGAAATTAAGTTTAATACCATCCTGTGTTTCTGAGTAAATATTATTAAATGTCTCGTTTTTAGTTATTTGTATAAACAGCCTTGACATGAGATTATGTTTTATGTTGCATACAAATCAGATTTATGTATGTTTGTTTAACCATTGAACCATCGTCAATGGATTGTTGTATAGACCTTGCGCTGGTGTTTTTCTGTTTTCTCTTAAACTACTACTGTTTTTTCTGTTTTATTATTTTTTCCCCCTTTTATTGATATTATTTTTCGTCATTCTACTTTCTTTTTCTCTGTTCATCTTCATTTCTTATTATTCATTTTTTCCCTTTATTTTTTATATTTTATATTATATTATTTTTAAACTTCTTGTCCTATTCGATGTTCCCTGTCTTTCTCGTCTTGTACTTTTTTCATTTCTCATACGCCGTCCCTCTTCTTCTTCTCCTTCCTCTTTTCTTATTCTTCGCTTCTTCGTCTTGTTGTTGTTGTTCTTCTTCTACGTCGTCTTGTACACCCATTTTCGTTATTTATTATCTTCTTCATTTTATCTTCCCCTCCTTTTCCCTTTTCTTCTTAAGCTATAATTAGTTGTGCCTTAAGCAATTGCAAGGTTGAACCATTGACGAATCGAATTTAAGCAGGGAAGCTCCATCACACGTACCATTGGTTCTATATTGTATATTAATCTTTTACTGACAACTTATTTATCAAACGTCTCTTCCATTCCAATGTTTTCACGACCCCGCCCCTTGCTGCCAATATACGACTTACAAGTAATGTACCAAAGTTACTCTAAACTTAGCGGCCTCAAAGATACACGAAACATGCTTTTTGGTATCTTATTAAACGAAAAGAATACATGGACTTTCATTATTTATCTTTATTTTACCCGGATAATCTTAATGTTCTTATCAGACATTTTGCCTATATCAAATGCACGCAATAATATTTTCCCACCGTTTGGGTGAATTTAGGCATAATTTATGGATTAGCTCTTACTATAGTCTAAGCAATTACGGGTTTGAATACTTCCTTTATTGTTAGATAGTACAAATTGCGAAAGAATCACTATAAATCTTCTTTATTTTCAAATCTATTAATACCACCATTTCTGCTAAAAATAGATATCGACGTCAGAGCGGACTAACCGGATGACGATATAACGTTATCTCAAAAGTAAGTTGTCACGTAGTTTTCTCATTTTAAAAATAGCTATCTCTGCAGCGTGGCTCAGATAGAAAATCACTGTTTGCAATGATTAATGGGGATTTATGCGTCGTAGAACTAGGGCATCAATGAGCAGCATTTTGCAGGACCTTTTTAGTTAACGATGACTTATTTGGTTACTTGAGAAAAATATATTTGGTTCAAAATGTTGGATACCACCTTTAATTGGCCTAAACTGATTAAGTTGGGAATTCCACACCTTATTGGTTAACGTCATATTAGTTTAAAAGCACCAGACTATTTGGGATCTATTATATGAGCTTTTGTTTCTAGATTTGATAAAGGTGCATATCTGCATGGTGTTTTATATTTAAATGCACTGAGACAAGAATATCATCAATATTGTGGCTTGTGAAACAGCCAAAGTATTTTAGGGTAAAGATGTTAGAAAAACAACAATCATCTACAATAGCAGCCGGTTTTGAATAAAGAGGACTTAAACTACGACTAAATTTCGTGTGTTACATTCTTGATTTTACAATAAATACATTGTTAGGTAAACATTGTACATCAAATGATATTAAATTATCAAAGACTGATAGTGTCGTCTGAAAATATTTTCTGGTACAGAACAGCCATGGGCTGCAACTTGTCATACTTTAAATTAACATTCATTCACGAGTTACGGAACTTACCGATAAAAATAGCAAAATGGACTAATCTCAAGATGGTTTCGGAAACTGTTATCAGCCGAACTGGAACATTACTTGGCAAACAAGGCGTCTGTTTTTGTTGTATTCGTCAATCTTCATGGGACCCTAATGGATTCATATATGTTATAAGAGCTCTTGACATTGGTGAACTTTTTTTCCACACAAAATAGGCTAAACAACAACAACAACAACAAACAATCAAAAAGCCAAAAAAAACCAAAAAACTAAAACAAACCAAAACAACAACAAAAACAACAAACAAACAAAAACAACAACAATGACAATATAAAACAAAAACAAAAAAGAAAAACAAACAGAAAAAAAGACACACAAGGAAATGGTGGTTTCACAGTGTATTAAATTAGCAGTATCTATGAGCACAAGTTTATTCCCATATATCGACGTTGGTAACGACTTACACCGATGTGCCTAACATAATTAACTTGCTCGTATATTATAAATTGTTATAATCTTAAAAAAATATACATGCTATACCTGTCCTTATCTAACAGTGTTTTCACAGTCAATTGATTAAAGATGAATTGTAGATAATTAAATATTTTGACAAATTCAATATTCGTTCAGTTTATACATATGAAGTTAAATTAGCTGATCTATTCTTGAATACCATTTTTTTACACATTTTTTATTCTACTATTCTTGTTCTATATTAATTGAATCCGCACTGGAAAACGGTGCATCTTACAGAATGCATTTTTTATGGGGACGATTGTGCAGCTTCCTGAGGAAGACAGTTAAATAGCAGATATATGGTCAAGTTCCCATCAGAGTTACGGATTTTTACTCTTAGATATTTATGTAATTTCTAACTTATTTATGTAATGAATTAACAGTATAAAGGGGTGTTTAGTTCCCAGGCAGGAAAGACATCTTGTTTAACGCGCATGCTCCCTGCGACTCCCAGAATGGCTCACATACATGCTCTTTCTAGTAGGTTAATTGTAACCGAGTTTCTTATATACAGAATAGACACTTTAGAGGTGAGGCGGAATTGGTTAGAACTAGTATCCTGTCGTGTAAGACTAGAAGTGTTATAGGTGGTGTCCGACAGTTAGCCTATATCAAATACATGTAGAAATATCTAACCCCTGTTCTGAGAAATATTGGCATTATTTCTGCATAAAATCATACTTACGTCTACATGAGCACAATTTTAAATATTACCTCACTTGTATGTAAGTACAAATTGTGGAAAACCTGTTCTTAATATACATTTTCTCCCAATCTATTATAAGCATAATATGGATTTCTGCTAAAAAAAGACATCGACGTCAGAGCGGATTAATAGCTAACGGCGCAACATGGCTATGATAAGATATACATGTCTGTAATTATTAGTGGGTGTTTTACCTCGCTTTTTAAATAAGTGTAGGACATCAGTTAATAGTATTTAGCGGGATCTTTTCAGGTAATAATAATTTATTAAACTTTTTGGGAAAATGTTTTATTAAAAACTGTTTGATACAACGTTTAAATAAATTATAAATGAAGTTCGAGTACGAATTTTTGGAAGTTGGGCCATTTAGACCGTAACGGACACAACTTAGACATTTTTATATAATATGCATTAGGGCCTGATTATTATATTTTACTATATATATGGTTGTGCATAGTCATTGCTGTCTCGATTTGCTGGAAATATATGTGTTTTGTTAAAATATTTCAGCAAAATCTGATAGCAATAAAACGCAGGAATGGCATAGATCTATTTCATTTGCATGCCAAGTATCTGGTCATTTGTTTAGAATCTTAAGATTTGTTTCCCAATTAATTTACTTTTCGCAATGCATTAAAACAGTTTTTGCTTTCAATGATTGTGTTTTTAATCTGAATAATTGTTATTTAAAGGGGAAAAACAGGTACACATTATAATAATAACAATAGCAATAACAACAACAACAACAATAATAATAATAATAATAATTATAAAATAATAATAATAATAATAATAATTAATAATAATAATAATAATAATAATAATAATAATAATAATAATAATAATAATAATAATAATAATAATAATAATAATAATAATAATAATAACAATAATAATAATAATAATAATAATAATAATAATATGTTGCCGTAATTATTTATCCTGGATCTCCGCATTGTATCTGACACGTCACCGGAAGTTTACTTTTCAAGATGGACGACAACGTTATATCTCAACTCGAACATGACGGTAAAGTTGATGTTTTTTTGTAAATTATGGATTGCCTTTTCATCACGAATATAAAATGTCATTAAAATATATACTATGTATTAAACTGCTTTAAATAGCTGTGCAGACAATCATTGGTTCAATTGAATCTTGTATAGAGTTTACCAAATTGTGTTGTAAACCGAGCATCAACAAACAATTTACCCAGCATGGAGTTTGAACTCACAACCTCCTGCTCTGGGTCAGGTGTTTAAATTACTGTGATTCCGTGGCAGACAGCTCTGCTGAGATCATATTTAAAACACTAATCCTCTCTTGGGCTTTTATCAGTTTCTGAACCAGAGTCATCATGACACTCTCAAGCCTGTTGGCCCTCCAGCTGCAATCGATGGCCAACCAGCTCACCTGATCACCCTTGGCACCATAATTCTAAACAGACCTGAATTACCTATTTAGCCAGGATGGTGTCTGCATCCATTACCCTCTACTTTAAAGTCTGGTACTCTGGTGAGATCATTTTAACAACAAGCTGATCAGATTCTAAACTGACATAAACTTTCCTTATGTGAAGCACAAAGGCTTGCAAAGAAAAAACATATGAAAAGGAATTAAAACAAATTTTATAAATGAAAATGTCTATAAAAAAATTTTGAAGCCATTGAAAACCTTTGAGCAAATGCTTTCTGATAATCCACCTCTCATCATTTGATACGACCCACTGTCTGTCCGATTCCCCCCATTTTACCCTTCACTTTGAATTTGCTTTAGATTCTCTGATTTTACATGGCATTCTTCTTATTAACATCAAACTATGAACACAGGGTGGCAAAAACAAACATATTCCAATTCACATCATCGTTTTACACATTATGAGAATAAGATCCTTGTGGTGTTCAATAATGCCCTTTATTACTATAATATTATGCTTGGATATTATTGAAAGATGGTGCTTTTTTTGTTCTTTTCAGACATATTTAGACAGTTTCTGGAAGAATCTTTTGATGTCAAGGCACATGCCAATCAGGCTATCCAGGGTCGAGCCATTTCAGAGCAGTTGTCAAAGTTGGCTGAAGGGATAGGCCTTCTTGACAAGGAAATACACTCACAAGTATGTTCTTCTCTTCATTATATTAACTGATATTAACTAATCATGCTTTCGTGTATCATTTATTCAGATTATTTGCCATTTTCTGTATTCTATTTTAATGCTCTAAATGTATTTTTTTTAGTAATATGTATATCTGTTTGGCTTTCTTTATTTTCATTTTTGTTATAATTGGTACTTTTCAATTTGCCTTACAGGATGTATGATAGGTTTCTGTAACTAAAAATCAAGTAAGATTTTTATCTGGTAATATTTTTTTAATAAAATAATATTGCTTCTGTTACAATGTGTATTTTTTATTTGAGCTGCATATGATTATCTACACTTAAATAACTTGAAGATGTTTGTTTTAGATTGTGTCTCATCATGAAGACTTATTGTCCCAGGCAACTGGTGTTGAAACTCTGGAAGGTACGTTTGTATATAATTCACTTCTTGCTTTGTTTTATATTCATGAAGTTTACTTTTATTATATGAAATTTGTTATGCTTATGTGTTGAAAAATTGATCATATATTGATTTCAGTATATTTACATGTTAATACATTATCATAACTCAGTTATATAATTTAGTGGAATCAATTAATACTTACATAAGTATATATAAAATTAACTTTATCACTAGTTCCAGTGAATCATATGACTAAGATAGACAAAGTGATTTACGTACCGGTAAACAATTTGTGTGTTATGTGTTATCTGTAACATGCCAATGTTGATATGGAGCCTTCCTAAATGTTTCAGGAGTGTTACAAATGATGCAGACAAGGATCCAGTCACTGCTTGCTGCAATGGATAGGTAGGAATTTGTAGAGATGCTGTTGTTATTGTCATATCTACATCTTTTTTTATGATTCAAGTTGCAATTTGTATACATCACTTCACAGCAGTCATGGTAATTTTAACAATGTAATACTAATTATTTCACATTAGCTTCATCCATAAGACTTGGTGTTGTTGTTTTTCAAATGATACTTTAAAGTTATATCTGAGAAGAGAAAGGAGGTTTATTGATTGTTAAATACTTGGCATTTTCCTATTTGACATTTTAAAGCAACCATTGATGTGACCAAAACACTATATGTTTATTCTCTTAGCTTTCAATTTTATGTTCATTTTCTAAGCTTTCTATAAAAAAATTTAACAAAAAACATGCTGTTTGCATTGCATTGACCTATCTTGACCAGAGATGTATTGCGAAGTTAACCTAAATCATAAGGAATATGCACTGAAAGAGATACACAAATGAAAATTTGATGAAATACTGTTCAGAGTCAAAATAAGGTTTAGTTAAATGTCTGTTTATAGAGTAGATTAAAATGTCCATGATGTATAATGTATCCCTTTCATCTAGAACAATAGTGTTTGTGCTGTCACTTTCCTCTGGGTCTGTATGGATGTCAGTTAATGATCTAGCTTCTCTGGGTGTGCTTAAAGGTATTATTATTTTTGGAATCTGGATCATTTCCTGTAGTTTGTTAATTTCAGTTTCCTTTTGTCATGGTTTTGTCTGGGGATAATTTTGAATTTAGGTCTAGCTTCTGGTGGCGGTAATGTTTTGATAATGAAAATTTATTCCAAATATCGAATTAAGAAAATATAATTATATTGAACAGTTTGTGTTTTGCATTTATCATTTCAGAATACGTGCTAAAGTTACAGAGCCCTACACCAAAATATTGGCACGAACAACTCAGCTCAGAAATTTACAGGTAACTAGAAAGCCTGGCCTTTACTTAATTGAATCTATTGTGTTAATATACTGGTCAAAAGACAAGTAAAATTTTTAATGTGCTATGTTGTATAACAGCATCATTCCAGAAGTGCCAAAGTTACTTATACTAGCATGTATCTTATGGTATTGCATGAATCAATAACTATTCCAGTGATATTATGTGCCATATTGTTTTGAAGGCAGGTTTAACATACTTTTATCATGCTAGGTTGTGAATACTTCTACTTGTTTGTACCAGTAATACCATATATAGTGGAACAAATATCAAATGTATCATTTGGCATTTTCATAAAAGCCATGTGAACTGCAGCAAGAATACTGCTACTTTGTTTTGTTTTTTAATGCCTGGAGTGACACTAGGAAGATTTGTTTTATGGATAAAGACCCCCAGACAAGTATCCGGGTAAAATCACTGGTGCACCTTGGTCAGCTGGAACAACTTCCCACAGTTATTCCACTGTCTTGAATGGGACTCAAACCCATCCAAATACTGTTACTTGTGACATATATGCAATGTTGTATTGTCACACATAGGGTTTTGGCCTTCTTTATTCAGCCTATCATTAATTGTATTGCAGGAAGCATGCGACCTGCTGCGTCGGGTGATCAGAATCCTTTACCTGAGTAAAAGACTTCACAGCCAGCTGCAGGGAGGAGCCCGGGAGATTACCAAGGCAGCACAGAGTCTTAACGAGCTTGGTATGTAAAAGCTGGTGAAACATGGATAAATTAATAGACAAATACCATATATCCATATTGGCCAGTTCCAGCTGTGAGTTGTGTGATCAATATCTGCACTATTTGCTGCCATCTGTCTAGTAATATTACTCTTTTGACCTTTATGACGTTTGCATGTAGTAGTAAGCAAGAACTTAGAATTATCTTTTGGTTATTAACAGATGCTGCAGGTTAAGGGATAAGGAGTAACAGCAAAATTTAGGTTAAATGAGAATAGAAGAATTATGAAATTTTACCTCCCACTTATCTAGAACTAAAACTTTACTTAAATACTCCAGAAATATGCTATGACCTTGGATTGTATCCATAAAAAATCTTAGTTATTTCTTCTTACTTAAACTAAGACATTTCCTTAAATTTGGAAAAATCCTAATTTTCATAAATCTTCAAATATTTCTCTAGATATAAGAATATTTCTAAAATTTCATGTATACAACCATTGAATTTAAGAAATTTCTTGGCATATTTCAAATTTTCTTTTACAATAACTAAAACTCTTTATGAATGCCGCCCATGACAATTTCCATCTCTTGTAGACTATATCTGTGAGGGTGTGGACCTCTCTGGTGTGGAGGTGATAGAACAAGATCGCAGGTTTGTGAAGCAGGCAAGGAAACAGGTGGAGACTCAAGCCCAGCGTATGATGGAACAAGGCATGGAAACACAGGTACCAGAAACACTCATGTTGTGTTTGCTTTCTGACTCTCCCTCATGCTGTAAGTTCTTGTAAAATAATGCACATTTTTTGAACCCATAAACAGGTTAACATTATCATTTATATTTGGAGAGCACACTTTCTATATTCACTGTGTTAACAATTTATAAAAAATGTATCCAGTGACCACCTTTCTTGCTAAACTCCATACACTAGTCACGTTTCGCTGTGTTTCTGTGATATGACCCTTAACCTTCAGCTTATGTCCACAACATTGAAGGCAGTAATTTTGAGAAAGAATGGTTATTTCGCACAAAATAATATATGGCAGTTTATCTACACTGGTTGTAGTTTTCGAATAAAAAAATCTTTATGGATATCAATGAAATAATTAACTATTTTTACTCTTTAAGTAGACATAAATATTTAGGTTTACTTAGAAAATTTGTGCATGTATGCATCACTCACATGTATTAATGTATATATATATATAATACAAGTTCCCATCCACAGATATTTATCCTACTGTCTATGGTTCGAACCCTGGTCAGGTGGCCACTAATTTCCCTGAGCAAGAAATTAACATCAATTTGCTCCACTCTATCCAGGTGTATAAATGGGTACCTTCGAGGGTTATTCAGGTCAATAATATGACTTTCCAGCAGTGTCGGCTGCCATAGTATGGGATTGATGAATTCACCCAATGACCAGGGGGGTAAACTGTATAGTCGGCTGTATGAGCAATAGCTTGAAAGTAAACTATATCTCGGTATTTATATATTTGTTGTTTTCCTTTATAGAACCAAGCCCAGGTTGCAACATCTCTGCAAGTGTTTCACAACCTGGGCAGTCTGTCAGAGACAGTGGAGCGCGTTGTGGTCCAGTGTAAGGAGAAGTTACACCAGGACATTAAATCTTGCCTTGATGTCACCGCCCTCTCCCAACAACATCCCCCAGCATCCAAGAGAGGTGAGTAACCAATTCATAATGGGGAATATTGGTGTCATATAAATTATCTCTTATGTAAGAAAAAATCCTACATAATCCTACCAGGGAATAGGTCCATTTTGGTGTTATCCATTGACTTAATCAGTTTTTTCTTGAGTCATTACTGCCATCACAAACAGTGACATTTCTTACTTTCTCATTTACAGATTTATTCTTGCAATCATTCATGTTAGTTTTTTTTCATGGAATGATGTATAAGCTACTTTAAAAGTTATTTAAGTTGTTGATATGATAAGGTGTGCAACAACTTAAGCCCCCCACCAAAAAGGACATTTAATTAAATTTGTAATTATATTTATGCGTGTACATTGTGTTTTATTTGCTATAACCCTAAAACTTGAAAAAGCCCCAAGTTCGGTGTGCATGCATTAAGTGGAGAGTTTGCTTTAAGAATGAGGCAGCATTCTGAAACTCTTGCTTTCCTTGTTTACTGCATGCACAGGTTACAAGATACATTACTAGAGGCTAAGCAGCAAATAGTAAGTCTACATCATATTCCAAAGCCTGACAATTCTATGATTAAAGGCTTATGTCTAATTGACCCTAATTTGATGAATAGGAGGGCCGGGTAGGGCAGCCATGCCTGTAACAGGCAACACTGCAGCATTCCGAGCTACCCTGTGGACCAACATGGAGAAACTCATGGACAGTATCTACTCAGCTTGTGCCCAAGTATGTTATAATCAGAGCCATAAATAAAGGAACTTAATCTAAATTTATGTTTCAATATATCCATGTATTCTTATTCATTGCTAAAAATGTTAAGAAATTATTTAAAAAAAAATACCTCGAGTGTTGTAAACAGCAACTTAATCATAGAAACCCTATTTCCTTTGTTGATTTTTTAATTCATTTTGAACATAAACATAATGTTTTTGATTTATGTTGTATTAAATTTTCTGCTTTTGATTGAATAATTCCCTATTCTGTTGATTGAATTTTTAGCTCATTATAAATAATAACCAAATGAAAAATGAAAGAAAGTTATGTAACCAGTATCACTTAACTGCTCAGAGGGTATGCTTCACCTATTGAACTTTATAAGCCACATATGTGTGACCTCTCTATTCTTACCCGCAGCAAATCAAATACAGTACTTGTTGTATACAGGTGCAGCACTTACAGAAAGTACTGATAAAGAAGAGGGACCCTGTGACACATGTCTGCTTTATAGTGGAACTGTCCAAGGTAGGTGAAGATTGGAAGCAGTTTTTCAAATTAGATATTTGTTACTTTTTTTTAATCAAATGACATTAATGATAATGATGATAGTAATTTTTTATACATCGTAATAGCACAATTATGCTTATATTGGTGATGTCCAGCTATTATTGAACCTCATACATATGTCTGGGTAGAACCACTGAAACACCCCAGGTCAGCTAATAGGCTCCACTGATGATGATGATAATGGTACTGATGAGACATAATGCACTTTTAAAAGTTACACTTTACTTTAAGTTCTGTGTAAACACTGCATAATGAAAATTGCATAGAAATCTAATTCTCATTACTTTATGCTTATAGGAGGATGGGGATGTGAACATCATGGTCCATTTCTGGGAAAATATTACTCATCTGCTAAAGCAAGAGTTCAAACTGGCCGCAGAAAGTAAGTATGAATTATTGATATAGCCCCAGTTTTGTCCATCATGCATTGCATCTCTGTATGTGCAAGCTATGTAAGATTATGCATTCATGAGGACATTAAGTTAAAGAACCACATGACAAATCAATGTTGTATAAAATGGTAATAGCTCCTCTGCTTATGCTCAAGCCAACAAATGGGTAGTTCCAGGACTGGTCAGTTCGATGTCAGGATAGTGTGACTGGGTGTGGTATCATGCATGGGGTTGATAGACTACTATACATGGGGGCTCCGATTTATAACACCTCTGACTGCTTAGCCTCTTACCACGTGGGTTCGAGTCCCATTCGGGAAGGTCTTCCAGCTGACTTGCAGTGTGCCTGCGGTTCTACACAGACATTTCTCTAGGCTCTTCCTCCACCAAAAAGCTGGACGTTGCTATAATGATCATAACTGGTTGCTGCAATATATTTCAAAAACAAAACAAACAATTATACACAGTCAAGGCAGAACTATTTCTGATTGCAGTGGTGCGATGATAGACTAAAAAAGTTTCATTACGTTTGAGCAAAGAAACTTTGCTTGTAGCTTGCATTGTATTTTTAGATTTACCCAAGCACTTCTTAATACTTTCAGCCTCTCTGATAGCTGGTAGTTGCTATAGGACCATAGCATTTTTCTTTTGACATACATTACAGCAAAACAGTCATGGTCACTTACATATTATTGGTTGAGAAAGTCACCTGACATTTGTCTTGGTAGAACCACTGGTGCACCTCAGGTTAGCAGGAAGACCTTCTCATATGAAAGAAATACTTTTGAAATAGATATTATTCATTTAGAATGCTGTTAAATAAGAAATAAATAAAAGATTATCATTTGTTTAGTTCATTCCTAATTAAATTATTTAAATTAAACAAATTGTTTGTGGACCTGGTAGCGCAATCGGTAGAGGGTTGGCTCCAGGTACGGGAGGCCCCAGGTTTGATCCCGGGCCGCGACAAAAAATAGTAGTGGTATAGTGCCCTTGCTAACGCTCAAGCAAATATAAGGGTAGTTCCATGACTTGTTGGCCCGGTGTCAGGATAATGTGACTGGGTGTGGTATCATGCCAGGTGTTCACGGTATGCTATACACAGTGAAGGCAGCACTATATCTGCTTCGAGTGGACACCATCTCCAGATAACTGAAATACTGTTGGTGGGACAATAAACCCAATAAACAAACAAATTGTTTGTGTTTACTCCTTGTGAATGCCGCTTATTATCTGTTGTTGTTATTTTTACTAGACTCCTCCTTTTTGAAGCAAGCCTTTGAAGGGGAGTATCCCAAGTTGTTACGTCTCTATAATGACCTATGGAAGCGTCTTCAACAGTTCCGCCTCAGTGAAGACACAGCTGGGTTGTCATTGGCAACAGAATCAGCTGACGGCACTTTAGAGTCTGATGTTCTTGAAGTCACATCAATAAACAAAGATAAAACATATGAGTAAGTAGATTATAAAAATAGTGGTTTATGTTTTCTTAAAAGTGTTGAGAAGATATAATGTGCTCTTTCATTTTTAATTGTGTACTTACTCTGGCTTTCTTAAAATCCTGCTGATTTTTTGTGTCTGTCTGGTTAAAAGCAAATTGACTGTTATTCTTTCTTGAGAAATCTTGGTTGTAGTTTTTTTTTAATTAAACTATACAATGACAGAAAATAACATTTAGTCATTTTTGAAGTCACCTTAATCTCAGTAGAGTTAACATCAGCAAATCCCACCTCTGCCATAAATGTAAAAGATTTTCATACAACACAAAACAAGCTGTAAGCTACATGTTTATTGCACTTATTTCTTTCTTTCAAAAACAATCATAAAGTACATAGTTTATAAAAGAAATCAGAATGGCAGATTACTGGAGCAACCTGCTTCAACAAGGAAAACTCTACAGTAAATCATTTTTTTCTAGCTCGGAGTTGTCCCTGCGTGAGACCTTGCATAGTTTTGAGAATGCCTACCTTTCCAAGTCCTTGTCTATGCTGTTCGACCCCATTAACCTGGCGTTCAGTACTTCATCGTTCCACCCTCCCACTTCCGAGGAGGTGGAGAGCATCGTCAAAACAATCTCCAGGTACAGTCTCTTGTTGTTTGTTTTGTTATTTATTTTGCAGATTTATAGTCATTATAGTGACATCAATCATTTTGGGGGAGGGAAACTTAAAAATATATGATAGAACCACCGATAAACTATTTGTCAGTTGGAAGACTATCCCACATTAGGTTTTCCCTTGGACTTTAGACTTGAACCCACGTGTGACGAAGGGCCAGATTGTCATTGTCAGTGACTACCACTTAGCCATAGATGTCCTCAGGTCATCTTATTACTACATTTGTTAATAACTTTAAAAAAAATCTTAATGTTTTTCTAATCACTACATCAATCCATAGCAATGTAATATTATTAGGCAAAGAGTGCAGATCCTGATCAGACAGCTTCCAGCATGTGCAGTTTAGTAACAATTTCCCTGTTAACCTATTTTGCTTTTGTCTGTTTTTCAGACTTCTGCAAGTTGGTTTTTATCTTTGCATTCATTATAATGTCTGTAATCAGTAGAACAGGTATCTTTTTGTATTCAGCTGTTGTGTGTAAGAACAATAATGTTTTCTTTCCCTTACTAATGCTCAAGCAAATATTAAGTAAGTTTCATGACTGGTCAGTCCAGTGTCAGGATAATGTGACTGGATGTAATATCATGCTAGGTGTCCACTACATGCTATACATAGTGAAGGCAGCACTATAACTGCATCAAGTGGACACCATCTCCAGATAACTAAAGTAATGTTGGTTGGCCAACAAACAAATTATTTTCCCATTTTAGTGAACTGAATGTGGCTAGTGTGGATGAAAAGTTGAGTGTGACTGTAGCGAAGAATGTTGCAAAGACAGTGAAGATGTTCTGTGTCAAGTGTGAACAACTGGTGAGTGATTAAATGAAGGTTTAAATCTTTTTAAATGTTTTCCCATTTGTATTTGTATTTTTATTTAAAACTATTAAGCACCAAAAGTAAAATGACTGAAAAGGACCTGGTAGCTCAATCGTTAGAGCATCGGCTCCAGGTACGGGAGGTCCCGGGTTTGATCACTGGCTGTGACATACTAAAGTCGTAAAAAATAGTTGTGGTATAGCTTCCTTGCTAATGCTCAAGCAAATATAAGGGTAGTTTCACGACTGGTTGGCCCAGAGTCAGGATAATGTGACTTGGTGTGATTTAGATGATGTCTGTACTTTTCTAAATGAATTTGCTGTTCTTTTGTTTGTAATTAATACATATTTATTTATCCTGCTGTAATTATTAGGATTATATTTTGACTTTTTAAGAGCGTACTTTAGTTAATCCAGTTGTTTACTGCTTATTTACAATTCAAGTCATATTGTGCAAATAATCAAAGAGCTTCATGTTTAGCGTATTCTTTGAAACAAAAAAATCAACCACAGGCTGATCAACCCCTGATCAATGGTTGACATTTTTGGAAGAAGTAAAGACTTATGTATGTAATTGTACATTTAGCTGTCTACGGATGGAGAGGCCAGCCAGGTGATTGGACCCCCGACCCAGGGTCAGACGAGGAATGCAGATGTTGTCAACACTCTCTACCAGCTGCATGTGGCCGTCTCAAAGGTAGGAATACGTTAATGATCAGCATGAACCTTCTGCAAAAGCATATGCATTTTTAAACTGTCATATCCTTAAATGTTAAAGAAAGCTTGACATTAAAAGCAATGTTTTTTTTTGCACAAAAATTGCCAATGAAAATGTAGGAAAACATGATTTTTAAAGAATTGATGAGTTCGCATAGTGGTAATCTACTTGCCCAAGAAGCAAGTTTGATACCTAGTAGAAGTAAATATTTGTCTTTTGTTTTTAATGATTTCCGAGTGAAACAAGTATTTATACCTGAATATTGTGTGGTAATTAGTCCTTTAAACACACTTTTTTTATATTTTTGCACACTTAATTATCAGATGGACACTGCAATTTGTTTTGTCTACGTAGATCTCATGAAATAAAAAGAAAGAAATCAGATGATTCAAAAGTAATAATTATAATTTTTAGCTTTAAAGGTTATAAACAGTAAAAAATAAATATAACCCATACTATGTTATATATTGAGACAAAGGCACCATTAAAATGTAAAATACATATTACTAAGAAGTAATAAAACCTTCCAATCAACGGGTATTGGAACCCACAACTGTTAAACCAATTTGTTGTTTCATGCTCTTGACCATTGAACTATTCTAGACAGGCTGAAAGCCAACATGTAATAATATAAACATAAACAATTTACTACATATTAATATTGACTAGTCACTCAGTTGAGTAAACTGTCTTGCCCATTTACATGAGGCCCATTACTGCAACCTATTTATACCGGTTTTTTTAAACCTTTTTATTTTATTTCCTACTATATTTCATTATAACCTCATTTTTTTTATCTATTGCTACATTTCTTTGTTTTCATTAGCCACTATTGTTTTTATTTTTGATTATACATCATTGAGGCCTTTGTACTTGAATACATTGTAATTATTATTGAGTTGTCTAATTAAATACTTATTTAATTACAATTTTCCACCTCAGGTTGTGGCAGGCTTGGAACATCATCCTGAGGAATCCAAAACTTGCATCACAGACTCATTACAGGTAAGTAATCTAGGCTGTTTTTTTTTTGTCCCTCCAATAAGCAACTATCTGAAAACACTTAAAGCTGCCTTTAGTTTAATCAGGCAATAAACACCTGACTTGTTACTTAGTCACATTGTTGACACTGAGTTTACCAGTCATGCCAATACCCCATTTATGATGAGCATACAAAATAGGACCCTTCAGACTTCCACCACGCTTTTAAATAAATAAATGACTTTGGCAAGTTGCAGTTTGTCTTTACTCAGGGCTTTCTATTGATCTATTTGCTGCATTACATCGATGGATGGAATGTTTTTAGAGCCAACTTTTCCTTCATTGTAATACCCCTGGTTTCTTTTAGTCACAGCTGAAACTTTTTAAAACTTTGTGTCATTATGCAATTTGAAGATATTATAAAATTGCTATGAAACATGTATTACCTCTACAATGTACATCTTTACTTGTTTCTCTTCAACGGTCTTCACTGTCAGTGTGTTGCATATAAGTGAGTCTAAGGAATGCAATAAAGCCATTTTTCATTTATGATCTGAAGTATAAATTTATATTTCAGTATTGTTTTTAGCTCACCTGAGCACAACGTGCTCAAGGGGAGCTTTTGTGATACCGCTTCGTCCGTCGTCCGGCGTCCGTCGTCCGTCGTTCGTCGTCAACATTTACCTTGTGAACACACTAAAGGCCACAATTTTTATCCAATCTTCATCAAACTTGGTCAGAATGTTTGTCTGCATGAAATCTTGGATGAGTTCATTATTGGGTCACGTGGGGTCAAAAAGTAGGTCACGAGGTCAAATCTTAGAAAAAGCTTGTGAACACACTAGAGGCCACATTTATAGCCAAATCTTCACCAAACTTGGTCAGAATGTTTGTCTGCAGGAAGTCTTGGATGAGTTCGTAACTGGGTCACGTGGGGTCAAAAAGTAGGTCACTAGGTCAAATCTTAGAAAAAGCTTGTGAACACACTAGAGGCCACATTTATAGCCAAATCTTCACCAAACTTGGTCAGAATGTTTGTCTGCATGAAATCTTGGATGAGTTCGTAACTGGGTCACGTGGGGTCAAAAAGTAGGTCACTAGGTCAAATCTTAGAAAAAGCTTGTGAACACACTAGAGGCCACATTTATATCCCAATCTTCACCAAACTTGGTCAGAATGTTTGTCTGCATGAAATCTCGGATTAGTTCGTAACTGGGTCACGTGGGGTCAAAAAGTAGGTCACTAGGTCAAATCTTAGAAAAAGCTTGTGAACACACTAGAGGCCACATTTATAGCCCAATCTTCACCAAACTTGGTCAGAATGTTTGTCTGCATGAAATCTCGGATGAGTTCGTAACTGGGTCACGTGGGGTCAAAAAGTAGGTCACTAGGTCAAATCTTAGAAAAAGCTTGTGAACACACTAGAGGCCACATTTATAGCCAAATCTTCACCAAACTTGGTCAGAATGTTTGTCTGCATGGAATCTCCAATGAGTTCGTAACTGGGTCACGTGGGGTCAAAAAGTAGGTCACTAGGTCAAATCTTAGAAAAAGCTTGTGAACACACTAGAGGCCACATTTATAGCCCAATCTTCACCAAACTTGGTCAGAATGTTTGTCTGCATGAAATCTCGGATGAGTTCGTAACTGGGTCACGTGGGCTCAAAAAGTAGGTCACTAGGTCAAATCTTAGAAAAAGCTTGTGAACACACTAGAGGCCACATTTATGACCCAATCTTCACCAAACTTGGTCAGAATGTTTGTCTGCATGAAATCTCGGATGAGTTCGTTACTGGGTCACGTGGGGTCAAAAAGTAGGTCACAAGGTCAAATCTTAGAAAAAGCTTGTGAAAACACTTAAGAGGCTACATTGATGGCCCAGTCTTCACCAAACTTGACTATCATGTTTGCCAGTATGAAATCTTACATATGTTTTGAAGTGAGTCATGAGGATTCAGTAGGTTACTTGGTAAAATTCTAGAAAATGTTATCAACCCAGTGGCCAATGGTCCAAACTTCACCAAAGATTTCTAAAGTAAATAACTCTTAATTACTTAATGCCAGATTTGAGCCTACGTCATCAGGTGAGCGATTAAGGGCCATCATGGCCCTCTTGTTTTTTAATGTTGGTGTATTCCTTGAAATATTATTATCCCTCTCTGCCCCCCATGACAGAGTGTAGTGATGTTGATGAGCAGCTCTATCAGCCCCCTCATGTCCTCCATCTGTGATGCCCTCGAAGCCATCATCCTCACCATCCACCAAGAGGACTTCTCTGGGTTAGTAGCATTACACATCCTTTATCAGCTCTTAGCTTTCTATGCACAAATTAACAAGCCTTAAGTAAATAGTGTAGATCCAGATCAACCCAGCCTTGCTGGGAGCTGTACAATCAGGTTCTGCTCTATGTGTTGCCACATCTTAAATAGATGTCTTGTTATCTATGCATGAAGGTGTAAGCAGATGACTGAGAATTTAGTTTAGTTTTTAACAAAAGCCATAGGGGTTTAGAGCTATGCAGTTGTTTAGTTAGTAGCAAACAGCCTTTTTATATTAATAGTGAGTCTGTGTGCAAGAGGCATCAGTTAAAATATTGACGGCGGTTTATTTCCCCGACATGAAGGGTTGCAACAGGCGACATGGTGGCACCAGGTCCCAAAATAAACAGCCCCTCTTTGCACAATTTATACTTAAGACAAAGTTTAAATGTAAAAACCTTTTTTGCCTTCTTACCTAATTGGTGTTCTATATGCCAGTTTTATTGGATACTGACTGCACTATTTATAAATATGGTTTATCTTTTTTTTTATTATCATTTCATTCTGTTCCATTTTCACCAGCCCTGCCCCTGCCCAAACAGACACTGAGGCCCCTTGCTCCCTTTACATGAGGGAGCTTCAAGGATTTGTGAGTCGTTGTAGCCATGACTACCTGGCCCAGTTCACATGTGAGGACTTTATCATGAAGAGGTAACTTGCTTCTGGATATGTGTTTATGAAAGTAGTAACAGTAGCCATACATTAATTGTTAAAGCTTAGCCAAGAATGATTGTTCAAAGTTCTATAAAAAGTTTTCTTTACATGTAAGTTAAAGAAACAGTTCTATCAAGGGTTAAGTACAAATATCAATTTGACATTGTTAGATGCACAATCAGATGGTTACACTGTCGTTAAAAAAATATTTTTTTTAATTATTCCTGTACCCTACTAGGATACAGCTTACACCCAGCATACATATGGTATTATGTAATTTCATCCCTTAGCATATTTTGTATGTATATTTTCTGTATATTCTTAGCATAAACCCTCTGGTGTGCTGATGTGTGAAAGAATACTTTTGTCACCATTCCTAGCCTAAAGCATATTAAAATATTTCTTTCTTATTTCATCAAGCAGTCTTTCACCTAGCAATATGTCTAGGATACAGCTTTTAATATAACTAGCCTAGAGCATTAATTACAGTTAAAATATTTCTTGGTATCTTTCCAGTATACACCCTATCGCCTGTAGGTGTGTGAACTTGTTTGTTCGCCATGCCTGTCTGGTGAGACCCCTGGGAGAGGGGGGAAAATTACGTCTGGCCGCAGACTTTGCTCAGATGGAACTGGCCATATCCCCCTTCTGTCGTCGAGCATCAGATCTGGGCAAACCTTACAGATTGCTGAGGTCATTCAGGTAGTGTTGTTGTATAGTAGTTCTTATTAAATCAATTTTTCAAATAATCAGGCAAAAGTCACATTTAAAAAAATAGCTGATATAAGGTGGTGAAGAGTTACAGAACTGTTTGTGTTTATTATTTTTAAAATAAATTTGTTTTGTTTACTTTTGAAAGACAATTACATGTATGTGCTAACATTTTGCTTTTTTTTTTTTTAGAAAAAGCTGTGGTTTGTTGGCATAATATTTGCCTTACAACTTAATTTTAAATTCTTGGTAGACATTCTGCAAGTTTCATTTTTATGGCTAAATATTTTGCAGGCCGCTACTGTTCCAGTCTGTAGAACACATCAGCCAGAGCCCAGCTCTAGGGGAGATAATCCCATATAGTCTACTGCTTCACTTTCTGTTTGCTAGGGCTCCACCTGAAATCAAATCGCCACATGTGGTATGGTGTTTGAAGTTGTTTTTTCAACTACTTTACTTTCTATTTCATTTAAATTTTGTAAGTTTGATACGAGCAAGACTATTTTGCAGATAACATTCCGTGGTTAAAGAGCTGACTTAGACATGCAAAACAAAGTCCATTTTATAAGCACATATGCAACACTCAAGTCCATTTTCTTTGCACGCAGATGTACAATACACAATGTTAGGAAGCACCAGGCCTGCTATTGGAGGTTTAAAGCCAGGCCTGAAAAGTCCTGGTCGGGGGCTTGGGGGCCGCCTAGGCCCCCTATGGGGTCCAGGGGCAAGGCCCTGGTAGGGGGTCCAGGGGGGCGAAGCACCCCGGAAGGAAAATGATTTTGGGCTTTTTAAACACATATGAAAGGCTCTCAGAAGGTCTCAAGTCTGCATTTGGTTTAGTATAATTATAACACTTAAATTTAATATTGTCTGACATTTGTACTTCACAAAATTATAGAAAATAACTATTTTCCAGTTACCTTTCAAAATAAATAAATGTTAAGTCATGGCGATTTTTTGCCTAATTTGATTTAGAACATTATTTATCAATAATTCCAATTTAAACTAACTTTTTACCCCTTATTATAGGACAAGTCATGCATTTATTTTAACTGTTTAATAACAATCTCCAAAGTCAGGACTGCTTATAACATTGCAATAGTTGAGATTCATATCAGTACATGACTAGATACAAAACTTTACATAAAAATTGAAGTACACATTTTGTACATCTATTTACCTTATAAGAACAGTTGACTGCTGGCAAATTAAATGCTTAGTGTAAACATGTTAACATTTGATAAAGTACCAGACAAGTCTATTTCAAATGTGTTTTTACCTCGTTCACAACTTATTCCATTTTTTGAAATTCTTTTCTTCGATCAGCAAATCACATACAATCTACTAGCTAGGCGTCTGAAAAGCTGATAAAAAACAATAAGCGTTTGCGGGACACTGATTGTCTGTTATCGTACATTTGATTGGACAAATAGATGTATTTAGACTAATGAGAAAAGGTATTACAAATATGTTGACAGGTTTAACATGCGGTTATTAACCAGAATATCTCCGCGATCCCGATCATTCAAAATATGATCCCCTCTCCCCCTCCACCCCACAAATTTTCTCAACGGATTTGCACAAATCTCAGGATCGGTCCTGGGCGGCCTAAAAAAACGGAAATCCGGCCCTAGCAGGCCTGGGAAGCACTTGTGGCTGAGCAGTTAGAGTCGCCGACTTGGAACTCCTCAGCCCCTCACCGCATGGGTTTGGGTCCTGGTCAGGGCGATAACTTTCATGTGGGTAGGTTTTCCAGCTAACCTGCAGTGCGCCAGTGGTCTTCCTCAGGCATAAGTCTTTCTCCACCAATAATTAGCTGGACGTCGCCAATATGACCATAATTGTGTCGGTGTGATATAAAAAAACAACATTTCTTCTATGCCAATTATATAATATTGTGATATAGTGTGATGTAAGTAACAGTGTTATGTATGTAAAATTGAATAAAAGCTTATTAAATTTGTACTGTTGAACTAAGTCTGTATATTTTCTTTTATATTTTTATGATGTCTGTCAGCCATTATTATCAGCAATTCCTTAAGGCTACAGAGTAGGTTGTTTATGTTCTCAGTGGCAGCAAGACTGTCCCTGAGGTTTATTCTTTTGCTGCAATTTTTAATTGTTTGATAATCTAGATTTTTTATTTCTACAACTTTTTTTGATAACTTGTATGAATGTAGAGTTGCTAACTTGGAACTTCTCTGACTGCTTAGCCTCTCACTGCATGGGTTCAAGTCCTGTTCAAGTTAAGTTAAAAAACAATGTGGGAAAGTCTTTCGGCTGACATTTGTGCACTGGTGGTTCTCACCAGTCTGAGATATTCTTCCACCAAAATAGCAGGATGTTGCTATAATGCCCATAACTGGTTGCTTTGTTGTATTTTAAAAAAAAATCTTCATTGGTAAAAGTTAAACTGATCTCCTCTGATAACAGTGTCTCTTAATAACAGAAATACCTAAACCTGGGACTTTTTTTTTTATCGATACCCATCATTGTATTTTTTATGAAGATACACAATGCACAGCAGCCAAATTTGTACCCACTGAATGACATTTGACAATACTAAAACAACTTAAGTGCTATAGAAATCACAATTACTAACATGGTTTCAGACTGCAGACTGGTCCTTGAGTCGTTATTCCCAGTGGTTGGACGATCATCCATCAGAAAAAGATAGACTGGCTCTGATCAAGTAAGAATAATTTAAACCTTCTATTGTTTCACATAGTCAACACATGGATGTATCTCATTTTGGACAAAAACTTTTTTTGATTAATGTTTCATCATCCCTGCAGTTTTATGTCACTTAACCAGGTGTCAGAGCTGGGATTTAAAGAAAACGTAAGCATTTTAATTAGAGAAGATTTGACACTAAAATAATCCATCATCTCAAGTAAGGTGGCGAATAGAGCGCTGACTTAAGGTACCGAAAACACAGAAAAAGAAGTTATTTGGAAGTTGATGGCTTCTTTGTTTATTCTCTCCAGAAATGGTGTAGTTCCATGACTGGTTGGTCCATGTCAAGATGATGTTCAACAATAATAGCTCTTTGTTGTTATGACAGGATGTGGTATCGCATCAAGTTTTCAGCAATAATAGCTTTTTGTTGCCATGACAATAATTGTGTCACCCTGACGTATATCTAAAAATAACCAGACACACATTCAAGTGGTGGAACAGGATGCCAGTTGTAGGGTCACATGGTTTAAATCAAGTATTTCCCTTAGCTGTTCACTTCTTTAAATGATTGTTTATGCTCAAGTTGGTCCAGTGTCAGTAAATGAAAATGGATTTGTCATAAATGTCACTTGTTAACTGCATATGTTGGATATTTCTAAAAATCATTAACTTATTTTTTGTATTGCATAGATCTTCTTATATGTGCACATGTAGCACACGTAAAATAAGAATTAGCAAAACATAGGAACTTACATGTAGTACATGTACAATGTGGGTTAGAATAGTAATAACTCATATAGTAAATCTAGATGAAATATTGATTTAAAATCTCTTTATTTATAACTTATTTCCATAGGGGATCCTTGGAAGCCTATGTTCAGCAAGTGAGGTCAAGACAAGGGAAGGAGTTTGCATCCATCTATCCCATAATGCTTCAACTGCTACAGACTGGTTTAGAGAAAGCCACCAGCTGAGAGAACACTCCTGACTGGTTCTATGTTGCCATCACACTAAGGTTCTGATACAGATAGATAAGTGACAGAGTCATTGCCTGTGTCAAACTTGAATCTCTGCAATTTACTATTTGAGAAGACAGACAAAAGGTGACTGGTCTGATAATTAAATGACTTGCTCAAATTAATACATTGAGTGGCATAGTGTGTCAACAGTGACATTTCCTATTAACTGTCATCGGGAGCCTATTGTATGTGGATTATATGTTAGCCATGCAATCCTGGTTACAAACAACAAACTTTAATGATGTTTCTTTGCCGGCTATGAAAGGGTGACATACATGGTTTCAACAGGCAGTCTCCTGTCAGTGCATTTTGTTTACGCAACTTCTCCATCACAGCTGGTCCAAGTAATAACTTCTCCCATAAGGTCCTGCTTTGTACAGGTACTTGCGGGATAAGGTGGGAATTCACCCCTTTACACATTTCTATCACAATTTATGAACTTTTTCCATAATGTTCTGGTTTGTACAAGTACTTGCGAGAAAAGTTGGAATTCACCACTTTACACATTTCTATCACAATTTATGAACCTTTGATCTAAATTCACAGGCAATGTGTACCCTAAACGTCCTTCTTCTTGTAACTCCACTGACTTCTAAGCCTCTCACTGTGTGGGTTCAAGTCCCGATCAGGGCAAAGGACTTAACATAAGGTCTTCGAGCTGACTTGCTGTGAGCCATTAGTTTTATCCAGACACAGGTCTGGGGTCTTCTTCCACCAAATAGCTGGATGTTGCCACAATGATCGTAATTGGTCTCTGTGCTGTATTTCAAAAACAAACAAATCCTCCTTATTGTAAGTGCAGCGCAATGTTCATCACATGTTAAAACACGTGTTGCTCTTTCCAGGTTTGAATTAATTTATTAGTGTTAAATCTTGCATACATGTATTATATATATTTTATCATTACTGATTATTAACTGTAAAACAGTACTTTTTAATATTCACATGTATATAGGATATGTTGGTCTTAAATGTTTTGTCAAATCGGTTAAATGTTCAAGACATGCAAATATATAATGGTATTTATTTTATGTTTTGAGAGGACAAAATGGAAACATGTTAAATAAATACTTGGGGCAGAAGTTCTTGATTATTTTATAATGCAATCATGTGCTATTCCTGTTACTATGTAAATATGTACTATGGGATCATGTTACAATGTGTTATTTATGAGAATTATGATAATAAATGTTGAAATCCCGATTTGTTGGTATGTTTTCCACTGTTTCTTGTTCTTCATCTAATTGTCAACTATATCTTAACAAAATGGATTCATATTGTTCATCAATAATAACTGGCATTTATTAAACTGCACTCTTTACTCAGCTCTGCATTTTTTTACTTAAAAGAGCTATTATTAATGTAATTAAATATGATAAGCAATATTTAGTAATTGCTAATAGCATAAGGTAGTTCAATTAAACAGAAAAAATACTTTAAGTCTAAAAATTTATTCCTTTAATGACATACATTAATAAAATGTACACATTGTACAAAAATCAACAATTCTTATGAATAAAATGTTTATGAATTGTGAGAATGAGTAAATAAAGGTATATAATATATACGATGCACATCAGAAAAAATCCAAAGTGAGCCCAGATAAAAGAAACAGGTGTAAACTGTAAAAAAATTTATCCTAAAGAATAAGGATCATAATTTCTGCAAAATTTACGGATTGCAACAAATGATTCAATCTGAAATATACCAGTGTTGCACCAGGATGTTTTCTCTAAGACTTCCTTTTGCAAACTGCCGGTTTAAAAAGCAGATATTTTGATGAAACAAATATTCTGAAGCAATCTTTTGGAAATATGCATAAACACATTAGTTAATTATTATTACTTAAAATGGCTTCTAGATCACAAGTAGTACAACATTAGATTTATTGGTATGCCCACAAAAAACTTAAATATATAACAATAAGTTAAGTTTCCTAAATGCACCAACAACTAGCATTGTTAGGCTGAGCTTTGCTGTTCCTTCTTTTTGTTTTCATCTTCAGAGGTTGGTTTCATGAGTGTTCCAAGCACAATACCAATGAACATGATAACACCAAGATTTGCATTGGATTTGAACTTCTTCAAGCAGTCACCAGGATTATCAAGGTCTACAGTGTACATCTGAAATGAGAAAGAACTAAATACTAGATAAGGGCTGTAAAAATGGAGCTATGTTCAGACTGAGCTCACATCTCGTGCACTTTTTGATTAAGACTGGAGCAAATTCTGAAATCATGTTTAGACTTTTCTCTGTTGGGTTTTGATGCAGGAAATTAACTGCAAGTATGACCTCAACAAGAAACATAGCCATGTCACGAAACCAGATTTTGAATGATTTAACATTTAATTTTAGTAGTAGACTAAAAGGGCAAGTTATATTGATGTGATATTAGTAATTGAAGAAAAACAGTAATGTGTACTGGTTTATCCGAACTGAAGTTATAGACCAGAAACTGTTTTGTCTATTTTTAGTAACAGTGACCTTGACCTTGACACAATTGGCCCCAAATCCAGACCCAAGCTAGGTCTTTATGCAAGCTTGCTATTTATAGCATCCTTGACCCGACTGGCCCCTAATCCAATCCCAAGCTAAGTTTGCACATAAATACCTCCATTTAAACACACATTATAAAGTGGAAACTGTTTTTCTATCATAAGTAACAGTGATCTTGACCCAACTGGCTGTAAATCCAATCCCAAGATAGGTCTGCATGCTTTATCCAAAGTTTCAGCAAGACTGATTTATCCAAATGAAGTTATTGACTAAAAAAACTGTTTTTCTATTTTCAGTAAAAGTGACCTTAACCTTGGCCCGACTGGCCCCAAATCCAGTCCCAAGATAGGATTTTTCTTTTTTTGTTTGAACATTCTCAATTAGATATATTTTCTTGATCAAAACTTACCTGGTGACCTAGATGTGCTGCAGTGGCTGCCACTGCAGCATAGTACGGCCATGTTTGATCACACATCATTCCTGTGCTAACCAGGCCGGTAATCATGAGGGACGAAAACCCAGCCAACCACGGTTTTGTTTGCTCTCCAAACTTGAGAGCAGTTGACTTTACTCCAATCAGCATGTCATCATATTTATCCTAAAATATGTGGGATTTGAAGTTAGCAAATTAAACAACAAGATGCTGTATTCATTGTCAACATTTGAAAAAGGAACTATTTATGACATCATTATGGTGTATCATGATTTAGCTGTCTACAATGAATAACCGTGTTATGTTACTCTATCCTTGAACAAAGTGAACACTCCTGTACACTAAACATGCACAGTTTTGAGACAGTTTGAATCATATCTGGCATTTATGAATCTAAGAATGTATTTTGTACTAAATCTGATATAAAAAATATAATATTCTTAAATCTGTAACATGGCACATAGCATCTTTTCTACTATGTTCATTATATAAATTATAAGAGTAAACATTTTAGAGGATACTCTTTCATGCCAAAAGAATGTCTAAACCTTATTGGGTCCAAATACAGTTAAGAAAGTAAATAATTGTATATATAATATTGATAAGCCCCCAAATAAAATTAATTTAAAATATATTTGAAATGAAATTATGTAACCAAAATCCTCTTCATATAATACACCTAGCTTAAAGTTAAATTAAAAGCAGTCCCCACAAAAAAGCAACATGGCAATGATACCATTTGCCTTACATACTTAAACAGGATAGAGGACTTCTTGAGAAGTTCAAATCTAATGGCATATTGTTAAAGTTGATTGAAACAGTTAAGTGTTAAAACACCGGATTGTATAGACATGTTTTATTAATAACAGTTTACTGTTAAAAATCTTGCTTTGCAATTTGCAGCTTTTTAAAGTAAAGAATTAGAAAGGAAGATAAAAACAGAAAATAGGGAAAGGTCTACAATTACAATTTATGAAAGCATTGATTTTAACATACATGGAAAATACAGAATAAAATTCATCATAAAAATTGTGCTGCTACATTGTAGACTTTACCAGCAAAGTTTTGTTTCATTGTTCTAGCAGTAAGTTTACAACTGAAAGCACATCAAAGAAATATAATCTGGATCAGTGTTTTATTGTTTCAAGCATAAAAGTACTGCAGTCTAAGAATATAAGTATGAAACTGGTCCATAGAAAATAATATAAGTTTTAAAATTCTCTCCTTATAAGGTGGTATTCAACAGTTTGTCAAATACACGTAAACCGCGATTAGTGGAATTGTGGCATAATTTCTGCAAAAAGTCAAACCTAAGTCTAACAAAAAAGATGACTTTGAACATTGTCTACATTGTAAGAGAGTAGAAACTGTGAACTAAATCACCTACATGACCATTCTTTCTAAACCTATAAATAAGTATGATTGTGATTTCTGCTAAAAACAGACATAATCAGAGTGGATTACCTGAATGTTTGTATGACGTAACGGGTCACATGTTTTTCTTAGTTTAAAAATAGCTAACTGTGCAGCCTAGGTTGGACAGGAAATGCCTATTTGTAATAACGAGTGGTGGGTTATGTTTCACTTTTCACATGGAATTAGGACATCAATAATTAGCATTTTGCGTGATCTTTTCAAGCAACAATTATTTATCTGGTTCTATGAGAGAAAAATTCTGGTCCAAACTGTCGGATACCACCTTTAAATGAAGGAACAAAAGAAATATATTCCCAACACTTGAAGTAAAGCATTACAATTAACATTTGAGCTTCACAGTGTGGAGAGCTGACCATGCTACATTTGTTAATCTATATTAAAGTTATTTTCTCACACATTCATTTTCTTGAGACATAGCTGCAAAAATGTATAGATCCTGATCGGACAGCTCTCAGTAAAAGTTGGCTGATCTAGATCTATACTAAATGTCTGAGCCTGATCAAGCTGCTCTTAGAAAGCTTAGATCTAAACCTTCTATAGACCTTATAGTTGGTCAATTGTATCAAGTACCTTAAATATGGGGTTTGGAATATGATATAGATATATCGGACTAATGAGTAACTCCCATTATATGAAGCTCTTTGAAAAGCATTAAAAATATGCAAAATGCAAAATAAATAGGTAAAACAATAAATAGGTAAAGGCAAGAAATGTAACTTGAACCCTGTTACTCACTTGATGTGCATAAATGGTGTCATATACGAGTGTCCATAAGAGACAGGAAGCGTACAGGGGTATTATGGGCCAGTCTATAGATCCTTTCACAGCACACCAACCAAGCATGGCCCCATAGTTGAATGTTAGCCCTAGCAACCAATCAAAATCATCTGCATTAGAAGCATCTTCAGCAAAGATATCTAATTTAAAATTAGGATTTCTAAATGAGGATTTCTACAGGGGAAATAATCCAATGCTTGTCATATGATTTTCATGACTATTAAAATTGATATACAAAGGATTTTTTAATGACAAAGTTGATTTATAGAAGAACCACAATAAACAAAATGTGATAAGTGAAAACACATAATCATACAGGTGAACCTTTTCTGAGGCCAAAGTGGGAGATTTGTTATTTTCATACAAACAAAGATAGAAGTTATCTGTTTCCTAGTAGGGAGATTTCTGAAAATGTATAAAACACCCCTCATTTTCAAATAATTTTGAACCTTAAAAAGAGGGAGGTATGCATTATATTAAGGAAGTGGAAGAGCTTTTTGCAGGCTATTTTCCAGTCACCGGACAAGCATTGGTAGTCCTAATAATAGTATCAAAATACTGCAGATAAAGCCCTTGAATAAAGACTCTGGAATTTGAAACATATTTTACAGCATGTATCAACAAACACATTTTATAAGGGTAGATAAGGTCCATCTTGAACTGAGGTGTGCTGCAAAAGGATAAAATACTCAATTCTGATTGGCTAGTGTGTATAATGTTTAGATGGTTACTTAAAAGAAAGCTTGATTTTTAGTGGTTATTTTCATAGTTATTTTCATTTTTGAAATAGGCGACTAAATTGATATGTGTACATTATCACTGATGTTTTATAACTTTATTGGTACAATTGCTTGAATGGTTATACTGGTGTTGGAAAATACTTCTCTCTTTCGAAGTATTAGAAGAAATAGTTAATGAAGTGACAAACTCTCCAGTACTCTTTTTTTCACTCTAAAAAATTCAAGCATTATATAATTGTACAAAATAAGCACATACTGCATATGTTTTTACAGAAAAAATGAAGAAATGGTTTGAATCATACCCTTTTTGAATAGAGTTGTTTTTATGTGGACTCTACTCTACTGTGATAGCAACATTAAATAAACAGCAGCATATGTAAAAAAAACAGCATAAAAAAACAGAACCCACCCTAATGACAAGAACACCAAATCTTTTATCCTTACTAATTATTAAAATGCTGAAAAAATAATTTCTGCAAAGACTTAATAAAAAAACATTACCAGACCATGCATGCAGACTCAAAACTGTTTTCCTACAGCAAGAACTTGTAATCCACCAAGAACAAGAACCCACTTTGCTAATTCCAGTATATTTGTTCTACTTCAGTTTGCATGGGTGTTATCGAAGCCAAATAACTAAAATAATCCTAAATAATAACAGTCTTTCCAATAAATGCCAACATCCAACAAAAAGGAAAGAGAATGGACTGATATTTCAACACTGAAAGCAAAACAACTGTATCTATCCTAACATAATGTTATTTGATGTGGATCTAAAGAATATCATGTACTGCATACTCTTAGTATGACATATAACTGAATTTATCAGCTTTTGTGTTTAAATGACTGCAAGCCTTTCAATTAATATACATACGTAAAAAAGGTTTAAGCATTATTTCGTCCAATCTTTACACTGTCACCTAAATATAGGCACTGATGTTTTATCTGACTGACCTGACAGATTTATTACTGAGTATGGGCTTTATTTTAAACATGAAAAAGCAATGCATATTTCTTCAATGAGATCTTAATTATAATCAAATCTAAAAAAGATTATGTTTTGCTTTTTGTAACATCTCACTAACACTATTTTGTGGTGAAATTGGTGGTGATGTCCAGCTTAATTTGGCATTAGACATATGTCTGGGACAAACCACCATTACACCAAGGTCAGCTAGAAGACCTCCCCACATGAACATTCTTGCCCAACCAAAACACTACTCCAAGTGGTAAGGAGATGAAAAGTAACAGGTCAGTAACTTTAACTTGTAAGCCACAGGTGTCCAGGTGCCTCATATAAACAAAATCTGAACATTGCATAGATGTGTTTCTCAAGTGCACATTAATTTGTCAGCAAGCAGGAACAGAAACAGAACATGCTTAACAGTAGTAACATGTTAGCCAGTACAATTCTGAGGTTTAGTATTAAATTAACTTCTAGTCTACTACATCTTTAATAACAAATACTTAATTTTTAGTAAGTGGCTGAATGACTTCATGACAAGGTCAGAAGCGTTACAGCTTGAGACTCAGCAATAGTGTATATCCTGATCAGGCAGTTCCCAACTGGGACTTAGCTGATCTGGATCTACAATACTTGCCTAAGCTTTATAAATATAGGCTAAGCAAGCTAAGTGTTAAATATAAATATAAATAAGGGTGTGTAAAGTGTATTGAATACATCATTCAATTTATGTTGTATGATAGTGGTATATGATTAAATATTTCATGTATTATCAATATTGTACCATCAATTCTTACATGTTTGCATTGTGAGAGCATCTCCAACATCAATGGCACATGTTGTATGATGTATTTAACAGAAATTGTACCACATGTATGTTTTAGGCATGCCTAATGAGCATTTAAATGGCATATATACAGAGCTTTAACCCTATATAATTAGTATATATGTATATGCATTAAATTTATCAGCAATCGTACCAAATGTATGTCCTACGCATATTTGTTTGTCAGTGTTGAAACAGCATATATATAAGCTACATTGCTTTAACACTATTTATGTTGATAATCTTAAATAAGTTTTGTTTATTGGGTTTATCATCCCACCAACAGTATTTCAGTTATATGGAAACAGTGGCCACCTGAAGAAGATATAGCACTGCCTTCACTGTGTATAGCATGCCATAATCACCTAGAATGATACCACACCCAGTCACATTATCCTGACACTGGGCCATCCAGTCGTGGAAACCACGACCTCTCGTACCTGGAGCCGACGCTCTACCGATTGCACTACCAGATTCGGTTAGTAAGTTTTGCATGTGATGCACATGTATATTACTTAAACAATAATCACATTTAAAATAAAATAAACTTCTTTATTAAACTGATTTTTATTAATTGATATCATACATATGATGAATTTTTTCTACTGATGTTTTTTTATGGGATAAACACTTTCATCTGTATTTTCTTTCATGTTTTGTGTGAGGAGTTTTGTTGAGAAAAGCCAAATGACAGAGATAACAACAGATAAACTTGCTAATGCCATTTCACCATGCTTCATACTCGGCTAACAAAAAGACTGGTTCCAAGATATTTATGTTTGAATACAAGTCTGTTTGAAAACTCTGGTCAGAGGTTTTAAATAAATGGGCTTATGTCTGTCCATTATCAGGCATCTCATTGGTTAGAGTTGAATGCCCTTAAAAATTTGTCCAATTAATTGCTTATGAATGGTCTTAAATTAAAAATTGTAAAACATCAAGCCCTCGTTAGAGATTTTAGAACACCTGCTTACGTCTGACAGCAATCCTAAGCATCTGACTGCCTTGGATTAATACAGTTTAAACTTTGACAATTCAAATATTTGAGGCTTATCTCAGATTAATAACTACAGGCCAAGCTAACTGATCAATTTATTCATTTTTATTTCAAATCTGATATAATAAATGATTGAAAAGTTTCAAGGAATCAGTCTTTATGTTTTATAACCAATGGCTGCTAAAGGTTTGACCTTTTACTTGCTGGAAACATCTTTAGGCTGGGGATATTTTTAATGTTACTAGGATAAAAAGTGTTTCAAGCAAGTAAATGGTAAATACACATTGTGTAATAGGTCATAACACTTCTACAGAATGAGGAGATAAGAGATAATATCTGAGTGTCCCTCACATTACTTAATGGTTAATATACCTGGTGTGAATAAATTGTATCATAGAACATGGTGTAGAGAGTACAGGACAGGTAGAGACATATTGCCGGTAGCTCCAGGGTACCGTGAGACCCTGCCCACGCAAGCAGCACACCCCAGTTCAATGTCAGACCTAAAATGTTAATACACAGCTAGCATCACATCATACATGTGAACTTTTTCTGAGACGAGATTTGTTACTTTAATATAAACAAAGAAGGATTATCTTTTTCCAAGAAGGGACATTTCTGAAAATGTGTAAAACACCCCTCATTTTCAAATAATTTTGAACCTTAAAATAGATAGTCTCCCTCCAAAAGTGAGAGAGTTCACATGTATGTCACAGTCTACAGCATATACCTTTATAAAAGGTCTATTTAAGGAAGTACAATTTTTTATTGTGAAGTAATCATGTTACTGCAAGTATAAGCTTCAATAGGGATAATGTTAAAATGGCTTGTGAAAGAAAGAAAAAATCCCTATCTATGCATAAGACTCCTTATAATCATAACCACTGTGTTCAAACAAATTGAATAAAAAAGAAACTGAAAGGGCAATTAAGAAACTGATAAAATTAATCAGTTAACAAAAACATACAGTGTCAGAAAGTTTTAAAAAAATGACATCAATATTTTAATTTATTTGTAAAATTAGAAAAAATAAGACATTAATAACCATACCTAATGCCTTTAATTTTAAAGAGTTTTCCATTACATATAATTATCAACAACATCAAATAGACATCTGGGCTCTTTACTCAATATATTACAATTTGGCATGTTTTATCTAAAATAGATTTTTATCAACTTTGCCTTCAATAATAATTCTTTGTCGATATAATGTTTGCTTTTGAAAGACATTGCAGTGAGAAATTATGGTCTTTATAGTGACAGCCAGCTATTTTGTCAAGAGTAGATATCAGACCAATGTCTGGAAAGAACCTCCAATGCACCAGATGGAAGGCCTTCCAAAAGTAAGTCCACTGCAACAAATGGGACTCAAATGCTATCAGAAGCCAAGTAATAAGTTTGACCAATATTAGCAAATAAGCTAATAAAAGTTTAAATTGTGTCATATGATTTACTTAGGACAGATCTATTATTATCATACAAAACTGAAGTACAAGTAAACTAAACATGGGTCTAAGGTGCAGGAGTTGTTACCTAGGACGACCTGAGGCCAGTATGTGTAGCGTTTAGCCAAGGGATATGTTATAACTAGACCCATCGAAGCTGCTCCTAGGAAAACACTGAAAAGTACAATCAGGTTTGGTTCAGGTATAAGAATATGAGAATTACATGTTTTACATCAATAATTTAAAAAAAAAAGAATGTTAAAGGGAATAATATAAAGAGGTTTAATTTTAACCTTTCATACAAGGCAACAAAAAAATCATAACACTATCACCTAAAAATATGTTGAAACATCTATCCCAATAAAAATACAAAAAACAATGAACAAGCCTAAAGTTTGTTTAGTCTACAAGTCTAACCACTAAGCCACAGGTGTCCGTCCTGATGGCAATATTTGATAGGGAGGCTGAGGAAAACCGCAGATAAATATCTAGTTAGAACTTCTGAAGCACAGAAGGTCAGCTGGACAACCTCAAAAAAAAAATCTAATCATCCTGTTTGGGATTTAAACCAGTTTGTGGGTCCTGAGCTGTTAGAAATTAAAAAAAAAACCCTGCTCTTCACCCCATCAATTACACTTTTGACTTAAACAACATTGAATACTTTTACTAGTTTTACCTGAACCAGTTCAGCTGAAGCAGGATCGCCAAGGCAACGGAAAGGTTCCCACCCAGAAACACAAGAGCCTTGAATTGACTCAGTTCTTCACTAGCAAGTGGTCTGATTTTAGTTCTTTCCACCTGACAACACAACAACAAAAATTTTAATGAACAAGGAGAAAAAAGGATTTTCCGACCTTATCTTCTTAAAATTTAAATTGGGAAAAAAACAGGGTTTCTATGTTTAAGTGCACAATTCTTTAATCATTTGTTATAAAAAAATCTATATTAGTCATTTCTGAAATGATAAAAAGAATCACAAAAATAACTATTTCTAAATCTGTTTAGAACACCACCACCCCCACCCACCCTGTGATTTTACATAATAAACAGCCAAAGAAAAGAAGCCCCAAAATAACCATATAAAACTCATTTTGAGCCAAAACCCTTTCATGAATGACAAGATTAACAAGTGAGTCACAAAGCCATCATCCATACCATTTTATCTATGTCCTTGTCCCACATGTCGTTGATGATACAGCCAGCCCCTCGCATGACAAAAGCTCCAGCCCCAAACAGGGCCAGCATGTACAGGTCAGGGAGATGCCCTGCCTCGGCTGCCAGACCAATACTCCAGGTACATGGCCAGAATAGAAGGTATGTTCCTGTACACAGAGATGGTAACATTATTTATCAGGGACCCAGAGTTAAGACTTGAAATTGCTTACATTTCTTAAGTATATATGTGTATGTTGTTGTTGATCAGAGTTATACTGACATTTAATAGGCTAAATAACAGTTAACAATGTATCTGAATATTGAAAATCTGAGAATATCATAGTATGCTGTTTATGTTTATAAATGCAACACAGAGTCTCACAATGACTGCAGATATTTCTACAAATATACATATTCAAATAGACATATTAATTCTATACTTTATGAAAATGATACAGAACATGATTATCTTATTATCATTATTCCCCCTAAGTTTAGCCCTCATAACAACATTAGCAACTTATTATCTTAATCATCTGATTACAAACAAAATATAAAGATCAAATTAACTCCCCTTGTCAGAGCTTAGATAGAGAGAAATATAAAGAATACACAAGTTACAATACTTACCAATGGGTTTATCAAAGCGGATAAGGCGAAGATAGGGCTGTACAAATGAAGGTGATGCATTCAGAATCTCTGAGGTGCTTAAGCTGAGGCACCTGGCACCACCTACGTGTCCACAATGTTTCACTTTAGAAGAAAACTTGTCAAAAGTCTGTCTATTCTGGGATGATATGCTAAAAATATTTCTGCTGTTTTGAACGCCAGCTGTTCCTAAAGTTTTTGACACAAAATTCTCTCCATTTACCCATGAGACCTTTGAGGGCTTTTGAAATAGTCTGTGCTTGCTATAACCTGGTAAATGGCTAGATTTGTTGTCATGGGGACATGCACACCATGAAGCTGATGACAGTGAGAAAAAGTTTCGATGTTTTAGGGCATTGCTTCGCAAACCCTGCAAAATTTTGTTCCGACACTCAGCCAGGCCTGAACGCATCATGGTGAAGGCTGTAAAATAGATATTACTAAAAATAAAATATCAATAAAATATAAAGAAACTAAAGACACTGATGAGGAAGTAATTAGATAATCTAAAAATCCGACACACACATTAGGGAAACTTGGATTACCCTACAAACAAATATTGTTCAATTATCACAGTAGATTAATATTAGCAAAAGTACCCTGTGAAGAGTCTCTGATAGTAACCAAGCATCTACCTGAACACAACATCTCACACATACAAAAAGATTAAATGAGGCCCTATTCCTACTGTTACAAACCGACATATGATACAGCTTCTCATACCTGCTGTTGTTTAATATTTAAACACCCATTCAAATTTGGTGTGTTGGAAAGAGTCAGCGACTTCAAACTCCTCTGAATGCTAGGAACATTCCAGACCAGATATGCCCAACAATATTTCAGGACATCCCAGACTAAAGTAAAGAAAAAAAACCCAAACCTGAGATGTTTTTACAAATTGCAATCTTCAGATGTGAATTTTGAAAGTATAATTAATGAAGAATTTATTTTATCACTGCACATATTAAAGCAGAAAAAAATAAAACATTGTCTTCATACCATGCCAATATCTTTTCACCTATCGACTTAACACACAAACAGTTGCATAGTCCTGGCCAGGACATAAGTCTAGAATGATCTAAACACTTCATGTTTACAGTTAATTTTAAGCATTTGTAATTTATAGGTTTAGCAATAAAAAGTGACTTATGAAGTTTAAATTTAATTTTGACCAAAATACTTTATGATAAAAAAAAACTGTGAAATTCAAATTAAATCACCTTGCAAAAATATCTGTGAGATTCCTGTGTAAAAAGCTGTGAAATTCCTTAAGTATACACATTGTGCAAATGAGCAACCATTGCATTAAAATCTCTTATATGATTATCATTTCATATTATTAATCTTTTAGAATTTAGGAAATAGCAATCTGCATCTAAGTTACTAATAAAATTAACATATTATCAGACATTTGATCTTTCCTTGGTCCAAAAGAGGGAGACTTAGGCTCCCAAAGGAGATTGGGGTGCCAGGGAGGGATATTTCCGCAAAAATGCGCGTTAAATTGACTATGTGGCTTATCTCTATTTGTAAAACAGTATATTTTGTATTTTATCAATAACCATAGTAATTTCATTGATAAAATTTTTCTTTACAATATTTTAAAATGAATTTTGAAATATATTTAACATATTTTAGTTCACTATCTAGACATAAATTGTATGCTGTAGTTTTAAGCTTGTGGCCTACAAAAACAACAACTGAGAAACATGGTGTAAACAAGTCAAGTGTCAACAGCACATACCAATGAATTGAACAAAGGTTTACAAAGTGATCTAAATATATTCTACCCTCAAATTAAAATTTACATAAAATCTTTAAAAGAAGATTTAGGTACTTATTAAGATGTTAAATTTAAAATAAAGACTATGCAAGCATAAAAATAGTTTATTTAATTTGTACCGTAAGTTAGTGACAAAAGAGTTTTGATAATTATAAAATATAAGTGGTAAACACTTTGATACTAATATTGCCTAAACAAATTAAAGTTAAATGAATAAGAATACATTTTAAGACATTGTACTAATCTTGTAATAGCAAACAAGTGTTTTCCTATGACAAAGTAGTAAATGGATAATTGTCCAGATGTGTTGCTGTTGTTGTTTTACATATATAAGTCATATGCTAATGCAAAAAAAAAGCTCAAATTATTTTACATTAATTAATGAATTCTTTTAACAATGTATCATCTTATAACATAAATGATGTAAACTGGTTTGAACAAGTTGAAATGGACAATATGTTTTAAAAGTGTCTATGGTTGGCATTTTATTTACTGCTCATGCACAAAATGAGATGGTATCAACTGTCACGAAAACCATTTACTTTTATGACAAATGTATATTTGCAGGAAGAAGACAAATTTTCGTTCAAATAGAAACAACACTATTGTAGAGTAAAGAAACTTTGCCATGCTCTCCATTTCTTAGCTTTGATTTGTTCCAAGGTTCCCATGACCCTTGCAGACTTGTCTCCTAATTCCCCCCAACATATTTCAGGGCTAGAAGCTTGCTTACATGTCTTACGCAATGTGTTGTTTTGTAACTGCTGATAATGTCCTTAATAATATGCAGTTAGCGAAAGGCCTTACTAAGTATCAAATTAAAATCAAAGATTGTTTTAGTAGTACAATGCACAAATATACATGTAGCAAGCTCTGTGTATTCGGCTGTGTTATTGTTTTATACATTCATCTCTTTCATGCAAACTTGTTTTTATGTTAATTTCATAAACACATTTTTACTTTTACATAATGTTTATTTCCTACCATGTTAATTACATGCAACATGTTCTTAGTATAGGTTTTGAGTTTAAATTGGTGATTCTTCCAGTCGGTCCCCTTTACAGACTTACTTTTCCAAGGCGGTAACTGTTGTGTTTGCTCATTTTGTTAAATGACTCATCACAGATGTGTTCTAACTTTCACATTTGGCTTTGCATGTGAATACCTTTGTACTGTACAATTTCAAATTTTGGTATATGTTGCAATTCTCATAGGACTTTGTCAAAAATTCTAATTTACTGAACAGAAGCCACAACCTCTTGCTTTGTTTGCTTCTTATTCCAGGATGAGCTGCGAATTTAGATACTAATCTTAACATGGTAGATCTAAAACTTTACACAGCAGTCACGGTTTAATTAAAAAGAAAATCAATACTAGAGCAAGTTTTATGAATACACACTAGCGCATCAATTCCAACAAATGCTGTATTGTCTGATAACAAAATGGCGCTATGACTTGATGACATCACACATTAGCTCTATTTTTTTTTATTTTTGTAAGGCACGTCCGCAGGTCAGTTGGTAATCATTTCTGAATTATTCTGTCATGTAAGTTGCCTGCATTCAAGTGCATGCATGCCCATTTTTCTACATATTTACCTGATTTACATAGAGTATTTAGAGTACCGAAGTAAACGGAAATCAATGTACTTTTTTGCAGTCAGGAGTTTTGTCAAATGCAATAATAATGCTAGAAAGTAGTACCTTGACTCAATTAGGAAAAAAATGAAGACGTTCACTCAAATTATTCCGAGCATGCGATTGGGTAAATACATAATAGTTCCCATAGCACCCTATTAACCGGTTATTGAAAATTTAAAATTTCAAAGCTCATTCCAATGCCTGTGTCCACACATGCATTGAGCATTTCTTCTATTTTCAGCGTAGTGTTGTATTAGAAAATAGAACATGTGACACTGACTGGGCATGACCTCCAATTCACTAAATGGGTGTGGTTATATTGTCAAGAGATTACAGTTTGTGATGGTTGCCTTCTTACACCAATAGACTGGGCACGAAATTATCGTCTCGACCAAGGAACACTTGGTACACTCATTGATGGGCATCTGTTCTAATTAGCTACACACTCAGGGGCTAGTCGCTTGCAGTAGGTTATATTGCATAATCAAATGATTGGCTTGTAGCTACTGACTGGGGCAGTCTTCAGTAGGAGAGAGATTAAGTCTGTCAGGAACATCAAAGCAGGAGAATTGATGTGCTCAGCTTGAGGCGTGAGACAGAACCCTGTTATCGGGAGTCTCCCGGGGAAATCTGTAAAGATCTCATGTCTGTGATGTCTTATTAAAATATTGTTAAAATGAAACTAGCATGTTTATTACGTACTTGAAGAAATAAACCAGTACGATATTGTACTAAACATGATTGTCAAATTAAATAGAAAGTACATTTGTACCCTCACTGACCAATTTCTTTAATTGGTGTGAAAAAACGAACAAAGGTTATTGCAATCTTTTCCATATTTTCTTTTTTCGTCTTATACATTATTATTGAATTGTATTAGTATTTTTGTAAGAGAAAAGAAACATACATATATTAGTCTTACTGAAACATAAATATGATATGTTTTGTGCCATCTCAATATTGAAGTATGAACAATGATTTGTGTCATCTCAGCATTGAAGTATGAACAATCGCTAAAGAGGAAAATAATAAAAAATAATAATATGCTTTATTGCTGGAACATAAATTAGCTAATTATCTTGCAGTCTGGTATGTCCCTTATGTGGTCTGGGATATCCTTAAATGGTTACCGGTCACTTCGGTAAATGACCACTTCGGTAAATTCATCTTATGTAAGTATGAGTCTGGTCGTTTCGGTAAATAGGTAAACATATAGTATAATACCTGATTGAGATGGAGAATTGGCCCTATGTCCATGTGTTTAATCATTTATTCATTATTTATTGTCTCTTTGTTTCAGCTAGCAGAGATGCGCGTCAACTAGAAAACTTAAATACAATAATGTAACAAAATATCACTTTAAGCATCTAAATATACACCACCTAATTTTAAGCATTACAGATACGTTTGATCATAATACATACATAAATATTCATATTAATTTTATTTACGTCCTGAGTTTTTGGAGCAAAGAAATTGTGATGGGCCCCGGATGTTAGTATTTTCTAGTTGACACAAGACTCTGCTAGCTAAAACAAAGAGACAATAAATAAATTAATAAATGATTCAATTGTCTGTCTCGGGCCGATTTGTGAAAATCAGATATTATACTATATGTTTACCTATTTACCGAGACGACCGGAGTAATCCTTATATAAGATGAATTTACCGAAGTGGTCATTTACCGATGTTACCGGCACGCCCTTAAATATGGTCCGGAATGTCTGGTCGGGAAAGTCCCTTTGTCTCGAATGTGCCTAATTCATTGTGCGCCAGTGGTTTTTAATAACCTATGTCATTTGTTAAAATACAATTGCTGACAACTCGGTAAAAACAAATTCCATATTACACCAGAAAAAAAAAAGAAAAAGCCTCTATCTAAATCAGTAAATGTTACCTGCGCCAGTGGTTCTACACAATGTACCCAGTCTAGTCTTTGGTAGTTCCTCTACCGTAATGGCTGGACATTGCTATAATGACCATAATAGGCATTCAAAAAACAACATTTGTACAGGAGACAAGTTTTTGATAATAATGTATGCACATAGAAGAGAAAAAAGGAAGAATGCGTTCACGATTTTCGTTTATTGCTAGCGAGCCTCATATAGTATACTGTATATCATGCGGAATAATTGCAATTTTATTTGTAAAGACTATTTGAAGGTAATGTCAAACCATTAATTATTTTAGGCAAGGGATTGTGATGTAACAGCACGGGTTGTATTACCAGGATAAAACCACGATCTGCAAATCTTTTAATCAGTTTGGTCTGCTATGTTCTGTCCCATTTTTACCACCAACGGTTCTTGAAGTTGAAGGTCATTTCTATTACGACATCACTTTGGAGAAAGCAAATTTCTCTCTTTCAAGAAATGGTTAAATAAACACTATTTTAATAATGCTTTTTAAGGTATATTATTTAGTGTAATTTCATTTCAAGCTAGTAGATCTTTTAAAGATTGGTAATCTCCCAATCTTTTTACGACATACATAGTATGCCGGATGTAAACGGTTGTCAAAGTTTGTGTTTTTGTGGTGAGAAGGCTGAAAGCCACTGGTAACAACAATCAAGCCATTTGAAATATTTTATAACTTTGTAAGTATGAAATTAGTGTTATGTGTTGAAAATTATTATGACGCATCCAGTTAAGCGTCAATTTCTTTCTCTATTTATTCTGCCAACACCTATTTTTAGATTCCTAATTTCTGAGCATTAGAGGTACATGTAATCATGAAGTGCACTATAGCCGAACCTGACAGATTTCATTAATGTTGTGAACCAAGGTGCAATAACCATATAACCAGGATGGGTCTTGAACCCGGGATCTCCTGCTGCGGAGTCAGGTGCTGAGCTACCCGTCAGACAGCTCAGGGGAGAGCATATTCACAACACCCCTTACCACTTTGATTTTTTTGGAGCCAGGCAGTAGTTGGACAGAAGCACCAGTTTCCAGCTAGTGGCCATTCCCAACCGGTGGCTAACCCACACTCCCAATGGGGTCCTACCGATATCCACAGTTATGTCCCTTGCGAAGTTAGTTTAGAGTGATTTCCCTTAGGTATTGGGTAGTTCCGGTTTGTTGAGAAAAGCGACGATCAGATAAAATATCGAGATTTATCCCTGTGTTCTTAAAGGAATTTCAATGTTCGCTCTGTAGTCAACGTAGGAAACTGATGCAGAACAGCAGTACAGCCAAAGCAAAGAATGAAATTATGTATGATAGAGTAAAACTGTTAAAGTCGGAACAGTTTCTCAAGAAACTGTATGGGTGGGGTAAAATAAGTTGGTACTTAATCTCGACAGATCGTCCCGTAATACTGGCGTGTTGCGATTAATTTCGCTATTTTTGTTGTCTTTTTTTCGTCATTGATGAGCTGCAGATAATTTGTGTAAGCTTTTAATGTAAATGTGCTGGAAGTGAAGTGGTAATTGGAGCAATTCGACTATATAAATGCTTTTTTATACTAGTCATGATTGAAATTAAATGTGTGGCATGTAGGGAGTTGGCAACATATGCATCCTATTTTGTTGTGTGTATTTTTTGCTCTTTTATCCTATTTTCATTAACTCGTTGAGCCCTACAGCCAATTAACCAGTCATCCCCTAGAGGCATTTCTCCAGTCATCCCCTACACCTGGTGGGAGCCGGTCGAGTCGTACCTCGGGTCACTTCGTACCTGCTTTTTTCAGTCACTTTGTACCTGGGGACGGGTCACTTCGTACCTTCGGACGGGTCACTTCGTACCTTCGGACGGGTCACTTCGTACCTCTATTTGTGTGTATAGATAAACGGGCTTCGCACCTCTCTTGCCTTGAGGGTGTTTCTCTTCACACTTAGCGGTGGTGTAAAAAGCATATCATGCCTCTCACAATAAAGTTGGGTTAACCTATACATGTATATGGTTTACTTTTACATTTCCCATTAGTAAATGAAGGTAAAAGATAACGAATACATTACACAATGTGCATGAACATAAAATAAAACAAGTACAATAAATTGAAAATTTGATGGTTAGACATTTATTTACTTATAGCACATGAAGCAGTCGTTGTTCGTGCGCACGAGCATGCCGTACACGGTCCAGTCCGTTGGAGTCCACAGACTGCCATTTATCCACTGGTCCTCTATGTAGGAACAGAGTTGCATCATTCCTTGATTTCCATTGGAAATCTGTTTCTGTTCCTCAAATGGTGGGGGTCTTATCTGCCCCTCGTGCCTTGTGACACATCTGGTGTGGATTACCGGTCAGTGTAAAATATTGGGGGTGGATGTATACACAACACAATAAACATGTCACTTTGGATATACTCTAAAAGTATATTTTCACATACTTGCAGCACAGAAAGTGCTTTACACAACCGTGTAATTTTTAACACTGTAAGAAAAGAAATACTTCAGAAAAGAAACAAAATTACTGAAATCTGAAGAACAAGTTAGATAAATAATATCAAAATTAACACATTTCAAATGATTAAACTAAGATATAATTGACCTCATCAAGTTTTCTTATGTTTATAACGTAAATAACACTGCTTTATTTAAAAAGTTATATAATGAGTAACTTTAAAACAGTCGGCCGTCTTTGATTGAAAGTTTCGATTTACTGGTAGTTTGAAAAAATAACGTTCTTAAACTTCATATTTGATTGAAAACTTCCGCTATTTCCAAGCGTTAGCTTTTGTCTTTTGATCTGTTGATATTTGCAATTATATTATAATTTGATCAGACACAGGTAATTCCACATATCCGCCGATACATGTGCGCATAAATAGGAATTTAAAGCTAACAGTAAGGGACATCGCCGTTTTTCTTTGTCTCGACATAATTAATTCATTGTGTTTACATCCGGGTTACATGAAATTCCAATACATATATTTCAGGCCATAAAAACCTTACATGTGACCACGCTTTTTCCTAATCCACAGCTTTTTTCAACATTAAATCGGCGTACTCTCAATATAGTTTACTGTATATAACCGAAACCGGAACTACCCAAAGAAGTGCCACCTCGTTCAAGGGAGGTAAATACGTAGCGAAATCAGGGATAACTCCGTATATCGGTAGGACCCCATTATCTTCATTGCTATTGTTGTGAACCAGGGTGCAGTAGCCATTTACACAGGATAGTGTTTGCAGTGTATGGGGTTCTGGAAGAACAAACTTATGATTAGAAATCAGCATGCTTTATTCTGATTATAGTCAAAACGTACCCAAACCAAAACGTACCCAAATGGTGTCAAAACTTACCCACCTGTTGGGCAAAACATACCCAACTATTGGTTAAAACTAGGGATGTAAATCGAATTCCAAAACGAATATTCGTTACATGTATTCGAATCCTATTCGAATATTCGGAACAAATTTATATCATAGTGGCACATAACATGGTAATTTTCCATTATGTTCAATGTGTTTATTTATTATAAAATGTTTATTTCTGGCCATAATTTACATTGCTAGCCATACTTATTGCAGAGGCGGCGGTAGATTTATGATTTTAGCATAGCATTTAATTTTAAAACGACGATTTCTTCTTTTTGAAATACAAACGGCAATATTATCAATCCACCATTATCCTGTTTATAGTGAAGGACCAGACAGGGTGTTTCTTTACTTGGTCAGCGGTAATTTGCAAGAGAATACTGTCAATGAAGAATGCCAGTAAATGCATAAACAATGTCATTATTACTTAACAATCATTATTATTATTATTATTATTATTATTTTTATTATTATTAAAATTGAAACTCTAACAAACGACTTTACAGTAACCAGTCAATGTTAAGATGATCTGCAAAGTCCCGTATAATATATATATTAATAATTAGTCACCTTAAATTCGGGTGTCTTTTTGTTACCTGATGTACTTCGTGCAATAACCTTTACAATTTAAAGACATTTTGCATATTTAATTACTTATTTGTATTAACATATGACATATTAAAAGAGCTACTTAAGCTCCTTTTTTGTTAACATATCAAATAAGACTATATCATAATTTTATTAGATGAAACTGTACAACACATGCAAAATAGCTCACAATTTTAATATTTTACTCAACTAACCACAAACAATGTATAACAACAAACAGTCAATTATTTTTTGTGAACTAATCTTATAAAATACATTAATGATTTAAGCAGGCGTTTTCAAAATGACAAAATGCGGGTGATAGTGGATCGACTTTAAGACAATTAGGCAAAACCACAAAGGTTTATGAAGGGAAATCGCTCAAGTGTACAGCCAATTAACTGTCTTGATTGGTTGGTGGTCGGATTGATGTTTAATTGTGATTGGCGGATAACGCTAAGGGCGTTAATCCAAAGCCATAACATGTCAATTAGGGACATATAGTTACCAATACACAAGTGACACTTACGAACCTGCTCGCCATATGCCTATGGGTGAAAGGCGAGGGTAAGCAAAACCATTTGATGACGACAATTACTGTAATTGCTAGTGTCAAAATTGCCTGACTGTTGATAAACTGATGAAGTACCAACCAATATATATATATATAAAGAATTATCAAAATTGTAAGCTCGTAAGTTTTAAGTGTGTTAAGTAAACCTATGACGAACAATTAAAGTCTGTAGATTTACATTTTTGTTATTCGGAGAGAACGAAGCAAAAACACAGAACAGAAAATCGCGGTGACAAAAAATAACAGATGTCGCGGTATTATATATGAATAAAATAACAAGTATGAAGTAGAGTGACAAAAACAGAAAGTGATTGCAATTAAAGTTTGTTTGACAGTGATCTAGTTGTGCTTTCTAAAAAATAAAAGACGTTCTCAGCTTCTGGTGGACTGTTATCAATAAGAATAGCCTTATATATTGTATTTATTACACACTATCCTGACCGAAGCTGGGTAGAGTCAGTGTTATGTAATTGCTGTAGCTAATCGCCGCAGCATTAAACTGACATGTGTGTTTATTGTACTTTGGCAACGGTTTCTACAGCTGCATGGCGATGTGACTGGGTCTAAGTGGGAGAGGGGGCAGAGAAGGGGCTGTGCGCAGTAAGGTAATTTCATGCTGTCAACCAGATGGCAATTCGTTATCAGGAGACATGACCCACTCCCTCTATCTTAGAGCGAGCGCAATCACATATCGCCAGCGTCTTAGGTCATTGGGAGACAATACGATCAACTAAAGAAATGTCTTTTTTAATTTTCCTTCAAATTCAACAAAAGTTAAATAAAAATGATAAAATATTCAAATCCTAAAATCTCTATTCATATAGAGACTTGATATTCGAATATTCGTTAACATCCCTAGTTAAAACGTACCCACCTATTTGGCAAAACGTACCAAGTTTAATTTATTTTAATGACTGTATAATGATTTTAAAATACAACTTGTTAATTGTTATAGATAATCACAACGAAATTGAAAAAGAAAGAAGAAATATTTCATTCATTCAGACTATCATTTACCAGAACTAGTGTGAAATGCTTAATCACCATGCAATTAAGTTTACCATCTTTCACACCTTTAAAAGATTTATGCTATTAGCACGTAATTAAATGTCACGGGTGAAGATGTTTTACTTGATTGGTGTAATTTGATTCATTTAATGGTTTTTATAATTCAATTAAGACAAATAATGAAACACGAAATTTTTAGAGATCAAAGTTAATCTCATAAATTGATAATTTATGTTATGAAATAACAAAAAAATAAACAAAATCATAAACTATAAGCTGACCACATGATATTATATGAAAATCTGATTAGTATATACAAAAAATGGCATGTTTTGACTTTAAAATTGGGTATGTTTTGACCTAAAAATGTGGGTACGTTTTGGTTTGGGTACGTTTTAACTAGATCCCTTTTATTCAGGTGTAGTGTGTTATATGGATATAATATGGGGAATTTTTTGTTGTTGTTGTAGTTTCCATACATGTGAACTCTCTTGCTTTTGGAGGGAGACTCCCTCTTTGAAGGTTCAAAATTATTTGAAATCGATGTTGTACCCATTTTCAGAAATCTCCATACTTGGAAACGAATATCTTCTTTCTTTGTTTATATGAAAATGAAAAATCTCCCACTTTGCAAGTGAAAATCTCCCACTTTGGCCTCAGAAAAAGTTCACATGTATGAGTTTCACTGTACCTTATTTATTCTCTTGCTTGAACACATTTAACAACATTAAATTGTCTTGATAATCTGACTTGCATATGGTTTCATGCTCACTATATTTAGTATGTTTGTTTGTATATTTTTATCTTAACCAATTAAATAAACAAGCTATGATATTGGTAACTGTAACTGAATAGCCTACTAAAACACCAGTTTTCAGTTCTTTATTCACCTTTTACCATCTTCACACACCGGCCGTAATAGCTCAATTGGTAGAGCGTCGGCTTGCAGTTTGAGTTCATACCCTGGCCGGGTCAAACCAAAGACTTTAAAGTTAGTAGTAGTGGCTAAGGGGTCAGTATTATGCCTGACTTGTCGGTGTGGTTCAGTCCCTGGGCACCTCATAAGTGCCCTTGTGCTATAATGGTAGAAATGGTCAGTATTATGCCTGACTCGTCGGTGTGGTTCAGTCCCTGGGCACCTCATAAGTGCATTTGTGCTAAAATGGTAGAAATGTCACTGCAGAGTATCAGCAAAAATGCCGGCAAATCCCATCCCATCCCTCCTAAAACAATAAGTCAAATTTCATGTGGACAATTTAGCTTTTAGCCAGCAAAGCACATATTGTCAAGTCTTAGCCAAAAAACTTAAAGTCTGAGGATTTACAATACTGGAAGCCATTTACACAATCTCAATTTGGATCTGTTGTAGTCATAGGTTGAACTGCCAATTCTCCAAACATTACACAATCATTGAACACAGTATATTTAATCTTCGGTAAAAACTTGTGGTCTGCACTTATTTTAAACATCAATTACAGTATAAAGATGTAAAGATAACATCGGAATATACATATATGATGTTCAATAAATGTGTAATGTTTTGAAATTGACAGTTCAACCTATGACTGCACACAATAAATTGCTTGTGTTTTTCAGAATTTCTTGTTACTTTTGTATGAAGCTGTAGGCAAATGAATTAAGTTTAGTTTATAAATTCATGTAGCATAAAAAGTGTTTATGTATACCATGTACTTTTCAGTTGTCAACAAGAGCCTAACTGGCACCATGCAGATAACATGCAGTGGTCTTCAGAGGAGACAAGTGTTGGTGTTTATTGTTGGATGGTTTGCATATGCATCCTCCTACTGTCTTAGAAAACCTCTTGGTGTGGTAAGTACTGTTGTTCTTGAGTGATGATGTAAATATTGATGATGATAGCATCAACAATGATTATAAGCTGCTGCTGATGGTAATGTATATTATGTTAATGATATTGGTAGTGATGATGATAATGCTGATGTTTATGATAATGCTGATGATGATGATGATGATGATGATGATGATGATGATGATGATGATGATGATGATGATGATGGTATTTATAATGATGATGATGATTTGAGAAGTTATTAGATTACTTTTGACTTCATTGTTTAAATATGTCGTTTGTATTTTTGCTTTGTTTTGCTGTACAGATCAAGACTGACTTGGAAACAGAACTATCCATGAGTAAATCCCAGCTGGGATTTCTGGACACTGCCTTATTGCTGCCTTATGCTGTCATGCAGGTTGTGTATCTAGCTTATTTATGGTCTTGATTTTTTCCCACAGGATTGAAGTCAAACTATTGACTTAGTCATATTATCATGGTAAAATTCAGTTATCTCTGTACCTCTGAGACTTGATCCATTTGTTGTGTTAAAGAAACATGTCGAGATAGTTAACACAACAATCAGTTAATAGAGTAAACAACATATTGTTTACATGTTACTCTGACCCACCTACAACTAGAAATTGTTGAATTTTTGTGTCAGTTTAAGATTTTGTTTGTACCAGCATATAAGTATGAACATTTGATGAAATCTGGAATGAATGTCGTTAAATTGATGAATGAATCATTATTATATATAAAGATCAACCATCGTAGGATAATCATTTTCTTTTAAAGAAACAATTCATAACTTTTGATCATTTGCCATTAGATTTCATGTAAAAGATGCTTACATGTTTTTAATGTAAATGCTTGATAGAGATGCCTAAACTATTATTGTGCTCAATATAACATGTAAAATTGGAAAATTGAAATATTTGTTTCTCAAATGTAGATGCTCCTTGGACCTGTTGGAGACAAGTTTGGAACACGGCGAACATTTGGAGTTTGTCTGATTTTATCTGCATTAAGTATGGTAAGATTGATGTACTTTTTTTTTTTACTGAAAAATTCTGTTATTCACAAGACAAACCAATTTCAATACCCTGACATATATTGGTTTGTAAGGTTACATTTTCACTTACCGGTACATGTATTATTATTATTCCAAATGTCATGGATTTTATAATTATCTCAACATTACTTAGAAATTAAAGAAGTTCTATTAAATATGCTACTACCCTTTCAAAATGATAATTATTAAACATTATCAATAAGTGGATTTAACATTCTGCTTGCAGAACCTATGACCAAATGGTTACAAGGTCAAAGACCCTTTTGTTATGAAAAGTTTCATAAAAAAGAAGTCTCAAGCTGACCAGTTGACCAACAATTCTTTGTACCCGATGTTCATCTGGAGTCATAGATTGATATTACCTTATGGCCATACATATGTTGATAGAATGGATAGTGTTTATTAAACTGATGTCTTACATTGTAAGAATGCTTGTATAGGTACTGTTATATCATTATCATTTGTTATTGACCATGACAAGTAAAAATGATATGCCAGTACATATACATGCCTGTGTTTGCATGCATATATAACACTGTAATGTGTATGTAATCATCATTATCTTCATAAATTATTTTCATTTTTTTTTCTTCAGGTTTCCTTTGGTTATTGGAGCAATTTCTACATGTTTTGTATGCTGTTATTTCTAAATGGAACTGCTCAGGTAAGAGTGTAGAAAACTTGAAAATTTAATTACACACCAATCTGCCTATATTTTGCATTTAAAAGGTTTTCAAGAACGTGGACTTTGTGTACTGTTTAATTACCCAAGTTTGTAACATTTTGCTCATTAACTAGAACGTAAGCACACTATTCCTGTATGAAATTATACAGCTGAGCTGTTTGATCAATAATAGCATCTCTAGGCTATATTTTAGCTTGGCAACAGCTGTAAAGTTAATTATGTTTACCTTATATGCTTTATCTGAATTTGTTTTTGTGTGCTTATTTTTCCTATTTCTATTCCTGGCACATGTGTTGCCTTATACTGTTCACCGGTATATTTTTCATTCACTCATCTTTAGACATCCAACAATCAAGCTGCTAAATTAATTCTAAACCTGAAAAATTCAGATTGATCAGGCTTAGGCAATTAGTGTAGATCCAGATCAGCCAGATTCATCTGCGGCTGTCTGAGTTTGATTTTCACTATTTAGCAATATGCCTTGTTACCTTAAATTGTTGTTGGCAAATAACTTTTTGTTAACGTCTTTGTAATAAATATAGCTTGATGATGTTTATGTGTCAGAAGACCTTGACATAGTTGACTCAGTTTTACATAGTTTTCCACTTTACCAACTAGCAAATAAGATAAATTGTTTTATCAGATTTTATTCCCCAGAGTTTCAAGTTATTTTTGCATATTTTTATGTTTACAAGTGAGTCATGTGTATAAATTATATATATTTTTATATTTACAAATAATCATGTTTACCTATTTTTATATTTATGAATAACCATGTTTCACATGTGTTCATATACCAATAATCATGTTTTATATATTTTCCTATTTACAAATAATCATGTTTGATATATTTTCGTATTTACAAATAATCATGTTTTATAAATTTTCATGTTTACAAATAATTATGTTTTATATATTTTCATGTTTACAAATTATCATGTTTTTTTATATTTTTTATGTTTACAAATAATTATGTTTTACATATTTTCATGTTTTCAAATAATCATGTTTTATATGTTGTCATATTGACATTTAATCATGTTAACATATTTTCATTTTCACAAAGGATCTATGTTAACAAGTAATATGTATACATACTTGCATGTGTATAAAGGAAGTGTTTTTTAATCTTTCTAGTTTGCAGACCTTCAAGATAACCATACACCTTTAATTCATGTAAAACAAAGTACATATTTGAGCTCCAGACTGCTTCAAATGTCAACAAATCTAGGAAGAAACTTGGGGTTGTACTCATAATGTATCATAGTTAGTTTTCTTTCCTAAACCTACAAGATTTCCTTAAATTTCACAAAAATACTAAGAAATGGTTTTATGAATGAAACTTAAAACATTTTCTTGTGGCTGAGGAAATATTTTTAGATTAAATGAAAATTTCACAGTTTAAGTCAGAAAAAAATAACTAAGAATCTTTTTGAACATGATCACTTATGTATGAATAGTTTTGATAATTTTGATCTTAATCTTTTTTATCTTATTTCAGGCCCAATGCTGGCCCAACTGCATGAAGTCCATTGGAGCTTGGTACCCAGACAAAGTAAGGAACTCTGTGTTTGGCATGTTTGGAACATGTGCCTTTGCTGGGGGTATTTTAGGAACAGCCATTGCTGTAAGTACAACATTGCCAACATGGATTTGTTTATGCATACTATTCAACATATACTTCTTTACATAATTTGATAAGAACAACGTAACCAAGTAGCTGGAAATCAAAATGGTATGATGTCTTTCACTTGATCTGCAATACATAGGTGGTTTTAGCCAGACATTTGTCTCAGATTATCTTTCACCACTGAAACCTGGAATCTCTTATCAGGAGCCCTGCAAACAAGACTAGAATGTACCAACTTAAGCATACTTACATTTCTTAACTGGATTAGACCCAGGCTTGAGTTGCATGTTTTTAAACCTTGGGTACATCATTTGTATGGAAAAAAAAGGAATGACAAAATAATTATTTAAAATGTTAATTTTCTGCTTTTCAGGTCTATCTTCAGACTGGCTGGGGCTGGAGAAGTGCCTTTTTCATACCTTCTGTCCTTGTGGTAATTATACATAATTTTACACATTTTGTCTTTTTAACTCCCACCCAGTAGAGACCCAAACTAATAGTTGCCCCCCACGTTATTTAAACCTTGGCAATGATTATTTAAAAATTGCAACTATAAAGGTAGTTAAAGGGCAAAAAAAGGACATGCATTAAATGCAATCATTTCTCCACCTTTTCTATTGCTAAATTTGCTTATCATTGCTTAGTAACAAAGATCTCAGCAATTTATTATGATTTACTAAATTATGATTTGTTAATTATCTTCTACAGTGTTGGCTTGTGTAAAAAATGCCCTCAATGGTTTTGTACAGAATGACCAGACACTGGCAAATAGTGTAGTGTAGAACAAGATTTGTCAACCCCTCCTGGGACCATAGTAATAATACATAAGTCTAGTTAGGATCTGTACTATTTGTTGATACATCTGTAGCAATGTCTAGTAATAAGTGCATACAGTTGCTTTAAACACCAAATTAATGAAGCCTATTTAGGAATACTGTGTACACAATCTGTTACTCTTTTTTGTAGGCAGCTATGGGGTTTCTTGTGTTGCTATGTTTCCAACTCCCAGAAGAAGTAGGAATGGAGGTGCCAGGGAATGGTAAGTCAACTTTAGGGTAATAACCTCCACCCCACCCCAACCTCCACAGAAACAGTAAAGTGAAGAGAACAATATGCATACATAAATACATGACACCTGAGCAGCTGTGAGCCTTTGAGCCTATACTTAAGTGATTAAGAGTATCTTGGTCGCAGATGGTTACTTTTGCATTCATACAAGCAAAACTAAGTTAAAGAATAAATATAAATACAAATGGATTCACATATAGCGTCTGATCATCAGATTATATGTCTGATCTTCTTGGGTTAGGAGAGTCAACAGCTTTGCAATGGTTTTCAGGAACTTTAAGCCATCTGAAACTAAAGAACTTAGCAAAGCCTTAAACTAAGCATGCAGAAATATATATATATATATATATATATATATATATATATATATATATATATATATATATAAATATCGTGTATTCCTAAGGCAAAAACAGTATACTATTTCTCTAAATAGTGACACTAAAATTTAAATTATATTTAATATTAAGTGCAGGTTTTATGTATCATATACATATGTTAATCTGTGGCAAGGCCACTGTAATAGCTGAATGAGAATCACATTACACCCTGCAATATAATAAGAGTGTTTATGTACAATATTGCACAAGTATCTTGTTCAGCAGTGTTAAGTAATACTTGTGAAAACAAGCAGATATTTTTTATTGCTTTAAAAGTATTAAGCAGTTAACCCCTTATTGTTTTAAAAAAAGATGCATATTTTATTCTGGTAAAATGTTCCTTACATCAAAAACAAGATTAAAGTTGCAATTAATCTTATTTAAAAAAAACACACATTTTATAGTATCAGTGAAATCATCAGTTTATTATAATGTCTTGCTATGTAATATGTACATGTATACCTATCACTTTATATTTGCTGATAATTTAAGTTTTTCATTCTCTTCCAAAGATATATTTTAAGATTTGTTGTTTCAATTTCAGCTCAATCATCAGGTAGTAGCAGCAGTAAGAAGACAGAACTTTCCTGCTTACAATTGTGGAAGATACCGTGAGTTTCACACTGATTTACTATTGTTAAACATATTTTGACATAAAGTACAGGGGGCGTGGTGTATGGGGAGTGGTCGTATGCTGAGGGGGTGGTCATATACTGAGGGAGTGGTCATACGGTATACCAAGGGGGTGGTCATATACTAAGGGAGTGGTCATATACTGAGGGAGTGGTCATATACCAAGGGAGTGGTCAGTATACCGTGGGAGTGGTCATATACCGAGGGAGTGGTCATATACTGGTACCGAGGGAGTTGTCAATATACCCAGGGAGTGGTCAATATACAGAGGGATTGGTTATATGCAGGGGAGTGGTCATTGTTATATCCATTGGTTTCCAATACATTTAGGGGTGATTATTTAATTTTTAGTAAAACTCCTATAAAAACAACTATAAATACCGGACCTAGTAGCGCATTAGGCTGGAGCATTGGCTCCAGGTATGGGAGGCACTGGGTTTGATCCCTGGCTACGACATACTAAAGTCATTAAAAATGGTAGTGGTATAGCTCCTTTGCTAATGCTGAAGGAAATATAAGGGCAGTTCCATGACTGGTTGGCCTGGTGTCACTATCTGCTTGACATTTATATCAAAAGACACACAAATTAACAAGAAAAAGTAAAAATAACACCTTCCAGTTTTGTTGTTATGCCACTTTTTATACTACATGTAACTTGTCCATAGTGAAGGCCTATAAGTGGTTTGTATATTTCAGGATGCTGGCCGAGGTGGCAATAGCTGTATTTTGTCTAAAGGCTGTTAGATACTGCATGTATATGTGGTTACCCATGTATCTCCTTAATCAGGTATGTGTTGTGTTCATTTTATTTTCAGATTTTTGATTCCGTATAGCGTGGGTTATCCTGTGGCAAACAAGCATATTTAATCAATACTAAAATTCCTTTTTACCAGTTCAAGTGGTCATCCAGTCTGATGCTTGTTTCTAAACTAGTACTGTTGTTCATTTCCGCTTTTTTTTGTTTCTTACAAACCAACACAATAATTGTCAGCACAATAATTGTCATATTGGTGACATCCTGCTAATTTTTCGTAGTGGAAGACCCCAGACATATGTCTAAGTAGATCCTTTCAGCAAACTACAGATTAGATGGAAGATCAATGTCCAAACAGATTTGAACCCATGCATTAAGGGGCTGGGGAGTCCACAACTCAAACTGCTCAGCACACCATGCCCCATATCTTCCTTGTAAATAGCTTGGTATGGTTGTTATAGGACAGATTGGCCAAGTACTGACACAAGTATAATCATTGTCAGTGTGATATAACAAACAGAAAACAAACTAACAAAAAAGAAAACTACATGTTGTTTTTTCAGTGAAGACATAAATGTATCTTTATATATATAAAGTTGGTATGATTGAAAAAATATTGTTGGTGGGTCATTAAAAAAATATTGTTGGTGGGTCGTTAAGCCAAATAACTCATACTTTACGATAATGATGTTCTTTGTATGTTGTATGTGTTAAGGGTGCATTGTAATACTTTCAAGTTTTAACATCAACTAAATGCTCTTATTATTTATTAATTTAATTTTGTTGTTTTGATTTTCTTTCAGCTGAAATACTCCAAAGCTAGTGCAGGGATGTTTTCTACTGCCTTTGAGATAGGTGGTGTGGCTGGGAGTGCTGTGATAGGCATCTTGTTGGACAGGTAGGTCAGTTTCCTTCATCACATTGAATTATCCTGAGATACTTATTGTGTTTGTAACATAGAGTTGAAGATCAAGAGAACACTTGTATGCCAATTACTAATCTAAAGACTGCATAAACTGGTGATTTTGGCTTAAGTTAGCTTAAATCAGTATACAAGCATGTTGACTTGTTTATTAAGATAATCGAGATTCTAATCAGTGAATTGGCAGTTCTGAATTTTTAATCTAAAGTTTGAGCATAAGTCTAAGACTGTTCTCAAATCTTATTGAGTATATGATTATAATTGCAAAGTGTTCTTCAAAACAATCTCTTACCTAAGCTACAATTATTTGTTCTCTTGGACCTGGCACCCAAAATTAATTATGAATATTGAAGTTGAATCAAAATCTATTCTGAAGCATGTAAGTTTTATTACTAAATACAGAGTTTTATGCTTTTTTACAGCCATTTAAAAATTATCTAACAACAGAATTTTACATTACATTAAGTTATTTGTCTGACATGAACACAAAATTAAATCCTTCAAAAACATCAGTCTGTCAGAAAACATGACTTGAGGAAGTTTCAACTTCTTTGCAGCCAAGGTCCCTAAAACTTTATATTTGGGGCATCATCATATCATAAAACTTACACTAAAATACGGATAAGTTGGAATGGAGTCAAATGAGACAATGTTTCTTAAGAGTGCCAGATTATGACTGTCTTTTAACTTTTGTCTGCAAGTCCAAATCATTTATAATCCATACATTGTACATCACAGAATATCCTTTCATCACACATAAATTCAAATTGTGCACTAATACAATTACTTTTTTTAGTATGAACACAAAGTTCAAGTTGCTTCTTAGTCAATTTGTGTTTGCAAATAGAGACAAATATGATTTTTTTAATAGAAAGCATCATATGTGACATCATGATCTGAGTAAAAAAACACCAAGGATAAATGTAACTCTAAAATATTTTATCAGGATTGCACACTGTTTTGTCCCAGATTGTTTTTTTTATACAATTTGATGACATTGAGACCTTCCCATGTGACATGAAGGGTATTCCTTGTTATTAAGGTCCACATGATGATTTATCACAATGCTGTTTGTTTAAGCAAATGGTATCAGGCTTAGCTTTATATAAATATTTTCAAGGTGATGGTAGAATAAAAAAAACGTTACTACGTCCTGCTATTTAAATGGTTGAAATTATGTTAGATTAAAATTTTTGGTCGAGATCTGTCAAATCAGATGCTTGAGAATGAACTTTAAGTGAAAACATTTTTTTTTACCTCTGTACATAAATGGGATGTTATCTTCTCAGTACATATATGGAACTAAAGCTCTCCTTCATTGTCTCAAGTTTCTACAGCATATGTGATGGTAGTTTGTTTTATTGTAATATTAATTCAATAATAATTACATTCAAGAGCTTTCATGATTTCAGGTGTTCTTTATTGTTTAATAATTTAATAGTATGTGTGAATGTAGCATTTTTCTTCTTTTCCAGATGTTTCAAGAGCCGACCCCTATTTGGCACTGCCCTGTCTACCTTGGCATCAGGTATCTGCCTGTTGTTATTCCTGCTCACAGGGACCTGGGGTTTATTCTTCAATATGCTCTTCCTCACACTGGCTGGGGCCTTTAACTGTGGACCTGACACCATCCTAGGTATCTTTTTATATATTATTGAAAGGTCCAGTCTTATAGATTTGTTCTCATTTTTTGAATTCCAACATAAGATACATTAGATGTAAGCAGACTTTGTTTATATTGTATCTTTATCAACATGATAACAAGATCTCGAGTGTTGGTGAATAAATGTTTAACAACATCTATTAAGATGATATGATCCATATTGTATTAGTTAAGAAATCAATTTCTGATATCAACAGTTCCTTTTTATACCAAAATTGCCACCAAAATGCTTATAGCTGAAATAGTTGTTTGTTAGTTTGTGTGTATGTGAAGAAATATCCTAAAAATAGTTATATACCTGAAATATTAAGGAAGAATATTGTTCTTTACCTTTTTATTGTCAAGATGAAAATCTTAATATCTTTATATGTATTGATCATAAAAATCTTTATAGCTTTGTATGTATGGATTATAAAAATCTTTATTATAGCTTTATATGTATTGATCATATAAAAGCGGTTGCTAAAATGGGTTTACATTTTTTGTCCCAACCTAGAAATTTTTCAACTAAGTATATAGTATTAAATCTAATGTTTCTATCTGTGACTTGTTCAAGGTGGATCTATACCAGCAGAACTAGGAGAGATGGATGGAAAGAATGCTGGAGCTGCCACTGTGGGACTTGTAAATGGTAAGGTTTCTTTCTTAACCAAAACCTTGAGATACATGTAAACCAAGTCCTTTTTCATTTTGTCATATCTTACCAGTTGTTGAAAAACAATAACTGAAAATTGTTTGTTCTGCCTTTGCTTAAATATGTGTAAGAGTGTTTTGGATAAATAGCAGTAACATAGACATACACTGTTGATCAAAGGTAATTAACTTTTGGTACATGAAATATGTATTTGCGTGTTTCGCAATCTAATAAGTGTGTTTCTAGAGCTGAAGTAAAACCACTTTAAAAACACAACCAGTAACAGCACACTGGCCCTTGAAATGAAGTCACTTTTAATGAATACATCTTTCCTTCTTGTAAATGTTTTTTTCAACTGCTGCATGACAGTTGTTTTTATTTACAAGGCTTTTTTTACTGCCATGGGAAGAGTCCCATGCCCTATAATTTGGGGGAAAATAGCATGATTTCTTCCTTAAAGGGGAATTAAAAAACCTGATGTAAAGTTAATTTTGGGGGAAAAGTGCATGATTTTAAAAACATTTCTGAGAGGAAGGCGCCTGTAAACGGCTCCTACTAAAGAAGGAAAAAAAGCCCTGATTTAAAATCGAATTACTTGCTCTGGTTACTTTCCTCTGACTTTGTACTGTGTATAATTATATACAAAGTATTCTTTTGTTGTAGGATTTTTTAAATCTCTCAGGATTAAGCAACTATTATTTTTTAGTGGAATAATGACATCATTTCTTGTTCACATGTTGTTATGTGTTGTTATGTATCATTTTACACAGGCAATTATAATAATGTCACCAGAATGTTACAGTCATGTTTTGCGTATATTTTTCACAGTGTTCTACTAAGTCACAATCTTGCAACATACTTGTTAAAACTGACAAATGGTGAATAAAATTGGGTCCAGATGTTATGCATGTTACATATATGTTGAGGACATAACTAATTAATCAAGCCACGGAACTGTTAACCATACATTGGAATGTAAATTTTAATGGCTTAATTTTAATGTAATTTTTTAACTTTAATTTTTTATTTATAACCCTAATTGATACATATGGCCATCACATTATTAACAACATAGTTTGCTTGTCCCAAAAAATATAGAAAGAATTTATTTTATTGTTCTGATGGTAAACAGTCAGCTGCTATTGATGCAAAAACTGATAAATATGAAGGCATGGGTAAATTATTTTATTACTTTTTTAGTGGAGGGAACAGATCAAAGGTCAGTTTGATTTTGTCATCAACTGAAGATTTTCTTGCAACTGGTTTTAAACTCTCACAGTGATGACACGTGAGACGACCCATTCATGGGGTCTTCTTTCAAACCATTATGTAATACAAAGTACTAAAATATTTCATTGACATTTAAACTTTGATCAAATAATCATTTTATCATATAGTAACATACAACAATAATAAATGAAATATTATTGTATTTTCAGGCTTTGGAAGTGTGGGGACATTTTTGGAGGGACCCATCATTGGTGTTGTAGCTACAGTGTATAGCTGGACAGGAATGTTTTACTTTATGATTGGAGTGACATTTGTGGGAAGTTTTGCAGTATTTCGAGCTTCTGTGATAAAATCAAAGCAGCCCAAGTCAATACCTGAAGCCATTTCTATAGAGGTTGAGGAGCCTCTCTTGTAACAGGCAATAAAGGCATAGGAATTGTGGCTGCATATTTTATTTATTGTTATTTTGATTCTGTGTATGTACAATATGAGTTAGTGTTAAGAATGAGTGTGTTTTATTCTTTAACATCAATTACACATAAGGCACATATGAAATGAATTTTATAGTAGAATATTTTATAATTATATGCTTATTACATGTATCTTTCTTTGACTCATTTTTAAATACTACAATCATGGTATATTATAACCCTTCAATTACTTCAAAAACATTAATTAACCCTTTTACTGCTAAGACATTTTCCTTACCCCAGGCTGAGGAATTTTCTATAAATTTCCAAAGTAAATGCCATACATCACTAAATCGCTTATAATTTTGGAATATTGTAAAATAAAACATTTTAAAGGTAATTGAATATGGATTGTGAATATAAAATTTAATAATTATCATGTGATAAAAAAATGTTATGGACTTCAAAAAATAGAAAAAAAACTTTAAAAAATCCAGAAATTTTACTTTTTTCTTTGGCATTTCACTCCTACACCTTCAAAAATATGAATATTTTTAAGAAAAAAAAAACACTGAAAGTTTCTGTCAAGGGGAGTTACCCTGGTCATACTTTTATAGGAAATTTGCAATGTTGTAAACACTCAAAAATAGTCATAAACAGGACGTACAGTGTTCACATAAGAGCATTGCTAGTGGTTAGAAATTGATGTACGCTGTATGTCGGGCAGCAGTGAAAGGGTTAAGAAACTTTTAGAAAGATTTTCACTGCCATTTGTGTTGTTATAGTGTTTTATTGTTTTGCCATACATGAAAAAGTTAATATATGTAGGAAATAAATTTCTTTTATCCCTTTGAAATGATATGACAATAAAATGAACAAGTCAAGTTAAATGTTTATTCGCCCAATGTGTTGCTCACTTTGAACTCCTTTTAACAGATGTCACAATTTGAAATGGGTGTATATTATTATAAATATAATAAGTAAGTGCAAAAGTGATATTCTTGATAAGTTACGGAAAGTATTCCTTTTTTTAGACATTTTTATTAAAGAATTGTCCATGTACATTGTATTGTGTTTGAATCAAATTCATTGTTAATGTTAATTATTTTCATATGTCAAATGGCATGAAGTGAATTATCATGACTTAATATGCTTATCGTGATATCTTTACTTATAATTATTTCCATTATTTAACATGAAGTTGCATCACTTTTATATTAAAGATTATTTTCTTTTTTCTCATTTCTTTAATTACTTTAGTCCAGAATAATGAAAAGATCACAGATAAGTGTGAAATAAAAGCTAGCATTTGATTGGTTCTCATGATATATTCTAAACACTCCCTTCCTGATAGTATAAAAAAGACAAAAGATACATCTTTGTTTAAACGCTGGTCAGTACACACAGATCTTACAGAAACAGTAGATGTGTACCTTCCTGATAATAGTTTTTTTTTTAGCTAGAACGAGCACATCATGCTCAAGGTGAGCTTTTCTGATCAACTTTTGTTCAACATCCACTGTGAACAATTCACTTGTGAACACACTTGAGGCTTCAGTTTCAATCCAATTCTCATCAAACTTGGTCAGAATGTTTGTCTGCATGAAACTTTGGATGAGTTCATTACAGGTCAAAAACTTGATAACCAGGTTAAATCCTAGAAAAAACTTTGTAAGCACACTAGAGGCCATATTTATGACCAAATCCTCACCAAACTTGGTCAGAATGTTTGTCTTCATGAAATCTTGGATAAGCCCATAACTGGGTAAAGTTGGGGCCAGAAGTAGGTCAAAACATTAAATAACCCTGTAAACACCATAAAAGATTTTTTGGGCCTTACCTTCACTCTTCTTTTAGAATCTTGTCTTCATAGACATCTTGAGGGTTAATACGTGCAAGGCTTTTCTGAACAGGTGAGAGATTCACGGAACTCTTATTTATATTAGATTGGGTCTTTTGTTTATCAAACAACATTATGAATAAATCTAAATTTTGCAATTTTATGAGGTAAAAATTCTAGCCATTGGAATTTTGTGCACATTAGATACCCGCATCATTCATTTAGCGCTCATTCATAGCTCTTATGACTGTCAATTTTCATATACATAATAGCACAATTCAACTTGTAGATTATTGACATTTGCGAACATAACATCTGTAAATAATTTTAATAATGTGTTTATTTGTTAAACTGATTATTCATGTTACATGTTACAAATCTTTTTATTAAGATTTTTTAGGAGATGACACTGTCTATTTTTTACTGTGCTAATGAATTGTATACAAAGATGGTTTATTAAAGATGCTTTCTTTTGAAATAAATGGGGAAAAATACTATTTGTTTTTTTTTCCTCATTTAGCATTTTTTTCTAAAGATATCTGGTAGATGTAGTAATGAGTACTTAACAGGGCTGCCGATTTTTCGCGGATCCGAAGGAAATACTTTAGTCTTTCCCACCACGTGTTTCGCCCAACCAATCATATCGCTCCTGACATAAAAAAATGACATACAGCACACTAAAATCAGAAGATTAGAAATTAATATAATAAAATGGAAATTGTTCTTTTAAAAGATGCGAAGGATTGAAGAAATAGACAGAGATGTTGTCAATAAATTTTATTTCAAGTAGTTGGATGTGAAAGTGGACATAGAAGTAAATAAGGCGACGAAATCTATTAGTATCGGTGAGGATTACGTTAAACTTGCCTTTCCCGGTCTGCCGTTCTGCAAACTATGCAAAAAGCAGACAAATTACCTTGACCCCAGGCGCATTGTCCTCTTTTTTTACAATTTGCTGTTGGCAGCCCTGACTCAACATGGACATAAATGGTTAAGTAAACACATACACTGTGTTTTATTTTATAAAGGGTCCAAATTCATTAGTGAACAATGTGACCAAGATAATATAAAATGAACTTTTCTTATATGTGTCTTCATTATTGATAAGTCAGGTGTTTGAAGTTTAAATAAGACAATTAGTAAATCAGTAACAATGAGGTGTTTTGAAGAGTAAAAATAAAGAATCAACTTAATAAGAGATTTTAAAGCGACTTATTCACAGTTGATAAAAAATGCATTTTTAAAATTATTTGTAATTTTTTTTTTTTGCTGACCCACGCTATCTGAAATAAAAACTCTGATTACTAAATTATGCGAACATTGTGTTGTTAAAAAAAAGACTGTGTTCTCTTAAGGTTAGGAGAATCAAAAGTGCCCTGTTGCTTTTCAATTATTTCTAAGTCTTTTTCTACTAAAAAAATGTGTCTCTTCATACTGCATATATCGCAATGTACATCATGAGTATACATTAGTCATAAACTATGAACTGATTGGTTCGATAGTGATACAATGATTCATAAACATTGGACATGCAGATCAAGCAGTTCTATGTCTTATTACCTTCATGAAACTGTGACAAAGTAACTTAAAAAATCTTAGTTCCTTAAGGCCCGTATTCACCAACCATTTTTAAGTAAGAATTGCTCAAGTCATGGATTTCAATCTACAATTGTTATGTATTTAGCTTCATGTATGCAGTTTTGCATGACACTTTAACTTTGCTACATTCAGCTTAAACTCACATTGAAACTTGATAAATAGGCTTATTTTTGTTGGTATGAACATTGTAGCTGGGGCTTAGGTCATGACTTAGACTTAAGAATGGTTGGTGAATATGGGCCTAAACCTGAAATTAAATGGGTTTCAAAAAAAGACTTGAAGAATGATCATGTCTTCTCTATTTTATTTTTTAAACAAAACAAAAATGTGTATTTCATGGGGTAGCACAGGTAAGTTTTTGATTTCTGTGATGTAAAAATTAAAATATAAATAGATATAAAAGCAAGGTTTCATAAACAACTTGATTTAACAATATAAGAAATATTTTTAAAATGTCTTTAAACAGGTAAGAGAGAATAAAGGAAATAAAAGCAAAGACTACTAACAAGAGGCATAATAAGGTAGCATACCAATTTAAACACTTTCTATTCCAAGCAAGAGTTATCTCATTCATGTCAGTTATAGAAGATGAGGATGGAAAGACAAGTGAATTTTAACTTTATATGGGCACTGATGGCGAACTGCGCAGTTAGATGTATATGCTCTAAAACTGTCTAAACCAAACAAGGACTAAATTTTGTTTGTTTGCTTTTTGTTTTTGAAATACATCGCAGTGACCAATTATGATCATTATAGTGACATTCAGCTATTTTGGTTGAGGAACTCTCCAAACAAAAATCTGGGTAAAACCACCGGCGCACCACAGGTCAGCTGGAAGAACTTTCCCACATTAATTTCTTTGCCCTGATTGTGACTTGGTCCCATGCGGTAAGAGGCTTACCTTTAGCGATCAGAAGAGTTACAAATCGGCGATTCTTCCACTACGATAAGGGTGTCCCTAAGACTATATTTCGACATCTGACCTGGAACTATCAAACTAATGACTCAGAATATCAGAAGTGTCTCACTCAACCAAAGAAAATTTCGCTCCATTTTTGTAGTAGCTACCTGTTTCACTACAATAACTGCTGAATAGATATTGGCCGAGACACTATTATGCTCCGACTAACAGATGGACGATATCTAGGAATCTATCTTGATTGGGAGATCGGGACAGTTACTACATCTAGTGATAATATTGACAAGTGGGTGGTGAGCAGGTGGATTAACGTTCACACCTTGATTGTGTGATCTCAACTAACCATTGACACATGCTGACTGCCTGTTAAATGGCAGTAAATTAAAGAATTTGCCCAATCAAGCTGACCGCTGACTGCAGAAGGCATGTGAACGCTAATTAGATGAAAATTAAAGAACAAATTGCTTGGGAAGACCTAAACTGACCACTTATAGCATGGTTACCACTCTTAACATGAGACCGCCAACACAATTTTGTTTGTAATTGTTTTTTACCATAAATGTATTAAAAAAACATAGAACATGTTTAAATGCTGTGTGTGTATATATACAAAATTTCATAAGTGTAGGAGTGAATTTTCAAGTGTGGGTTCAACTTCACATGATTGTAACTACTAACAGTGTGTTATGGTAAAAATGGTTAAAATGTATCCTGTACAGTCCCAAAAGATATTCCAGGGCAGTTTTTAATACAGTAACATGTTTGAGTTTGTATACATACCCTGACTTTTTACAACTGCAGCGGCTAGCTATATGATTAGTTTTTTGACATTACAGTTTACACAATGTTGTAGATATTCACACTTTGATAAACACATAAATACAAGACTACACAGGTTTATATAAATATGATAAATTAATATTTACACAATGATGAACAAAATAAAATACTGCTAAGACATGTACTTGCTTATACTAAGAAAGGGTGCATAGAAAACTCCATTTTAAAAAGAGTACCAAATCGTTGTAAAAATGTAAATATATATTTTCTCAGACCAAAAAGGATACATTGACAAAAATGCTACACAAGAAGCATTAAATCACTATAAACTTGTCAAATCTACTATTATTGCACATAATTTATTAGCACATTAATCCAACCACAACAGGAAGCTTCAGTATTTTAGTAGACACAGTTCAAGCTTTAGAACATAATCAAGAAAAAGTAAGCACATACATAATTTATGCATACTCAAAAAGAATATATATATGTACATGTATAACATTCAAAGTAAATAAATATTCATGTGAAAAAAAATATTTCAGGGTCAAAAACTATCAGGTACATGTAAGTTAACGGATTAAATAAAACCATATATTAGAAACATGTACGCTTGTTATATTAATATGCTAAAATAGGGCAGTCTAATCAAAGTGTAGAAAAAACAAACAAGCTACATATACATTACATCTTAAAATGCTTTCAGTTAAACCTGAAAAATAGTTCTACTACTCAAAACAAAAATATTACACTTCAACACTTTTTTGAGTTTAAAGATAAATTGCAAAACTGGTGCAGATTTATAAGAACGGTTGCTTGGTTCAAAGGTTAATATTACCCACATTCCAAACTAGCCTGTTTTCTGTACACACAATCATTAACTCATTTAGCTGTGGCATTTTGTGAGGAACAAAGTCCCCAAATATTCATGTGCTTTTTGTGCTGTACTTCTTTCAGTACACTGAAGACATGCCTGATTAACTTAATATGTCTTGTTTATTAGTTATGGGATGGGATTTGCCGGCATATTTGCCGATATTGTGCAGCGACATTTCTATCATTATAGCACAGGGGCACTTATGAGGTGCCCAGGGACTGAAACCGGCCTGTCCATTATACTGTCACCGACAAGTCAGGCATATTGCTGTCCCCTTAGCCCCAAGCATTAGGAAGGAAGCCACTACTACCAACTTTTACGTCTTTGGTTTGACCCAGCCAGGGTTAGAACCCGCGACCTCTCGATCTGGAATCTGATGTTCTACCACTTGAGCTATTGCGACTGGTAGTTAGTTATGAACTATATTTGTTTCAGCACTTTCTGTTGCCACAACTAGATAATATTTTGTGACAAATTTAACAATGGTGATACTTCATAGAAAATGTATATTATGTATAAGCTAAGGAAATATAGAAATATTTTACGTCCTATGATGGCACCCATCTACAGCTGTTCTGCAGTCATCCTTAAAAACACCAGTACCTAAGTATATATACAAGTATAAAATAAGACATCTAAAGCAGTAGTCACAAGAGTGAAAAAAAATGTTGATTTTTCTTACCCTATTAAAAAAATCTGCATTGTTATGCTGCCCTAAAAATCTGATATAATGTAAATTATATATTGAAATAAAATTAGACAAGTGTTGATATATCTTGCTTTATAAGACTGCATGAAAGTGCATTGTTGTAAATCAACAATGTCATGAAACTTACTAGACTTTAAAGCTTGATGATAAAACTGTTATAAAAAATTCAATAAGACTATCAATAATTTCATTTTCAATATTTTCACAATTTTAATGTATAATTTAAGAACAAGGAAGACATTTTAAATGCCATCTAATGTTAATGAGCATGTAATATAGTGCCTCGCACTTGAAATTGTTAAATACTACAATCAAACATATGAGAATGCTTTATTTTTACTGTTAAGAGATATATGTGTGAAAACAAAATAAATGAAGAAAAACATACACATACAATTTGAATTAGTTCCATTTTAAAAATATAATCTCACCAAATATTGCAACACAAAGACAGATTTTCAATAAATAAGAATGTGTTATACAGCAAATGATTAGTATCTCATCATCTCTCATGTCATTATTTTCCAACCTGCCTTTATTGGAAATGACTGTTATATAAAGCAACATACAAAAAATGCATATTTCAGCAAAATAAGTACAAACATTTATAGATTCAGTAACAATAAACATAACAATAAGTATCTGACTTACAAATATGTTATTAACAATTTCCAATCACCGCTTTCAATTAACATGCATAATTTCTATTTCAAGGCTGCCATAAATATAACACTGCTTTTGTTAATTTTATGAGTATTTCACCTGCCATATTTAAATTTAGAGAAAAGTTTACATGAGTGTCACTGCCATAAGTGAAAACACTAATTTTTGCTGATCTTTATCTGAAATATAAGATCTTACACTGCCAAAAAAGGAAATATAGTATTGTATGCATGATTTGCCTAGAACTTGATGCACAGCCTTTTGTTTGGCCAAATAAAACCGGAGTCCAGTTAGTTGTGGTTATAATAGAATTATATTCCTATCTTTGTACCCTATTCCATTTATGTTGTCCCCAATATTCCAGTTCAATCTTTCAATCCGATGCAAGAAGTGCCATACTAAAAGGCCCTTTTCTTTGCATTATTAAAAATAATATAATAATTTTTTCAATTAAGTAATATTTTTATTTTACTTTATATGTTCATATTGTTTTAAGATTAGATGATAACATTGTAAATAATACTAAAGACTACTTAATTTACACTATAAGCCTATGTCCGCTGATTTTGTGATCTTCCTGACAATCAAATCACAGCTGAAGGGGCCCTGTACATATATCAGCTCTCTGAAGGAGCCTTAGGTCATGACGATGAACTTCACCCAACAGTTTAGTGCTGACTGGTATAAGGATGTTGACAGACAATGGATTCATGGGAACCATAGGTGAAAACTCGGGAAAGTACTTTAAGAGAGAAAAACACTGGTGACATATTGGATTTATTTTTAGATGTCATTAATGTCATTTGTATATTGTTAGCATGCACTGGGTTGCGTACCACTTGTTAATTGTAATTTTTAGAGAATTGTTATTTGTTAACATATTGCATTGATTTTTTCACAGTATGTAGAGGACATTCTTAGGGATTAGGGATTAGCCGGCATTTTTTGCCGATACTGCGCAGCGACATTTCTATCATTACAGCACAGGGGCACTTATGAGGTGCCCAGGGACTGAACCCGGCCGGTCCATTATACTGACACCGACGAGTCAGGCGTAATGCTGTCCCCGTAGCCCCGAGCGTTAGGAGGGAAGCCACTACTACCAACTTTAAAGTCTTTGGTATGACCCGGCCGGGGTTCGAACCCACGACCTCCCGATCCGCAAGCCGACGCTCTACCATCTGAGCTATTGCGGCCGGTCGGACATTCTTATTTTTGTAGATTGTAAAATCACCTATGTAAATTAAAAGATGTGAACAGTCTAGCCGCAGTCCTATTAATTTTTGTACAACACTTGTACCAACATATAAAATTAAATTTTATGCCTAATATCTCAAGGTCAAGTAAGGTTTTGTTTTGAGTTGATTTAAATCATGACTAAACAGTGTAGATTAGCTTTAACAAAATTAAAATTTGGTAAATCTAGGCAAACAATAAATTTATTTGTTACTCTAATGGCTTAAGACATTATATCTCTTTGACACATCAGACTTTTGGAGCACTTCTGTCATTTGTTACTGCTTTTTTAAGCCTGGCCCCTTTCCTGATATCTCCTAAAAGTGCCCCACGGCCTGTTGCTGTAGGTGGCGGTGGTGGAGGTGGGCCCATTGGAGGTGGGGGTGGGGCCATTGGTGGAGGTGGTGGTGGAGGTGGGCCCAATAATGGAGGTGGGGGCGGGCCTAATGGTGGAGGAGGGGGGCCCATTGGGGGTGGAGGAGGCCCTCCGAGAGGTTGTGAAGAAACCATATTTGTAGATCCTACAGATGTTGATGCATTCATAGCTGGAGGTTGACTCTCTGCTGATACATTGACTCCTTTGTTTGGCTTGGATTTGCTGTCAAAAAAAGAAGGTTATATTGGTGTAAGATATGACAAAAGGTGCAGCAACATATTCAAAAGAATATGCTTTTCTATGACTATGAGTGTAAGGTTCACATTACTAATATTTCATTTGGGGCAAGTCAGTACTTTTGGCTTGTTTCAGCACAATGCACAGGTAGACAACATAAAATACAGGCATAGAAAATAGTCACAAACAAACCAAAAACTAAGACAAAATATTCAACACATGTCAAATTATGGGTAGCTTAATAATATTAAATCATACCTTTTATTGTTGAACGGTTCACCCTTTTCAATTGCCTTCACAATTTTTTTCATCTTATTACTCAAGAGAATCTGAAAGCAAGACAAATAGAGAAAACATATAAATAAACTTAGAATGATAAAATGATATGAAATATAATATAATTTCTGCCATGTAAACAGAAAATAAAGAACACAGCTTATCAGAGTCAAGAAAACAGACTGAAGTTGGGAGGAAATAAAACTTTTATTATTTTTGATTTATTACAGTTAAGGAATCTCTATGCATGTTTAATATGTCACTCACCAAGAAAAAAGCACCTTACTGACATTTTTTGTTTGGATTTCTGTACATTTCAAAACAGAGGGACATTAGGGAAACCCCAACTCTTTATGATAACATGATCATTTCTCATGACCAATAGCAAACAGTCCTGTTACACTTTTAACTGGGCTTTAAAACTTATAATTTTCAAAGAAATAGAACTGCAAATACAAATATTTACATTTGTAGAAAATACATTGATTAGCTTTTCCAAACAATGTTGCTTTTGTTGTCTTATTTTAGATTCTTGATCAATCAAAGTAATTTACAGCAAATTATATTTCTTACCACACAATCAAATAATAAACAATGCTTAAATAATTGAAATATGATGTCATTTCAAATGTGCTATTCTAATGAATGTCTACAAGGATGAGCTACTTTGCACATGGTGGGAAACATATATTTGGCCATGCTTCTGATTTCCCAATTATATGATGACATAACCTTTGAAAGAAGTGTTCGTCTACAATTAAACAAGAAACAAGTAGTCATAATTAAATCCTGTATCTATAGTGACTGAACAAAAATCTGATTAACAATCATGTCTTTGTTGCTTTAAGTGAATACATACAGGTTTGAAGTTAAAAGCCCGTAAAGCTTGAAGATCAATGTCAGCAAAGAAGGAATGTTCTGCAATCTGAAATAAAACAAAAATTATTTTTATACATCCCACTGACACAGTAGTGGTCATATTAACCAGCTTTTAATGGTTGAGGAAGACCCCAGACACATGAAGGTCAGCATGAAGGCCACCACACACTGCAGTTCTATGGCCAACCAGGAACGGTACCCACATAGTAAGGGGTTGAGGAGTTACAAGTCAACACTCCAACTGCTCAGCCCCAGGAGTCCCCTAAAATGTATAGCCAGTATGTATATTGTACCATTTGCACTGAGGGAACATTGCTTCTCAGAACTTATATCAAGGCTTATAACAGAAATTATGAGAAGCAAGGTTTCTTGACTCTATTTATCTAAATATTGTGGGTCTAAGCAAATATCTTGTATATCTGTATACATGGTTGTTTTTTATTTACCACATTATTTCAAAAACAGTTAAGTCCCAAAGCAAAGAATTGAATACATATATGATGTTATGTAATTTCAATTAGATTGAACATTAAGATGGTTTTTGCATGACATTACACAATTTTTCAGTTTTTTTTGTTTGTTTTTTGAAATACATTTGTACATAGCAACAAAACAATTGTTATAATGATTATTATAGGTACATCCAACTATTTTGGTGAAGGAAGACTCAAGACAAATATCTGAAAAGAACCATCCATGCACCACTAGTCACTAGCTGTAAGACCTTCACACACTAAGACCTTCGCCATGAACGGGACATGAACCCATGCGATGAGCAGTCAGAGGAGTTACATGTCTGTGACACTACCACTAGGCCATGGGCGACCCAGTAATTATTTTAAACAAATGCTCAAAGGTAAGGTTTCCATTTGCTTATTCCATAAAGTATTAACCCGAAAACAAAAATCTGACTTCCATTTCTATCTGCTTAGCATTGTTACCTCAAATTGGAAGAACTGATGTGTTCAGTGTGAGGCGTAAGACAGACCCTTGATATCGGAAGTCTCCTGGGGAAATCGGGAAAGATCACATGTCTGCTGTAAACAAAGATCTGACTTCCATTTCTAACTGCTTAGAATTGTAACCTCTAAACAAAGATCTGACTTCCATTTCTAACTGCTTAGAATTGTAACCTCTAAACAAAGATCTGACTTCCATTTCTAACTGCTTAGAATTGTAACCTCTAAACAAAGATCGGATTTCCATTTCTAACTGCTTAGAATTATAACCTCTAAACAAAGATTTGACTTCCATTTCTAAATGCTTAGAACTGTATCCTCTAAACAAAGATCTGACTTCCATTTCTAAATGCTTAGAATTGTATCATCAAAACAAAGATCTGACTTCCATTTCTAACTGCTTGGAATTGTAACCTTAAAACAAAGATCTGATTTCCATTTCTAACTGCTTAGGATTGTAACCTCTAAGCAATATCTGATTTCGATTTCTAACTGCTTATAATTATAACCTCTAAACAAAGATCTGACTTCTATTTCTAACTACTTAGAATTATAACCTCTAAACAAAGATTTGACTTCCATTTCTTAATGCTTAGAATTGTAACCTCAAAACAAAGATCTGACTTCCATTTCTAAATGCTTAGAATTATAACCTCTAAACAAAGATTTGACTTCCATTTCTAAATGCTTAGAATTGTAACCTCAAAACAAAGATCTGACTTCCATTTTTAAATGCTTACAATCGTAACCTCAAACAAAGATCTGACTTTCTAAATAGTGTTATGCTTAGAATGCAACTTTCAACTTTTATGTACACTCTGATTTGCCAGCAGATACCTATTCTAACTAGGCTTTTCATATTCCACAGGAGAAGGTTAAAAGTTCCATTTTTTAGAAGTACACTGAGAAACTTCTTTTTTTTAATTATTATCATATTATAATAAACAATGTTGTTGTTTTTTGTGTGCATTTTTTGCATTTGACAGAATAGATCTGCCACTGAATTAACAAAGAATAAGCTTCACTTTACTTACTTTAAGACGACTGAAATTGATTTTTAATAAACACAATTTAAAAAGTAAAAAAGGTAAAAAATCCCCTGCTTGCAATGTCTATGTTCACAAGATTTAATTAAGTTTTCTTGTTATGTTATCATTTTGAAACATAGATATGCAATAAATAAGATTATCTTAAAAAGATCATTACAGGCAGTTTTTGATATGTTGTGCATGATTTGGAACAAAACATTGGTCTTACCTCTTTCAAAGAAGGATACTTTCTATCATCAGGAAATATAAAGTTGAGTAACTGAAACAGTAAAAGTATTTTCTGTTGTTGCCAACATGTACTTACAACACCAGAGGAGAGGGAAAAAGATAATTTTTTTTGCATATTGTGGCTGTGAAAATTCTGTGTAAAAGAAGTGAAAAGGAATGAATTTATAAAATTTTAGAAAAGTGAAATGATTACTTACAGATATTACAAAAATAAATACATATGTTGCTATCTTACTATCTTTGCTATTAATCATTTGTAATTTGTATTGACTTAGGAAGAAGGGTAGTGTTGAAAAAGGAAGGAGCTCAGAAACTTTGAAGGCACCTCTACGACAGCAGGGTCCTTGCATCTGGTCAGGTGACCTGGATCTGGATGGGCGGCGTCAAGGGCGGCACCAACACACATCTCATAGATCATGTGACCTGTGGAGATATTAAAGTATGTGTGTAGCTGCTGTTGACTTAATGTAATGTTTGTTTTCAGTTGCGCAATAACTATAAAGTTGATGTAAAATCAAGTAAGTTAAATAGGTTGACTTCCAGCAATATGTGTTATAGAAAGACTGCAAACAAATAATGAATGATAACACATCACCTTCAGTCGAAAGATCTTTAAATGTAAGTGTTTATCCTAACTAGGATTCAAACACACACACTAACAGAGGCTTTGAGGTAGATGGGTTGAGTAATTGTAATTACAATAAACCCTTTCAACCCAAGAAGTACCAGGCATGTGGGCACACATGCCATCTGGAAAAATACATTTTAAAAAGAAATTCTTATTTAATAAGCAAGTGAATATCATTTTCAGTCCTAATTGATAGTACATTAATAAAAAATTAGTCAGAATATAATTCAGACTTCTCTGTTGAAAATATGTATAGATAAAAATATAAAAATATTTAAAATGTTTAGCAAAAATGATTTAACTCTCAAAAGCATTATGGTTCATTTTTATATCACAATTCATAATATTATTTCTAATACAGTCGAACTTAAGTTTTTCAAACTCGGGTTGTCAGAAGCTGAGGCATTATTTAAAGTCATTGGTCGTCCTAAAGTTTTCCCTATATAATTTAATGTAAAATACCTCTGATAATTAATTGGCATTAATCAAAGTTTCGGCATAATTTGAAGTCATTTTTTGTCCCCAATGTACAGTTTTAATGCTCCCTTCTCATATCTTATCCAAAGCTCGAGCACATCTCCATTAGATCATTGTGTATTATCTATGTGCATTAACATCCATTCTTTGACAGAGTAAATAAAAATGTATATGAAATAAGTACAAAATTAAATTTATATGATGTGGAAAGGTGTAAAACTTTTTTGGGGGCGCCCATGGCATAATGGTAGAGTCGCCAATATGTCACTCCTCTAACTGCTTAGCTTCTTACCAGGTGGATTCGTGTCCTGTTAGGGGCAAACAACATAATGTGGGAAGGTCTCCCAGCTGATCTGCGATATGCCGGTGGTTCTACCCAGACATTTGTCTCGGGTTTTCCTCCACCAAAACGTTGTTATAATGATCATAATTGGTGGCTGCAACTTATTTCAAAAACAAACAAAACTTTTTTTGATAAAAAGCCATGAGCACAGTCTGAAATATTTCTTACCAAAGCTGACAACATCAATGGCTTTTTTATTGTGTTTGATCTTCTTCTTTATAAGTGGCAGAATTGTAGGCTCTTCTCCGATGAAAGCACTCTCAAACCCCATCAATCTAAAACCGTAAAAAGCAGATATAAGCCAACCTGCTCTATTTCAGATGTTCCGAGAATATATTATTGATGATACCTTGAAACTACAAACAGAAGAAGATGGAAAGAGGCATGCAAACAGTTAAAGCCTTGAAGAAGACAAAAAAAGTTAAACACAACAGAAATAAAATCTTTTTTTTTTTGTTACATAACACCGACACAATAAGTCATATTTGCGATGTCCAGCTAATTATTGGTAGAGGAAGACCCAAGAGGAAGACTTATTTCTTGGTAGAACCACTGCATAATGGCTGAAAAACCTCACCACATGAAAGCTATAGCCCTGACTGAGACTCGAACACACATGGTGAGAGGTTAGGAGTTATAAATCTTCAACTCTAACCACTCGGCCATGTGCACCCTGCTCTATTTCTGTAAAGTATATAATGACTGAAAGTCATTCAATAAATCTTTCAGAGAAAATAATAATGATTATACAATTATAAAACTTGCAATTTACATGTCAATCCGCTTGAATTTTGATAAAAGATCTCACCTACAGCAGTTTCCATCCAAGATTATGTTCCCTGTATGAACATGACCATGGGCTGGGAAACCTTTACTCTGGGCATGTATCAGTGCCTGGGATAAACAAATTAATTGCATCGAATTTTCTAATGAATAATACTTAACACATGTTGGTCTTGATAGAAGTTAAAAACAAAGTCAACTTAAAGTTGATGAATCACGAGCAAGAAAATTTTATCCAATATTTTAAAAGCATGTGAATGTTTCCTTTCACTATGGTTGAATGTTATGTTTTTTTTTCACAAAGTGACAGTCGAAGTTTGAAAATGTTTCCTGGCACTATGGTTAAATTTTATTGCTTTGACTATCATTAAGAGACAGCAAAGGCAGGTAAATGTTTCCTTTCATTATGGTTGGATTTTGTTTTTTTTATCATGATGAGAAAGTAAAAACATGTAAATGTTTCATTTTAATATGGTTGAATGCTTTTGTTTTTTTATCATGATGAGAAAGTGAAACCATGCAAATGTTTCCTTTCACTATGGTTGAATGTTATGATTTTTGTTTGTTAAGACAGTAAAAGCATGTAAATGTTTCCTTTCTCCATGGTTACTTGTTGTGAAATCCAATAGGATTTCTCTTCCAGTAAAGTTATTAACAAGTAAAAATCATTTTAAATCCAAAATGAGTTAAAATCAAATTAATGATGTTAGTACAACATACCATCAGTATTTGTTTCCCAAACACCTTCACTTGAGTAACATTAAGACTTCTGCTCTTTTCTTGATACTTTTGTCTCCATGGTCCATAGAGGCTGCACTGGAATAAAACACACCAACACAATTATAGTACATGATTGTCTTCACCAAAATTCCACTGACATAACATCAAATATCACATACCACTGAATCTCGTCCCTTACTAAGTCGATACTTACACATATGTTGATGAAAACGAATGGTTCCAACTTAAATCCTTATATACTTAATATAAATAAAAGTTGATAAGTCGGTGCAATAAATGAATAAAAACCATAAGTCGATTAATTTTACTGGTCAATAAATCAACTTAATTGTACCTGGTCTAAGTTGATCTGCCTTGATTGGCTCTTGCTTGCAGTGGTGTGAAACCTTTTGCTCTTAATCAAAGCTGTGAAACCAATTAACCAAATAACTGCCTGTTTGATCAAACTATCAACTGACCCGACTGATTAATGACATGTATAATTCATGTTTATAAACATCGACGCCAGTGACTGTGCCATTATTCCACCATATCTACATCTGACACACCACTACAAGCTGAACAATCCAGCGAAAGGCCCAGTACACAACCTACATGTAACTTTTTGGATATTATGCTAGTGTAATTGTTATGATTCACCATTTCCTTGTTATGTCAACAAGCAAGTAGTCATATTTTCTGTCCTATTTTCACTGGGATTGATGTGCTAAATTAATGTGTGTTTTTGTTTGTAGTTATATTTTGTGTGCTTTTATGTGTTAAAACTCTACTGATTTATGTTTAAATAAACAAGTAATAAAAAGTTAAAAAAAAACACATTGTATTTTCCTTATTCACCCAACCCCAACCCCAAAACTTTCTTGTGCACATGGTACAAATTTAACAATTCACAAGTCGATTATATTCATAACTCTCTGATAATTGTCAGTCCCTTCAAAATCGAAATATCGAGATTCGACTGTATAAGAGTGAGACATAAATCAGAGAACAATATCAACTATACTAACATTACAGATAAATGTGAAAGAGTAAAATGCTAAGAACATATTAAAAACAATAATAAATGCCAGTGTTTCACATTTATTCTCCTCAAACAAAAGTAAGTTGAGTACTTAGATGGTTAAACAAAACTAAGTCAGTTCATGTTAGCAATTTTTATTACATGTAATGAAACAACTGGTTACCATTCTCACTTAATAGTGTTATGTTTATATGTTCAACTTTATAAAGGGCTAAGATAGGCCAACCACCAACCTGGGTAGGATGACAAACACACATAATTATTTTCTCAGCTCATTAGTATTATTATCTCATAACAATGAAAAAATGAAATGAGATAAGGGGCTGTAAACACAATCTGGTCAACCCATGTTTTTAAGCATATATAGAGAATATTTGTCTTGATTTTGATGTATGATCACATTTTATTTCACAAGTAGTCATAGAAAAATACATTGTCATGTTTTTCGTTTTTAAACTATATTTTTATGAGCTGCTTTAGCCGTACCACGAGTAATTACTAATAACCTCCTTTACGATCCAGAGTGAAAATTACAACCATATCATTAAACTGTGAGTTTTCTTTCACTTGTATTTGTCATCCTTTCACCCAAAAGCATGAAATAGAACATTTTCTCTTTTTCGTCAATATTGATACATTTTAATGGAGTAGTGTTCAGGTGTTTGTGTTCGAAACATTTTACTTGATAAAAATTAGGCTCTATCAGTGACACCCTGCATATAATATTGGTGGATATAAAGCCCAGTCAAACATCTGTGTAACAATATCAGGACACAGCAGGTCAGCTATAAGACCTCCTGATAAAAAGGTTGATTTTTTATCCTGAATAGGACTTGAACCTAGATTGAAGTGCAAAGAATTCATAAGCCAGAGACTTTACTTGCTCAGCTAGGCTATAGCTTAGCAATTTTTTAAAACCTACCTGATAGATATAATCCTTTAAGGAGCCTCTTTTCCCCACCTGGTACATCGTGACAATTATATTCTGATCGATCATCCATTCAATGTTGTGTATAGGGAAGATGAAAGGGTGATCTAATAGGTCCAGCATGTCTTTTACCAACTTGTTGGTGGAGGGGTTCAGAGCTATGGGCATGGTCTCAGGAGCTCGGACCATGGTCATTAGAAGGGGCTCATTCAGACCAGTGTGGTACACCTTGAACCATTGCTTGCCAGGCCTTGAACCTGCAACCCAAACATACACATATTTCTTGCTTCATTATCTTTATAATCCTCATTTTTATCATCTTTGCCATCATAACCATCGTTATCTACTTCATTTTCTTTCTTTATCTTTGTTTTTTTCTATATTATTCTCATCATTTTAATAATATTTTTGACTGGTTTCATTTCTTTATCAGCAGACTGATTATTTTGGTAGAGAGAAGTAAAAAAGGTCAAATGTAATCAAGAGCTGTTTGTGGGCAGTGTGTTTTGCTTTTTCCAGAGCTGTTACCTGTAAAAAGGTTGAAAAAGGGACATAACGGTGACAAAATGAATGTAAGTTTTCTCTGCCCTAATGAAATTGTTTTTGCTTTGATAGTGAACAAGTATTTCAAGTTTGAAGTGAATATGTATGACAATGTTTAAAAATGTACCTTAGCAAAGAACTTGAACCAAAACTGAGAATCTTAAGTAAAAAAAGGGGCATTACTTTGCAAAAATTAATTCAAGGGATCTGCATTGGAAAGTTCTCCAAGATTAAATAAGTATCTTTGATGATTTTCAAGAATTTGACCTTAACTAAAAGGTTAAAAAAGCTGTTGCCAGTATCACCTAGACTAGAGGGTCATGACATTAGCTCCACTTTTCAAAGAAAATAGTGAATAACAATAAAAAATAAGTAGAGTTGAAGATAAAATCATGCAATTTAAAAAAATAAACAAAAAACAGACTAGCTTGACCGCACCTAAGCTCCAACTTACCAAGGGCACTTATGTGTTCGAGCTGATCATAACAGTTGTACATCCTCAAGTAGTACTGGGCATTCATCCAGGCATCAGCTGTGTTTGTCGGTATTAATAAAGAAAATTAGTCTTGTTTTTGTTTATTTACCACATATTGGTTCAAAGTTCTTTTCTTAACTAAGTGGGGGTGTTGGGGCAGGGTGGAGGCACATGCATAGCCACGCAGTAAGTCACATTTCATAAATTTATTCACCAAAATTATGATGATGCAATCGAGCTGTCATAACAAACATCCAATAACATGTCATCAGCCCCTAAATTCTTAGGATGAAGTCCTGGCTATGGTAACAACTTTTCATGTGAGAAGGTCTTCCAGCTGACTTGTGGAGTACCAGGAAGTGTGCCCAGATATCTGACTTGGGTCTTCCTCCAGTCAGAAGAGCTAATTATTGCCAATATGACCAAAATAGTGTCAGGGTGATATATCGGAATGCCAAAACAAACCATACCTATCTTAACTCTATGTAAATGATTTTCCAATATTTGATGCATTTGAGCTTATTTTGTTTGTTTTTGTTTTTTGTTACACTGCTTTGACACAGTTATGGTCATATTGGCGATGCCCAGCTAATTATTGGTGGAGGAAGATTCCAGCCTTATGCCTGGGTAGCTGGAAAACCTCCCCACATGAAAGTTCTCGCCCCAACTGGGACTCGCACCCAGGCGGTGAGGGGCTGAGGAGTCACAAGTCAGCAACTCTAACTGCTCCGCCCCAGATGCCCCTCATTTTGTTAATAGTCTTTTAAAACAGCCACAGGATTACTGAAATATTACATTACAAATTGTTTGTTTTAATATTTTGTTTAAATTTAATATATACATCTCTCCAAATTCAAAATAATGTTAAAATTGTGTATTTATGTCTTTATAAAATATGTAATATTAAAGCCTTAAGATGAAATCTGTTAACAGCATAAAACCAAAATTAATGATATTTTTTTTAAACTTAACTTCTGTATTAAATGTGTAATAATTAAATCATATTGCTAACATCATAACTAATGCAAAATGTGCAAAAAGAAATTAAAAAAACTCCATAAATACTAGATTTATTCATCTTATTGGGACCTGTGTGAATAAACATTACACATACACTTTGTTTTGTTATCTTTTTTCTTGACTTCATAGCTGATCCTAGCTCCCAAACCTATATCATTAGGATATTCCTCTCTGTTGACTAGTCTTGTGTACTCTGGACTGTACGAGTCCCTGGAAAGAATAATCAGACATATGGAATGTGTTTCATCATAAATCTTAAGATCATTTTTCTCTCTTAAGAATGGTTTTCCTCCTTAAGATCATTTCATTAATATTTCAAAAATTGTTCTCAGGGCAAAATTGCTCTTAAAACTTAAGAGTGCTGTTGATTGTTTTGCTACCAATCACACTTACAACACTTTGTTCAGCAAACTTAAGTGATCATAGGACCGAAATTTAAGAACATTTTCCAATCAATCTTAAGATGTATGATGAAACGTAACAATGATACTTACTATAAGCATGACTTTTTATAATACTCTATGCAAAGACATATACACACAAAGATATGACATTTTGAGGATGAAGAAATCTATCTGACTAGTCAGGACACCTATGTTACATAGGCATCTGAGGGCAGATAAACTATCTGAATACCATTATACCCATTGATCCAGTAGGGCCAATTAGCAATTTTGTGGGTTTATAGGTCTTTGCTTTGAGGAACAGATAAACACACATAATAACTTATTATACTGGGAAACAGATAACATACAAAAATTAATGTGAGGAAAAAAGTAACCTTTTTATTATTGGAACTCAATATAGACTAAAACCTAAGTAAAGAATTAAAACAAATATTTTTATCATATATATTACATGCATATTACACCTTTTTGCTGTCCAGTAAGTCACAGATATTGCTTTGTGTTTGTGGGTGAGGTTTATTATGTCCACTTACCTTTACTAGTATTGGGAAGATTTTGTTTGCTTGCATGTTTGATACATCACAACAAAACAACTATGGTCATATTAGCATTGTACAGCTTTTATAGAAAGATCCAAGACAAATGAAAGATCAATGTTTTATTGTCTGGGTAGAATCAACTGCATACTGCAGGTCATTCGGAAGACCTTCACACATTTAAGTTCTTGCTCCCAGACTCAAACCCATGTGGTAGGGGGCTGAGAAGTGACAAGACATTTTGTCCATCCTTAACAAAACATTGAAGTTACTTTTCATCATGATCATTATACTATAATCTGGATTTTATTTATTGAAACAAAGGGTAATCTTAATATGTTTACATGCCATTACATTTTTGTTGTAACATAGCACCAACACAATTATGTTCATACTGGTGATGTCCAGCTAGATTGGTGGAGTAACCCAACAGACTTATGTCTGAGTAGAACCAATGACACACTGCAGGTTAGATGGAATATTTAATTTGTGTGAATTTTTTCTTGTAGATATAACATCACCTTTAAATTTCGCTAGCAATATTAAAATTAAGTTAATTATAAATAAACATCCAAATTTTTGTTTGAAACTACTTCTAATTACAATGTAACTACCTGTGATTATTTAATTTAGCATCTCAGGCTTAAAAATAAAATACTGAGTATGAGATTATTCATTTCTCATTTTTTTATATCAGTATTTTATTTCTTATACTCATTAGAAGCCATAATAAAAGCATATCATAGGAATGTATGAAACCTTTGATTTATATTGTGGCATAGCTTATTAATTCCCCTTATGCAGAGTTAGAACTGCATACTCACTTATTAGACTATTCGCTTATAAGACGACCCCCCTACTTCACCTGTGAAATTGCCGGTTTCTGCTTCGGCCCGCTTATAAGACGAGTCGAAAAAATGAACAGCAGCGTCGACCAGTCATGCTGTCTCAACAAAAGGGTTAATTGGTAAACAGTAAATGTAATTTTCACACGTTGCGGGATGAATCTAGTATCAACTGCACTGCCATCCTGTAGCTCATGGCAGCATGACATTAATTTCTTTGATCTACGTTACCAAGTCTGGTATGACAGTACATGATATATTGGTGAACAGTGCACTGCCCTTTTGTACATGCCACCAATCAATAATTTCATGGAGAAATTTAATCGGCAGCTGCTTTTAAAAATACATCGTTCACTCCCTCACTGTCAAACTGCTCCAATCAATATCACCATGACAACAGCTTATCTCAGAGTCAGTCACTTGACCTAGGTAATGAGCCAAGTCTACACAGAAACGCCAAGTAAATTACAGCTTGGTGTATTTGGCAGACTGAAGTTGAAAGTTTGTTTCAGTGTTTACTGATGGATAATAAGCTGTGTTTCATGCAGAACAAAGGGAAATGTATGTGAGACAGTTAATCGTTGACCGACAGAATTCAAAGTTCAATAAAGGTAAGTTATCGGCGGTCAATAATGACGGCATGTTGGGTCATTGCATTACTGCTAACAAGTTTATTTGGTATGTTTTTGCCCTAAAACAATGTGAAAACTTTTTGCCAGGTCGCTATAAGACCGCCTATAAGACGAGCCCCACATTTTGAACATCAAATTAAAAGGAAAAATCCCTGTTTTATAAGTGAGAAAATACGGTAATTACCTTTTTCTACAGCAGCATAACCAAATACATAATCCAGCAACCAGTAATCCAAGAATTGCCACAATAATTGGGATCTGAAATAAATTGCATTTAAAATAAAATAAATGCACACACTAAGTTTTTTAATGCAATATTATCTTATCTATACATCTCATTTACACAATTTTTGATCAGTTTATTAGTAGAAAAAACCTGTGTTGCATTTTAGGCAATACGTTAGAATGTTTATTCATACATAGTGGGGTTAAATTAGTAGCATTATAAAATCTTCAAAGTTCATTCCATAACATTTCATTAATGAAATAAATAACTCACCAAACATGAAGGAATATTAAAATATTGAAATATTGTAATATGCATTTAACTTACCCAGTAATTTTCTTGCATAAAACTTTCAAATGTCATGATTGCATTGGTCTGGTCTTCAGAGTAATATGCATCTGAAAATAGAAATGACAGACTGCTCTATCATATATCATTCATGTTAAAGCAGCCAAGGGAGACTACCAGACAACAAGTAGCTCCTCACAGGTGATAGCGACCTTGGATGGCAGTCCCTCCATGACAGATGGCAGCTGGCCAATGTCACTATTACATACCCAATTATGAATGGCCTTGTTGACATTACACTGAGCAGCTACCTCCACCCAATCACAAAGACAACAAAGGGTACAATGTCAGATACATCATCTGTTTTTTGCAGAACTGACAATCTCCCCCACTCATTGTTCCTTTTAGCCACCAGATAAATGAACCAGCTGCCTGACCAAATAGCAAAGTACCCTGTTTTGAAGCATTCAAAATGGGAGTACATGCCCTGGCACAGGTCTTAATGCAAAATTCATTAATCTGTATATAGATTTAAACGAATTTATTTAACTTGTGCCACACCATGGTATTTACCAGTTTCTGGTGCAATTATGACCCTGAGGGGGATCTGTCATAATATTGGAAAAGATATAATGAACTCATATTTTACTCATTTGGACTGAAATGATACAACCAGAAAATCCACTTTACATAACGTTTTTGATAGTTGTAGGTAACTTTTTGATCATCTATTTTTTTACAAAACAAATTTCAGGCGAAGGTTATCTTAAATGGCTGGATTGGTAGTACAATTAAACAATGCCCTTGAGTGGTTACTATATTTAACCAGAGTAAAATCCCAACAAAACTTTCCTTTCACTATGTAAATGCAGAAGGCCCTATTTAAGCAGTTTAAAAAATGAAGGTCAAAAATTTTTCTCCTTTTTTTCTTCTTTTTTCTTCTGGTTTTAAAAACGACAACAACAACAACTGAAAATTTCCTTTACTAAATTTTTATCATCGTTTAACTCAATTTGCTAAAACTTTTATCTGGAGCCCTGCATGTTCTTGTGTCAATTTATTTTCTAAACATCAACGCATCCTCTTTGCAAAATTCAGTAGCTAGATGAACATTCAAGTTGGTGTTGGTAACTATAGGCACTGCAATTTGGAAAAAGTCTTAGCTTGAATTGTAGATGCTTCAAAATATCTGTCTGGTGTTCTGGCGCGCCCATTTTTCATTATGTTATTAAATAAATAACATATATGAATATTGAATTTTAAACATAGAGCAAGGGTTGACATTCCCAATCAATACATGGCAGTAGACAGGAATCTTTACTGTCTAAACTTAACCAGTTCAGCAGTATATCAACAGGTCATTTAATTTTACATTAGACTGATAATTAAATGGTGAAAAGATCACATCGATTTATGTAAAAAGTATTGTTAAAAACAGGGATAGCAAGACTATGAGGAAAAAGTAGGGGCCTTTGTAAAGCAACAAAAATAGGAAATAGACATCTTTACTATTATATTTTACAGACCAACTTACATGTACTGAGACTTATTAAATTTTATCACTGAAACATCTTAAATTAAACATACCTGACCGACCTAATAGGGTGGTCCATAAAGCATCCACTCCAGGTACATTAGGGCTTAGGATCAAACACTCTGTTGTGATATACAACTGTTGTTAAAAATGTTAGCAACTCCTGGCTGTTGCTAATACTCGAGCAAATATAATGGTAGTCCCATAACTGGTTGGCCTGATGTCAGAATAATGAGAATGGGTGTAGGCAACACTATATCTGGTTCAAGTGAGAACGTTTTGAAAAACTGTTGCCGTGTTGGTTGACGATTAACTTAAGCCAACAAGATAAATAAAACATGCCACTGTTCACAGTCAATGACAACACATGATATCTAGTATAAATTATACAAAAATCTAATATCGAATACATACATTATTGTTTTTAACCTGTCCAATGGCTGTAATGAAGTGATTTGTCACAATATTTGTGTTCTCCTACATGTTGTTATCAGCTGACGAGCCACCATTTTAATATCATGTGACCAAGACATCACGTGATGTACCTTTATCAAAGCGCTTAAATTTCGTACATGTTAAAGTTAATTTAGATGTAAGTTAACTAGCGAATCTCAAGAGCCATGTCTGAATTTTTCTTATTTTTGTGTGAAAATTGTTTCATAAGAAACCGTACAATAATATTTTTTTCTAAAAAGTTCAAACTCTTGAGATTGTTTTTTTTCCAGTATGGATTATAAACGTCTAATATTTGTTCATCGTCGGACACCCCTTTCGTCGGAGCCCATTCATGAAGTGCCCTAATCGTCGGCCACCCTCGACCGATTCATTCCGTTACTCTCCGTTCATCGCTCTTGGGATTTTTAGTTCACTTTTCGCGGTTTCTGGTTATGATATTTCATTGGTGCTTCATAATCCGATGAAGATTTCAGTGCAATGATAAAGCTCGTTCTTTTCTTTGTTTCGGCTTTCCTTTCAAAATGCCGTGGGCTCCGACAATTATATTAGCTTAAATTAAACTCTTGGGGACATGCACTAATATTATCAGATGTATGTAAATTGTATAAGTTCGTATTTTATTATGTGATAAATTAACACGTAAAGTTAATTATGTCTTTGAAGTTTCGCACTTTTCATTTTCACTTCTAAGGCTAAATTTTGGTAGGTTAAAGAGATCAATGTGATGATTAATTATATGATGCAATGAGAAGTCAGTAATCAGTTGTCAGATTATAGTATAAAATCTAGTACACGTAGCCACAAACGAGAACATTTTAGGCCATAATTCACTTGCTTATATGCACACACACTTGTCGCTTTTATCGATCTTCGTACCATAATGTGCTTAGAATGAGTGTCCATAAAATATAATTAAATTGAACGGAAATGAATTAAAATCTTCGCCAAAAATTGAGAGATTTACAACCACGACATTTTCCCCATAAGTCTTCATCAGTTTTCTACAGCCCCACATTTAATTATGAACACATCTTTCATGAACAGGGTCATAGTACTCGGGTAGGTATACAAACAGCAAAATATTCACGTACTAGAGTACTTAATCGCGTCAATAATATATTTGAGACCAATCCAATTACACTGTACATAACGCAGGCCAGCTCTCTCCAACGGTCAGCTACCATATCCATACACCAGCCACGCTAACTGTTGCTTTACCGCGCATGTTTTGAAGCCACTTAAATCACGTCGCTAAGGAGTTAAGTCAGAAGCAAGGCTGGTTTGAAGCGTTTATATTTCTACATCTGCTGTCGTTACTTTGCTTAGATGTTAATCAAGTCTAGGAAACTTGCAGTTCCAATGCTTTAAATACTGAAAATAATTTATTTCGTTTCAAACTATAATGTAACAATATTTACTCCTCTTAAACTTGTAAATCCTGTCAAATCAAAGCAAAACAAAGCATTAAAAAGTGTAGCATGTATTTAAAATAGTTTAGCTGTTTATACGCATTGTTAAAACAACTGTTCATCCATTAAATTGCACTTCTTTCATTGAACGAGCAACCATAAACTCGTCGTTTGGGAGAAAAATATATATTTTATTATTTGCACTGAGAAATAATAGTAATAAATAATGCACTTAATATCCCTTTTATTAGTGATCTTGTGTTCCGCAGGATTAACAATATCACATACGCGTGCGAATCAAATTAAAAATAATATTTCCAAATTTTGATAGGTTTACACCGTGTGTCGAAATAACTTCCAAACAAGTATTCTTATTTTTTTCCCTGATTTTTCAATATAACACGGTTATCACACTGATATTAGACGAGAAAAATAACTCCATTTTATTATAAAATAAACAAGAACATGTATTCATTTTCAGGAAAACACGTTAAAACACACTCAATTATTTGATGTTCTGTATTAGTTGTATGTTTAACGATTATAACATAGTGTTGGTATATTGTATTTTTGGCGTTTACCATTATGATACTCTGTTGAACATTCGTCTATGATTTCTTTTCCCACACCATCTTGACTTTGTTTCTAATTGCTTAATGGGAGCCAAGAGTCTGTTTTATTTGTGGTACCATACTTTTGTTATCTGATTGCATGCCAGATAATTTGCTTATCAACCTACCTTAACAATGAAAAACAAAACACGGTCATACTTCCGCAAAAGTATGCCAGCTGATCGAATACCGCATGATTACCATGGCCGGTGAGCTGTTATAGCTTATCGACAGCAGTTTCAAGTGTTCTTTGGTTTAAAAATAATAACTGCAAAACAATAACAACAAAAAACAACAGTCTTTTGCTTCCTTGTTTTATGTAGTTTATCATGTCTTACAATCGGCACTTTGTTTACATTTAAATTTCACAATGACATATATTAGGATTTTCTAATTTTGAGAGGCCCCATCAGGCGCTTATCGAACTGTTTGGATTTAAGTCAGGCCATATGAGAGGTTTTGTTCTGGTCAGTTTCTGAGCAGCAATATTCTATTAGTTTTTGACTGTTTTTGTACAATATACACGTTTATATTACGGCTTTAATTTATAAATCATCAATATCTCAACTGGCATCAATAAGGAATCCAGAGAAATGTGTGCAGAAGGAGCAACCGCCGAGGGTATGTGGTCCATCGATGGAATTGACCTCTACCCATACTTCGTCATTTTTGTCTAAATGAATGGTAATATCAGTACTTCGTCTAAACCAATAGGTGGCGTAGCCATCTAGGAAAAGGAAACCGGTAAACACTGAGTTCCTCTTGATGTCTAGGTGAAGCTGAAACACGATCAACGTTTTAAAATTAGTTGGTAAGCAAGCGAAAAATAACTAGGGCCATAAAGATTGTAATATGCTGAGACATTATCAAAAGTTTGACATCAATAATGACTTGAGACATAAAAAAGAACTATATAACACACATAACAATCATCATATTACCCGAAGCGTGCTCTTGAGAGCGGCGTCTCTTATGGAATGCATTTTGTATGGGGACGTTAGTGTAGGTGACCAAAACAGGAAATCGCAGATGTTCTGTGATACATTTTTCCAAGAAAAGAGCTGAGTATTCCGTTTTTAAACATTGTAGCTAGCAGCAATAATGTGTAGCTTGAAATTATAAAAAGGAAGCTAGCATTTATAAGAATTCGCAGCTGTTCGGCGAAGTATTGTTTAACAAAAGAAACTGAGTATACCGATGTTAGCAATGCAGATTGTAAATACCGATGCAGCAGAGAACAAGGAAAGCAAACAAAATAGCAAAAATACTCTACTTCCCACCAGATTTATGTTTCGTTACAGCCAAATGTTTATGTAATTCGACAGTGTAAGAGAGGGTAGAGCTACCAGGATAGCCATCTTCTTGTTTAAAGCGCATGTCCTCTACGGCGCCTTGGATGTCTCACTTCCTAGCTTTTATAGTTTTTTAGTTTAATTGTTCCTTTTTTAAAAAAAATTATTTTTACATTAATTCACAATGACATGTACGATCATTGCTGAAATGCGGACACTATTATCAAATAAACGTTTGGGAATGATTATGGTTTGTCGAAGGGCCTCCATATATTTGTTTGTAAATAGTATGAATCTAACAGCAATTGGATGTTTCAGCCCGTCTCATTGCCTTATACTGACCAAATAAACATATTCTTTGAGGTAAAGCTATTAAAAGCTGCAAAAACAACAACAACAACAAACGTAATATAACTACATTATTACAATTTTCATATATTATGTTTTATTCTCCGCGCGATGTTTTGACATTTCTTATACCCAGTTACCTTTGAATTTCTAATTTTGAGTAATTGGGTAATCATTTTATCTTCCAAATAAATATTCTGCAGTATTTTCATAACAATCAAATGAAGAGCAATTAAATTTGAAAAGAACAGTTTCGCTTTCTCGACACTGGTCATGAAAACCATAATTACATGGTATGGTTACTGACCGAATGAGCCGTTGCCGTTGGTGGACTAGACGCTACCAAACTAAAGAAGTAGGTGCCGCTGACAGGGGCCGTAAAGATGCCGTGAACGGGATTATAGGCGTTGCCGAAGTTGGTGATGACGTTACCAAACACAACCACGTGACCTGCTGCTGCATCTACTAGGTCTGCTGACAATGTAGCCATAAAGGCCACATGCACCGGCTTTGGACATGTTATAGCTGTGGACAAAACATTTATAATCATAAATATATTTAAAAGGAAGCAAACAGCAAATCAATGCGATCTGGACGCATATTGTTATGCTTCGCATTTTTGTACTGTTGGATAACATACTCGCAAATGAGTACTTGCTTGCTTGAGATCGATAAACAATTTCTTATCTTTGGTTAATTTAGTTTTCAATTGACTGGTGAAAGTCATGGACACTTGGCGTAGACAATAAAGACTATACAATTAATACAATTTCCTGATTTGTTTATATTTTTTTTCTTCAGAAGAAAGTACCTATAAAACAGTGAAATCAAATGATGATGATGACAATTTTTTTTACAACTGTCATTCGTCTTCGTTGCACCTCTCTTCTAACAAAATTGACACTATCAAGGATCAAGTGATGTTTTATGCATTATAAACTCCAATACTGATGGGAAATTAAGTTTAAATGTTTACTACCTTAGTAAAAATTCTTTTTTAAACTGTTACGTCCTGTGGACGTTTAACAGGAACAACACTCTACACGGTGTTACCTGGAATTTCTACAGGTGACACAGTCGCTCGTATATTCATTTGGATTGCCCTTGCGTCACCATTTGTTAATTAGGTCAAAAGTGAGGCTAGATAGCTACGCCGAAAAAATATTTATTTAAGTCTTATGCGAAACTTTGTTACCTTTTGTTTGTAAATGTTAATCATAATGGGAGTTCTTAAATTTGAAACTAATTTTTATAAGTGACCAGATATAAATCTACATATTTAATAAAAATGCCTGCTGTAGCAATTCTTGTGGTGTTACAATTATCACTGGACAAATAAAACTACATCGGTATGGACATATCCACAGCTGCATTAGGACAGGGGTCATACCAATAATGAATCCTATGTCTTCATCTTCTGATCATAACTAAGTTTAAAAGAAGGAATTTTTATAATATGACCACTTCAGAAGTCAAAGTTTAATTAAATATGCTGGTTGTGACCGAGAAAGAAAAATACATTACAGCAAGTCTGCTGATAGGTAAGCAATCTAGCAACTGTTGTTTTCAGAGTCGTAACCTCCGACTCCAGGTTAAGAATTCTGTTCTGTTCTGACCAATCAACCACCAGTAACCCGTTGCTAGGATAGTGGACCGTCAGCAGTAGACCAATGAGCGCGCCTCTTGCATCAAACATCTTGACCGAGATGATGACCTATAATAAATAGAATGAACATACGGTTATATTTACATTCATATCTTAGAGCACATGCAAGGACATATCTACGACATATATCTGCCAAAAGTTACATTTCAGTTACATAACAGATGGATATTTGAATATTTTCGCAAAAAAGGTATGTAATACCAGTAACATTAAGTATGATACCACTCTTGATATATGTTTATATATTTACTTACAGTGTTTTACTGTTCCTACTCTATACAGGTATACTAGACGTGTTATATATGCTTACATTCAAATCTTATTCGTAAACTTGTTTTAGAATAACCAATATAACTAAATTTTGTAAAAAAAAAATGTGTTGCTTATTATATTTTGTCGTTAGAAAATGTAATATAATTTCATCGCAGACAAAATTGAAACATAATACGAAAGTACAATAAGAGAAAATACCTGTCAGTGCTAAATGAAATTGGTTAAAAATACGACGAACGTCTTCTAGTGTGTTGAATATATAGTCTCTTACAAATGTATTTCCTTGTCACTGTTCCTCATTCATGACACGTAAAAGGAAATAACTACGAGATAAAACTGCAAAAAGTTACATTACAGTTACAAAGAAGTCCTGAAGTCAGCATGTCTTATCACTTTTTAAAGGAACTTCCGCATCTCTCATTGCTTAACAATATAATATACAGGAATGGCACAGGTAGATGAACATTGGGTTAAAGTTGATTTTGACAGAACGTGATGTCACGAGGCGAATGCACTTAACTGTGAGATAATAATAATCATTTTATATAATATATAAGGATACTTTTCAAACATACGATAAATTATTAATTATGAAGTGGACATCGATACATCACATAGTTATTTGCACAGAGTTGCAAACAAATGTACTAAAGTACCTGAAGAATTTGCCATATGAAAACAAACTATCATAACGAATTAAAGAATATAAATAATGACATTTTTACTTACATTGGCAATCACGTAAACAACAGCAAAACCTTTAAAATGCCTTTAAATTGAACGTGGACAGTACGTTATACACAGTAGTATATCATTTGTACGTCATAAATAAGAATATATGACAAAGTCCTATGAGCATTGCAACATATACCAAACTCCGAAAAGGCACAGAACAAAGGAATTTCACATGCAAGCCAAGCGAAAAGTAAGAACAAATTTGTGATGAGTCATTTAACGAAAAGAGCAAACCCGACAATAACCGCCTTGGAACGGTCAGTCGGCAATATGGACCGACTGGGGTGCTTAAACCGGTTTTACAGAGCTCTAACCTCACACTTCCTGACAAGTTTCTCAAATGCAAGCAATGATAAGAAAAACAATCGATTGAATACAAAATGTCCAAGCGCTGATATTTTCTATAAGTTATGACGAAAGTAGTGACGTCATTGAAAAATAATGTCCACATAGTGTTTAGAAAAGAATATGGTATTATTTCGATTTGAAAAACTACACAAAAATAGTTGAATATAAAAGAAATTAACTTTCTGAATCATGAACAAACATGACCAGAGACGAATAAATGGTTGTAGCATCCTGTTCATGTGAAGATGGAATTGAAGAACCAAAGTCCAATGTCCATCAAAGGAAATTCACGTAACAAACCTTAAAGGATGAATTAAATGACAACTAGATTTCATGCACGGGGAGATTTTTTACGACCGCCACACTGCACAAGTAACATTGTTGTGATCATGAATAAGAATATTTGGCAAAGTCCTATGAGCATTGCAACATATACCAAACTCCGAAAAGGCACAGAACAAAGGAATTTCACATGCAAGCCAAGCGAAAAGTAAGAACAAATTTGTAATGAGTCATTTAACGAAAAGAGCAAACCCGACAGTTACCGCCTTGGAACGGTCAGTCGGCAATATGGACCGACTGGGGTGCTAAAACCGGTTTTACAGAGCTCTAACCTCAACCTGCTTTAATTTTGCTCGTACTTCTAACCACGTGATCTTAATAGTCTTATTTGTCAAGGCACCAATACCAGTCTAACAGGGTTCCAACTTCAAATTATCCACAGATAAAAGGAAGACACAACAGAACCGTTAAATAACTTAAATAAATTCCACATTTGTATTTGTGTGTTATTCATATCTTAAACGTATGATTAATGTGTATGTATATAACATCAAACGTAATAAACAGAAGATACACAGGTATGCAGAAAGAGTACCAGCACATTGAACAGGAACTAATTGTTTATTTACGAAATAAACGATATTATCCCAGCTTCCACTAGCGAATAGTAAAGTAAGGAGCAGCTAATCATGACTATGAAAAAGGTCTGCAATTAATTAAACTATTCTTTATGAAAAGACACACTCAAGCATAATAATAAAGCGAACTGATTATACAAGAAGGCATTGTACTTGTTCAGGAATAGCTTTATTTAGTGACGGCAACACAGTAAGCAAGACAAAACATGTTTGCACTACCTTATCTAACATACGGCCGTCATAGAAAGATAATCATGAAATAATGTTGAGTAAAATTTGTCAGATCCAAAATGCATTTAGGAGCTACATGAAGACCACTTACAGCTTTAAAATGTATTAATATGGTTCTACGAGCGGATTAAACGGCAATGTACTAAATTGAGTAAAACTTAAATGAGAAGATTTTTTATCTTGGTTCAGAATAACTTTGTAAGCGTAGTATTATACTCGTATTTAAACGTCTTAGGAACATTTCCACCACACAGAAGAATAGTAGTCTACTATTGGTAGTAAATATGCTTTGTAGTACGCATGTACATTTTTTAATATCAAATGATAAGTAATTTGAAATTCTTGGGGAAAAAAAGGAAAATGTGAATTTAAATATAATTTTATTTGTTTGGTACCTGTTTGGTTTATTGTCTACCATAAACACACCAATAACGTTTGATGAGAATGGAATTTAGAATTTCGTCCAAGTATTATCATTTCTTTGGCATTGAGCATTATATTGTTTAAACATTGTTTGAAGAATGGGTAAAAACTGTACATATGAAAATGAGACGTCCCAATCGGAACATACTGTTTCTCAATAACATTGTTCGTGTCCTTCAGGAACAAGATCTTCAAAATGAAGGTTTGTGCTATTCCCTCCTAACAGCACATCAGTCATACAGTCTCTGAATCAGGACATAACTCAAGCTGTGAAACTAAAAGTTTGACAACCAGCAGTAAAGACACATCATTTCTAGAATTGAGAGCACTACACTCTCAGGCTCAAATATGTTAAAGGAGGTGACTGCACTGGCAGTGAAGATGATGACGTCCCTTTGGATCAGCTGGCTCGGTCAGAGGCTGAAATTTAGTAAAGAAACAAAGTGGATGCTTTTGACAATGAATTTGTCAATTGGGACTTTCCTGTTACAGAGCCCATAGTTGAGAGTGGATCCGAGTCAGGAGTTGAGGATGACCAGCATCCAAAACAAGTTGTCTCTTTGCAAGATGCAATGGAAAGTTTGGAGAAACTGCAGGCCTTTACCAGAGACAAAGGACTAACTGCAATATTAAATGGTGCATTGAATATTACCTCGCAGCTGACTGAGTACAGCCGCAACAATATGGAAATACAGAAAAAGATAACAGGGTTTGTTATGGACAAAGTAACATGTGTGAAGTGACTTTTGATTTTAAGAAGCATTGACAACAAATGTGTGTGAGAGAAACACACTTGTACAAATTTAAATTCATTGCATTGTTTCGAGTTTATATAATGTCAATAATTTTCATTAAACATTTTCTAAAATGAATGACCTACTTTACATAAATAAATAAATAAATAAATAAATAAATAAATAAATAAATAAAGTTTAAATGTTTTTTTTCAGTTTAAGATATATGTAAGCGTTCAGCAACGAACAATTTGTACTTGAGAAGAAACCTTTTGAAAATTATTAGAAGTAGCGCAAATCTTTGCAAAACGTCCAATAAAGGTATCAATTATATAATATTATTGACGTCCGTTATGAAAGTGCCGTTTATTAACAGTTTTGCTGGAAGTAAATATGTTTCACCTTTTTCAGTATTTGCTTCAGTTTTTTCTACACGTGCTAGAAATTAAACGCGCATTAGCAAACAGTCGTACCTCAAGTAATTCACGCTGCGACTGATCTTTTTCATCACATTTGTTATAAGACAAGTGCTGTAGCATTGTTTATAATCATTATAATCAGTTTTTTTTATTAATGACTAGTTTGTAGCCCTGCAGATAATAGTATACTGCATGACCATGGAAACATCATATAACATCATTTACATGTAGTTATTAAGCGTCATACGTTTATTTGAAACTGACATCTCTGACAGGGATAGGGATTTGTTTATTTGTTGAGTCTTTTATCTCCCGAACATATTATACACATTTTTGATAGTTAAATGCAAATATTGTAAATAGGTTGTGGGTTGATTATAAATTGTTTTCTTTGCTCTGTTATCTTTCTCCCGATGCAGACGCTTACTCCTAGTTTGTCTCTCTTTGATGGGTTATTTTACACTGTTAGCTTTTGAGAAAAAACAACAACAACACTTCAGCAAACTGCGAGGTAACATCGCTCTGTAAACCAAGTTAAAGTACACATACCCTAGTATGTCCTTCCGCCGACTGACCATTCCAATTTTTTTTCTCTATGTTAAATGTCTCGTCTCAGTGTATAGGTTAGTTTTATATTAACTTGTGTGCGTAACCTTGTCTAGCGGTAGTCCACATTTTAATAAATGTTGCTATTCTTCTTTTCCAGCTTTCATATTTTATAACCATGAACATGGACAAGTTATGGTATTAACCTAAGTATCAATATAATCCAGGGAAGTAATAAAGACGATTTATTGAGGATTCTTGTACACACAATGTAACATTCAATAAAACATGTATATATACCAATTCCATTATGTACGCAGCGGTACAGCAATGCTCCTCTATTCTTTTTTAAATATGCATGATTCATTTAATACGATGTTGAGACGCAAATACTAAGACGTAAGACTGACCGTCCAGCAGCTATTTATAATGGATTCGGTGCTAAAACAATTGTTTAATTACATTTCAAATATGAATAGTTTAACATTCAGCTGCCCTTAAAGTACAACTTTCACCTAAGGTGTGCCGGATGGTTAAAACTCATTATAAACTCATTATAAAAAGTACTGTTTTATTTCATCTTCAGCTAAAGCATTATCATCACCATTACAAGATTCTTGACTACGGATGAATTTTGATAAAGCCCATCATGTAAGTTATCACATTCCTGCATTATGCAGCAACCGCATTTAAACACAAGGTAAAACAGCTTCGGCAGTTGTCCACAACATTACTGTCGTAACTATTTGCTAATGATGTGTGCGTTTATCAAGTTCTGCTATTTGCTGTTGGTTTTACAATATTCAGAAGCAATATTGCTGGAGAATGGACCATCATCCGTCGATGCCCAGGTGTTACATTTACGGACGGAGCTGGCAGCCTTGAAAGAAACCGTGAACGCGCTGACAGAGAACATCAACTCCGAATGCAGTAAGTTTACCGCCACAGACTCAGTCATTGTTTACTATGTTATTTTTTATTTTTTTTTATTTTAGTTCTAATTGGTCAACTGTGAGATGGAATCATGTGTAGTTTGTCTCTCTTTTTATTTATTCTTCTTAGTTAACCAGCGTTTACATACACGATAATTTACACTTCAATTAAAGAGAATGCGACATTTGTAGTGTGTTAGATATCTATATTATTTCCGATATTCTGTAATGAAACACACTAAAGTGTTCTATGCTGTTTTTGCTCAATATAAATACAATCAAAATCGATATGTGATGTATTTATCGTTAACAGTTAAATCATCTACTTGCAGTCTGTATCATGTTAAATAATTACAAATACAACAATTTGAAAACAACAACAACATTTACAACAACAACAAATAAATGTTAATCATATAAACTCAATTAGGAATATTCTTAAAACACCCTATAGTTTTTGTTCATAATACACCTAAGTCCCAGGAAAGGCTCGCTATTAAATAAACGCTGTATATTTGTTTATATTTAAATCCAGCATTACGATGTCCCAAGAGCCAGTCGGTTGGTTTCATGGCACAGCTCTCCGCCTCTCTTTCCAATCCTGTTAGCGGACGTGTGGTTGTATTTGACGACGTAGTCACCAACGTCGGTCACGCTTACAACAGCGTTCATGGCGTCTTTACAGCTCCGGTTAATGGCACCTATAACTTTAACGTCGTGGCCTCGAGCCCTCCCAGCCCAGGCGGCCATTTGGTGTGTGTATAGCGGTGAACGTTTAATTTCTGCCTAATATTTCCAACAAATGTGTAATAGTACTGGTAAATCAAAGCTTGAACTACATCCCATAATACAAAACATAAGCGCCCATGATAAGCCTTTCCGAACCAGCAGGTATAAGCAGAAAGGTCAATTCGTTAACACCTTACACCAATTGCTTACAAGCTAAGAAGGACAATCTTAAATGTAACATCTGGAATGCAATGTAAATGCGGCCCTGAAGTTCATAATATCCATAGTTATAAGTACATAAGCAATAGCTATATAATAATACTGATTGCTGATAGTGAAAATGACCTAACTTTCTATTTACATTTCTGTAGAAAAAAGTTTTACACGCTATGTCCGGTCGTGGCGTACAGGTGTAGCTTGCAATTAGACACCTCGATTAAGAGATAGCTAATTGCAACAGTATTAAAGGAGCGTGGATCTGAGTATTCTTATTATCTCGTCCCCAGCTTAACTATTTTTTTTTTACATTTTCTTTCTCTGTATTTCAGCTTCACTTGTTCATCATGCAGAACTCTGTAAGAATGGGCTACGTATTTTTAGATTCGCACACCACATATTGGCTCCGTAGAACGACGGATGTAACACTCCATCTGTCGGAGAACGACGAAGTCTGGGTGGAAATTGGTGATGTCACAGGCGACCATATCCTCGGCGGTTGCTGCTTCCACACACATTTTTCTGGATTTTTGATTCAAGCGGATTGAGCATTGCCTTGCGACAACGAATAAGTCTGGGTGGAAATTGGTAATGTCACAGGTGACCATATCCTCGGCGGTTGCTGCTTCCACACACACTTTTCTGGATTTTTTATTCAGGCGGATTGAGCATTGCCTTGCGACAACGAAGAAAGCACGAAACATATTTTACTATCGATGATTTGTAATAAAACATGTTTAAACTACACGTTTCCTTGTTATATTTATAACCGAGACAAAATAAAACTTGAGGTGTAACGAAGTTACATCGAAATTGTGTTCGGAAACATTATCTCATAATTTAACTGAAACCTGCATTAGACCGGCCGCAATAGCTGAAGTGGTAGAGCGTCGGCTTGCGGATCGGGAACTTGTGGGGTCAAACCAAAGACTTTAAAGCTGGCAGAAGTGGCTTCCCTCCTAACGCTCGGGGCTAAGGGGACAGCATTACGCCTGACTCGTCGGATTTAGTGTAATGGACCGACCGGGATCAGTCCCTGGGCACCTCATAAGTACTATAATGATAGAAATGTCGCTGCACAGTATCGGCAAAAATGCCGGCATATCCCAGCCCATCCCATCCCTTTTATTGTATGAGAAACTGCTGAAACAGCTGATTTTAAATGGTACACTTTATTTTATTTTATTTATTGCAGAATTATAAAAAACATGCTTTTTAAACGGAATTTATTGATATTTTCAAAACAAATGGGTATTAAACAATTCCAATCAGTTTAGCCTAAGTAACAAGGATAACATGTATTAACATAGCTCATACAATTGTATAAACGAGGTGGGTTTTTTTTAATGTTACTAAATGTGTTTAATTGACTGTTATATGCAATCATGTGCTAATTGTATTGAGAAGTTCTTTTTGCGTCAGTTGTTAGAGAAATATTAAAGCTAGACATTGATTAAGTCGATTTAATAACGGGCCTTTTTGTCAACTATTATGATATCGTCTGGTTAGAGTGTTCAATTGTAAAAAAAACTTTTCTTTAAATGTAGTCGATTGTTTGCACAGTATGCCTCTGTGCAATGTAGGATATTAAATATCACGTATTGAATCCATAAACAATAACTACAAATATAATAACACATTCAAAAAGAAATAATCAAAGTCATGCTCGTAAAGAGGACTATCCTGACACGTTCAAGCCTTTGCGACGGTATTTCATTTTTAAAAAAATACACCGTCCGCAATCTTTCAAGTGGTAGAGCGTCGGCTTGCGGATCGGGAGGACGCGGGTTCAAACCCCGGCCGGGTCAAACCAAAAACTTTAAAGTTGGTAGTAGTGGCTTCCCTCCTAACGCTCAGGGCTAAGGGGACAGCATTACGGCTGACTCGTTGGTGTCATTTTAATGGACCGGCCGGGTTCAGTCCCTTAGCACCTCAAAAGTGCCCCTGTGATATAATGATAGAAATGTCGTTGCACAGTATCGGCAAAAATACCGGCAAATCCTTTTTAAAATACAGTCACCAGAGCATAGATCTTCACGTACAAACTATGCCATTTGATACTTATGGATGGCCTGAAGCTTATGGTATGAGCTATGCAATTTTTAATACTGTCTCTGGTTCCACTGTAAAGCTGATGTCTATTGAATCTAACATTGAAATCACAGGAGTCAGCAATTCTAAGTTAAGTGCAATTATAGTGTATCGCGCATTAACTCTAGCACAAATTTCTTTGGTAATTGTAGACCTCAAATAGAAAAATGCAACAGCTATTTTATTGTCACGGCACCAAAAACTAAGGCTACAAATACATGAAGAAGTAACTGACAATACTGTATCCCCTTGCCACCCAGTAAAATAGACAAAGATTATAAAAACGTTTGTGCGAGGTTTCCGTGTGAAAAACTATTAAAACTAACCTAATCATTTCTTATTTTCACTTTATATAGCTCTCTACCCTTTTCCAGGTGCTTACAATCATATTAGAATAAAATACCAGATCCTGATGTTGATAATGACTTGATACGAACAATAAAAGTCTATACATTTTATATTTTATAATATATTAGTTTTCTATGCTCTTTGGACCTTCATTTTACGTATATAATTTTTTATTTACCCAAATCGCAAATAAATTTAATGATATAATAATTCTAACTACTGCCACAACTTTTTCAAGCATAGATTCCAAGAGCTTGTTTCTAGTTTCAGGGGTTTTAACAAACTGAACAAATAACAGTTCCGGTAACCCAATGTCTACTTTCTATAAAAACAAGTCCAAGTAAAGGATATCCTAATGGTAATGCTTCTATCAATATATCAGTCTCTAAATGCAACACATCCTTCTTCACAGTCTAATTGTTTCTCTGTATGCGTAGGTGTCTGGGGTGTTGAGATCGGCAAGGTTTAGCATATTGCGGTTGTACCAATGACCCCTTATGTAATATAGATAAAACAGAAATAACGAACAATGTAAATAAAGATACGCATTATTCGGAAAAAAAACTGATGTTTTTAAACATGACATATTTTATAGCTTTATCCATTGATAGGATCTTAAAACCTCCACATAGTTTATGGAGGCTATACAAAGTTGCATTGCGGAAAGCCCCAGTTGTCATGCACCGTTTCTGAAATCACGGCGGTGTACCAGTGTTACACATTCATAGAAAATATATACAAATAATTTCTTTTATCAACGCAGCTCACGTAGGGTATAATAACAGGAGAGGGACTTTGAGGTAAATGTATATATTGCATTTACCAACATATTTATAATCGAGATTTGGTATCTTTTCTTGAACAAGCATTATGTTTATTCCAATACCTACTTTTAAAGGTATTTGGCAAACATTCTATACATCATACAAGATTATACACTTCCATCTTACATGTGGTCGTTATCATTCATACATGCGCTTTCTTTTTTATTTGGACTCAATATAAGGCAAAAATAAAATATTAAAGTAAACAGTAAATTTAGACTTAAATAGAAGGACTGATTATTTTTATTTTGCACGAACGATTATGATTTTATAAAAAAATTGCTAAATTTCAAACTATATGGTTTGGAAATTGGCCAAAACATTATTGTGGGATTCGACATCTCTGGAAAAAAGCAGACCGAACACAAATAAATACTGCTTCATTTTAATTAATTCATTCAATTTGTAAACTGATGTTATTATAAAAATATGCATCATATGACATCTACACATTCTGTTAATCAGTTATCAATTAGAAATCCAGAGAAATGAGTGCAGAAAGAACAGCCCCCGAGGATATGTTGTCCCGACACAGCGTTTATTTCTGCCCAAACTTCGTCGCCTTTGTCCAAATGAAGGATAAGATTTGTAGACCGCCTGAACCAATAGTCTGCTTTACCATCCATGAACACGAAGCCGGCCAGCACATTGTTCTTTTTCAGGTCTATGTGTAACTGGGAGATAGATCAAATTCAAAGATTACTATTTATAAGTAAATAAGTTAATAAGTATAACGAAATAAGCAAGGTATTTTTACACAGAACAACACAGTGTTACCAATTATTTTTACACGTTTTCTATGTGTAGTAGTTTGTTATAAATCTTGACTTTCAGATGTTTTAATTGATGAACGTTGTGCACTACACTCTTTATAAAAAGTGAACCAATTTATAACACAACATAAATCCACATTTAGTCATAATACTTTATTTAATAAACACAGTCGTAAACCCGTCAAAAATGAATGATAAATACTCATGAATGGATAAATGGCGCACTTTACATTTGTCCGTGCTGTTACATTGTAAATCATGCGGGTCCATGTTTCTATGGCTTCTACTGACTAAACAATATGATCAAATTATAAAGTTATATGAGTTAGATAATTACATATTTATAATTATGTCCCATCAGATGTTAGCGACTCTCTCTCCCGCTCTCTCTATCTCTTGTGTCACTCTGTATCTTCTCTATCTACTTCTGACTCTCTCCACCCCCTTTCTCTCCATCTCTCTCCTGTCTCTCCGTCTCTTCTCTATCTACCTATGTCTGTCTCCCCACACCGCCTCTTTCTCCTCTTCTTTATGTTAGCAGTTACAATTACACTGTTACTTACCGCATGTGCATCTCTAGTTGGTGGGCTGGACGCTACCAGACTAAAATAGTATGTTCCGTTCACAGGTGCCGTAAAGATGCCGTGAACGTGATTATATGCATTTCCGACGTTGGTGATGACGTTTTCAAACAAAATCACGTGACCCGTTGCTGCATTTACCAGGTCTGCTGACAATGACGCCATGAAAGCCACATGCACTGACTTTGGACATACAACACCTGATAAAAGGTAAGACATTTACATCGGGTCTTGCTTCAATAAATGCCACTGAATTTGAACTTTTTTTCTTTTTATACAATTAGACCACTATAAATAAATAAAATAAAATCAATATAATATAATATAATATAACAATATAAAATAAATAATTCAATAAATAATTTATAATTCCATAAATATTTAAAAAATTGTCTTAAAGCAAACTGGGGATGATTTCTAGAATAGACTGTGTTTAGAATATGTTTAATTTTCTTTTGTAAATGAAGCAGCAACCTGGGAGCGTGTAATAAATTGGTCACCGATTCAACACGTTTAAATGACTTATGTTACACAATTCAAAGTTTTCTATAAAGTTGTTTCGTTGATCTTTCAATCATCGAAAGCTTTTACCGCTTGTGGTTGTTATGTTCAAACATTTATCAAAATAAAACAAGAGTACTGAGACTGAACCATATTCCCAGTGTCATAGCAGTTAATTAGAATTATGCAAAACCTTTTAAGGGGACAGTGCTATGGGGTACTGCATTACAGTCTCGAAATAGTAAACTTAGTATGCCGTTGCTTTCATTAAGTTTCATGACGTTTTTCCCGAGTTTTCTTAACATTTTGTTATAACGATATAAGTTGATAATACAGTTATAGTAAGTAAATGTTTGAACTTATTTTCATTTAATTTAATTGAAGATTAGTACCACGATAGTAGGGAGCTTTGTAGACTTCAAAAAGAACAAAAAGCCACAACTTTAAATTATAACCTTGGTTGAGTGGTAAGCACACGAATAATGACGAGAAAGAAACAGTATGCAGTTGTATATAAGCGTAACTTTATGTGTTACATACTTACATGTTTGTTAACAACTACAAAGGTAAAACGATGTTGTGCTTGAAACACAAATGCAAATTGTTCAAATATAGTTCTGAGAGCATCTGTAACAATAAACATTCTCACTGCGGGATCTAACTCAACTGAAACAATATATATTTCTGGCTAGTCTTTGACAATTAGTATTTAAGTTGGGACCTAATTATCATTAACAATAATACTTACTGCATTCTGACGGCTGAGAATTGAGCAGGCCAGCAACTGCTGTCTTAAGGGCCGCGACCTCCGACTCCAATACAAGAATTCTGTTCTGTGCGGAGTTTCCATCATCCAACAGTAACCCTTTGCTAGGATACACCGTTGTTAGCGACAACAAACTTATGAGCGTGCACGTTACTTTAAGCATTTTTGCTCAGGAAAAAATCTATAAATGGAAAGTTTATCATGAAATAAACTGTGTTGCTTAAGTGTTTTAAAAGGTGCATTGTTATGTACGATGGGTGTGTAATTAACACTAATAATTATTCATTGCTTCAAACAAAGTTTACATCATCTATGTGAAGGTAAGATAAAATGATAAATATATAAGCTTTCAACCCACAATGATTATCTTTATGTATTTTAATTATATACGTGCGGTACATTTCATTTAACATTTATAGCAGCATAACAGGTGCACCCCATATAAAAGTAAAGTTTTTAATTTAAATTTACTTTAAAGTACTCAAAATCATCATCAATTCTCAAATCATTATGTGTATTCTAAAAATGTCAAATTATAAAACAAAAAAGTAATTAAAAGAATATACCTTTCTATTTATGGCAAGCGTCGAATGTCAAAGCTTTCATGAATGTTTTATTTCCGAACACTTAAAAGGAAAATAGTCACGAGATAAAGCTGCCAGAATTTAGATGTTACTAGAATAAAAGTCACGAAGTTTGCCTACTTTATCTATTCTTAAAGGTCTGCATCTTTCTTTGTCAGATATTGTTGTACAAGGAATTGCGAATATCGCCGTATAATGACATTTTATTTCTTTAAATATTATGTTTCAGCTTGTAAAACAATTGACTCGATCTTACGTAAAACTGACATAATCTTTAGAAGAGCTGCACTTGTTTGCCAAGAACGTTTTTAGATAGTAATTATATAACTGAAAAACAAAACTTGACGTTGTGTCAGCATATTAAGTTAAAACAACTTTATGATGTTGAATGTTGTTATTGTAACTGCAAATACTTGTTGGTTTAGTTTACTACATGAATTACGGCGAAACATGTGAGCAGTTAATAAATTAAACAGATGGCATATCTTTTAATGCGCTTTGTTTTGTCAAACCTTTAATGAAATTGATTTAACATTGTACCAGCACATTTTATGGATGTAAGGAGTCACATGTGTATGGTTATCACTTGTATCTTATGTGTCCTTTCAAAGGTCAAAAGCCACAGCATGGTGTCTTGAGGTCATTAGTTGTTATCTTTTAGACGTGCCCAACTGCTTGACATTTTGAGTCCCAGAGAAGGGTGACCCTCATATTTACAATCGGTTTCGATAATGATCTGACGTTGACATAACCTTCTTTGGGAGTGTTAATTAATTCGCATGACAAAAAGCAACAACTGTTTAGTTGAACGTCAATGTGATATTTTGTGGTTATGAGAACAGAAATACCATATAATTCTGTGTCTGTGTGGAGCTTTATATTTCATTTTGATATCAACAGAAATTTAACAAAATACATAAGAATCGAAACAGTTACAACTGTTGTTCTTTCGGTCAGTATTGACTTTAGAAAACAAAAGAAAAGTTGCTGAAGAAACAAATCGAAAACAGGCTATTATAAGAAATTATTTCGGAAATACTGTTAGCATTTAACCTAGTTTTCAATTCTCTATATTAAACTCTGATTTTTCTGCAATGTTTTAAATCCAATATAGGGATATGAGCAGAAAGTTCGTCATTTGTACCAAGCACGTGCACATTATAAGAGGTTGGCATCACAAATTCTCAGGCATATTGTATTAAATCAGCACTTTTTCCATTCGCTGTGATCTTTCAGCCATGGTCGCATCGTGTAAATGTAAAATAATTTATTTTTCATTTATAATTAAATTTATTATTATAACTATATAAACGATGTATGGTTATTTATGAACTCGAAGGTAAAGATCTCAAGAGCAGATGGATCACAAGACCATTTAAAATCAGTACTTTGGGCATAAAAGTTTCTAGTTAACTAAACACATGAATAAGTTGCCCTGTAGAGTTTTCTTATTATGCGTGTAGAAAATATGTGTATCCTAAGTTTTTGATTGTGTAAATATCAATGTATGTTACCCGGTAAACTTTCGATAAAAATTAAATTAGAAGGCGTTCTAAATAGTCAGGAAAATATAATTCCACATGTCTTTTAGGCTAAAACTTACATGAATATCGCATTATATGAACATGTTCCGAATACAGGTTTATTCGTCTTCATAGCTATGGCGCATTGTGACGAGAAGTTGCAATTAAAAATAAGTTAAAGTAGTGTTTGAACCCACGCTCCAAATAACATATATCTAAAATGTGTCACAGTCGCAGCAATTTACACAATAGGCCAACAGACAAAAACGAGTCTCTTTATACTGGTATGTTACATGTACAGCCATGGGACATAATTGATTATCCACCTGCCAAAAAGATGGGATTTTGTATAGAGGTTGTCTCTCTTTGGTTACATTTTTTATTATTTATAAAAGACGTCACATGACTTGTTTGGTATCACATGATCATTGATCACTGATGACGACATGCCTTATTTGATGACTTCATAACGTTGTGTTCTATAATATTTATAACAAACATAAACATGGTTCCAGAAAGAAAAGAAACTAGCACTGAGTTAAGATGACTTATAATAAAATGTCATCAGGAAGAAATTCTCAGTACAAAATTGCAGAAATATTTGAAATACCTAGAGCTACTGTGCAGAGTATTTTGAATAACTTTAAGCAACTTGGAGTAACAGAAAAATACCGGGTAGGGGAGCAAGTGTTTGTTTACCAGGGGAGATGAAAACAAACTTTCTCGGACGGTATTACAAAATAGAAGTCTTTACAGGACATTACTACCATAGTGAATAAGGGCAAGGATCATAGTTTTTGTACAAAAACTATTCAGAGAAAATTATCCAGCATCGGATTTAAATGCCTTGTTGTAAAGAAGAATGTAATAGTCAGAGACATTGGCAAAAAGAAACGAGTATCAAGGTGCCAAGAAAGGAAAAATTGGTCTGTGGAAGAAGAGTGGTGTAAGTGGATATTCTCTGATGAATCACAGATAGTAATTGGGTCTGACAATCATGTGTATATCTGGTGCAAGGATGATGAAGTAAATAAGTCCCATCTGATTTACCCCACCCGCCAGAGACGCCCTACTGTTATGATCTGGGCTGTGTTTGTTTTCATGGGATTGGAACTTTTACACATGTGAACATCTTTGGCCAGTATTAGCTCAACATTTTCCAAATGATGATTACATACAATGCGCAAGTTCATCATGCCCGTTATGTAACAACTTTTAAAGCAACCAACAGTATTCATTGTACTGAATAGTCAGCACGGTCACCAGGTTTGAACATCATTGAAAATATTTGGCTTCATTTGAAAAGAGCTATACAGCCCCTGTCCGTAAACCTCACCAACAGAGAACAACTAATTAACGCCATTAGACAAACGTGGGAAAATACCCCCTTACAACTTATCCAGTCACTCCACGAAACAATTCCTACCTGACAACAAGAAGCATTACGAATGAAAGGAAAACAAAGTTTTAAGGTAAATAATTTTGTTGAAATGCTTGTAATATCAGTTTTTGCTTTGCCTTTTCATATGGAAACGGCGACGTCAAAATGATTAATTAAGTGCCCAACTAATGCGGTAATATCTACAATCCTATTGTTTTTCTGTACAATAAACAGTATTTTTCGTTGATATACAGTATGAATAACAACTTGTAAGCCCAATGCTGGGTCTTAATGGTTTTGCAAACATGCTCTTCTTCCCACCTACTGTGGATTGGCATGTAAGTTGCACTTAATATACTATGGACTTTCCTTCTTAAGTGATCGTAAATCTTAGCAGCAAAGTTATGTAGAAAAGAAAACACGATTGTGAAAGGCAAAAACGTATCATGAAGGCAAATGAGACAAGTTTATAATATTAATTATCGCTAAGCGGTTAATGAAAGCTTATTAGTTTTTCCCCAGCACATACACCATCTCATAAAAGTAGGATACATAAACAACGGGGTTGATTTCATTGACTTACCCTGTTTCTTTCGGAATAAAAACATCAATAAAGTCCTCACCATGTTCACTTAATGCTTGCTGTATATTGAAAGTACTTTATTGCAATAAAATTGGTATATTATATTGAAAAGTATGGTAAGTCAGTTGAAGTCTTACTTACCAGAGTGTATAATATGGTTCATGAACTTGCTGGTGCAAACCATTTCTGCATACAAACATCGAGAAAGTGAAGTTTTAGAAAAATTTGATTATCAAATTCATTTTTAATTGGAAATTATTTATGGAAACAATTTATATAATGACCTATTGTAATGAATTATGAAGTGAAAGACATATTCGAGGTTAGTGTCATGCCTTCAACAACATATTTGATTATGTACAAGAGACACATTCAAGAGTAAGTACTATCAGGCTGTTAGGGCTGACGTTGTTTTTTTCTCTTAAATTTCCGAATTCTCTCATCAAGGCAAGGTATAACTACAAAAGTGCACATTATGTAGCCTGGTGACAGGAAAAGTGTGTCTGAGCAGCTTGGTCGGCTCAAGTCTCTAAAGGAATTGTCTTGTTAGAAAAGTGTCCCTAATACTGGCCTCAAACTCATGACACATGTTTTTCTCAATGTTAAGAGAGAGAGAAAAAAAGAGACAGAGACAGAGACAGAGAAACAGAGAGAGGGAGAGAGAGACAGACAGACATACAGAGACAGAGAGACAGAGAGACAGAGAGACAGACACAGACACACAGAGACACAGACAGAAAGAGACAGAGACAGAGAGCAAGAGAGAGGGAGAGAGAGAAAGAGAGACAGAGACAGAGACAGAGAAACAGAGAGAGGGAGAGAGAGAGACAGACAGACAGAGACAGAGAGACAGAGAGACAGAGAGACAGACACAGACACACAGAGACACAGAGACACAGACAGAAAGAGACAGAGACAGAGAGCAAGAGAGAGAGAGGCAGAGAGCCAGAGAGAGAGGCAGAGAGAGAGAGAGAGGGAGATAGAGAGACAGAGAGCGAGGGAGGCAGAGAGAGAGACAGACAAAGAGTACATTAGCTTAAAAAAATAATTGTTATTCGTGGAGGAAATCACATAAAATGTATATAATGCATAAGTAAATGACATATAAATAAGCCATTTTATGTCAATTAATAAATGAAAACAAAAATGAAAAAATGAAATATTGTAAAGAGTGTATGAAATTTAGCTCTTAAACTTTTTTTCAATAAAAACAAACTCCCCTTAAGTCATATATAAATTCGTACTTTAACTGCCATTGATCTACAGTTAGAACTTTTGATTTGTCTGCATAATATATTTCTTTATCTCAGGCTATGATTACGAACAATTTGATTACTCTTTTTTAAAGAAATACTTAGTTTCGAGTATTGTCTATACAGTGCTTTTGAAAAAAGTACTGTACTTGTTCACTTACACATTGTAAGACGATATCAAGATGTGGACTTGCACGTATATTTGTGAAACTTAATGTTAAGTATATGACAATATAATATTAATAAAATGTCTGGAGTCATTGTTAGGAAAGTGATTGGTATTCCCATGAAATGTGCACCATTGATATTATTGATACTAATTTTTATACTGATTTGAACGTAACTGTATGCTTACACTTCCTCTTCTATCTTACCCCATTTCAGAAGCATTTAATTGATCATTGAGCATTCTTTTGACGATATTCAAATTACTGAAAATACTTTCTTCGAATAATTGGTCAAGCTAATTTATTCATCAGAATTTCATTTTTACAAAGCACTTGACAGATGGAAGCAGCATTTCTAGACATCGAGATCAACATTCTAATGGTATCGTCTGTACTAAAATCAACAAGATTTACAACTTCAAGTTTTCTTTAGTATTGTCAATTATGAATTCTTAAATGGTGATTTACCTCGTGCTTTATTTCATGGTAAGTATAGGTCCAAGATTTTTAGGTAAACACGACTTTGTACTAATGTTGAAGATTTGCCAGTTCTTAACTACAAGATGTTTTCGAGAAGGCTTCAAATGTCACAAATTGAGGATGGCGTTTTTAATTTCTTCCGACGTTATAAGTTTATTGCTACAAAGTTTAATATTAGTATGAAACCATTTTTGCTATATGTTAAAAGGCATAATACATTCAAAATTTTATTGAAATGTTCTATAGTAGAGCAACAAATATCAATGGCAAGAAAAACCTTTACAATCCCTTTACAAAACGTATAAGTAAAGTTACATATCTGGTCTGTATATGCCAAACTTTTAATAATATTAGTCGGCAAAAATAAGATTTCCGGTAAAAAACGTGCAAAATGCACAACCTGGGACAGTATGCACACCGAAGTTGTCACCAACTTCCGCCCAAATCTCATCCTTCTCAATCAAATGTAGTGTTGCGATGGTAGATCGACGAATCCAATAATTTATGTTGGAATCCAAAAATATTTCCCCTCGAACAATGCCGTTCATTTTGAGGAAAATGTGCATCTGAAAAATACAAAATGCTTATTGATGATATAAAAATGACATCTAGTGTCAACTGCAGCAGAAGCATCTTAATTTCGACATCAGGTTTACCATGTAAGAATATATGTCCATATGGTATTACCGTTAAATGTAACAACTTGTTTAACAAATAATTTGTGTCTATTTGGAACATAATAATAAGTCATATAGTATATTATTATATTATAATAATTATTATAAAACTATTGTTCAACATTCTCAGGAATCTGTTTGTTGGTTTAAAGTACCTCGCTGCGATACAACTATTAGAAGATATGAAGCAGTCCTACGAGAATTACAACAAATTTCAAAACATCTATAAGCTCATATTTCCACCTGCTTAAAGCTATTTTATTTGGCATTCTTTTCTAACGTTCAAACGACACCAAAGGTAAACAAGGTACAACATTGTAGGTTGATCTAATGCGGTAACCTTTCTCTATAGGGTGCAATCGTAAATTGTATTCTTTAATTAGTAATTAACTCACGATTTTTCTGTGGAATCAAAAAGACAAAGAAAAGAAAGAAACACGAAGGTGAACAAGAAGAGAAACTTACGGCGCTGTACAAACAGCTGGAAAATGTAATTTCAGCAAAATCATCTCTTCAGTCACACAGTTCACGATGTGGATAGATAACTACCTTTAGAAGTGGAAAGTGCAAATTTCGAAATATTCTTACTAATAAAATATGCTTTGACAAAGGCTATTACGTCACAAAATGTAAAAGTGTAGTTAAATAGTTAAATTAACATTTTGTTTTGTCTTCCTTATGTGTGTTATGTCTCGTCTCTGTGTTTGTTTGTTTTTCACATTTGCATTTACCTTGTTTGCCTTTGTCTACTGGCTGATAAAATTTAAATATCTGTTGTAGTTTTGATAGGACCTTTTCTTATTTACCTATTCCTGAAGTTTGAATGCTATTAAAAATTGCAATGTTAATGTAAATGTTTAAGCTTCTTTACGCCTTAAAGCGGTTACTTTGGTAAATAAATCGAAACGCGCGCTTTTATATTTCAAAATGTAATACTTATTTTATTTTAAATCTATAAAATAAAGCTAAATCTAGCACATTAAACATGTTGATTAAAATGTTTTTAAGAAATTGACCAGTACACAAATGTTTTGGACATTCCTCGTTATTAAATTAGAATTAAAACTAGATAAATGGCACGTTATGTAAGAGATTCCAAAGCACTGAAATGGGACATTGCGCACATAGAGAAAAGTTGCCGCATTGGAACAATTTTTATGACCGAGTAGGGAGCTTTAACGAGTTGTCCAAACTCGCACTTTTGATCCCCAGGACAACAGGATAAATAACCACAAACAGTAACCACCTGTAATTACTAAACAAAGAATACAAATTAAAAAAAGAATAACAATAAATCCAAGGAACTGTCTAAACGATTTCAACCTGTTTTGATGCAAACAGTATTAAACGGAATATTTTTTGTATTGTCGTACCCCGTGATCTGTTCCCGCATTGGGAGAGGAGACAACCAAGTTGATATTATATGTGCCATTTACAGGGGCCGTAAAAATGCCATGGAGTGGATTGTAGGCGTTGCCAACGTTGGTAATGACGTCATCAAACACGATCACGTGACCTTTCGCCGGGTTAACCAAGTCGGTTGCTAATGTTGCCATGAAAGCAATGAATTGCACTGTCTTGCAATTTGGAACTGGCACGAAATAATGTTTATTTATGTATAAATAAATTAAAAGAGGAGAAAATAATAGCAAAATGAAAATAAATTAATTGGGTTAGGTAAAAATACAATCGTGCTATTTGGCATAACAACACCAGCTTTGACACAAATGCTATTTTTCGTAACTAAAACAAACCAAAACTAATTTCCTTATAGTTAGAACTTATGTTTGTTGCAATTAAATTCTAGAAAACAATCTTGTAAAAAGTAGAAAAATATCATTTTAGTTTTGACAGAACTTGCTTACGTGAACCATATGCCGTTTCCATACATTTTTCTCCTAACTTCAATAAAACCGGAATTTGAACATTACATTTAATTTTACAACTGTTTTAATTAAGAAATTGCAGAATAGAAATTACAAAAGAGACATCATGTGTATCGGTTAAGAAAATAAGACTCATACTCACGGCATTCAAGTTTTGTGCTTATCATTGAGTTATGTCTCACAAGCTGCTGTTCTAAATCGTGCACTCTTTTCTGTAACGAAGATTGTGAAACCTCTACGCCATCAAGCAACAACCCACAGACAGGTTGTGACATAATGATTAAAATGGACGCGAAAACAAATTCGTGGCCCATAATTTCTGAAACAAAGATCGTATCGGCGTAGTATCGAATACAAGTTTTGACGGCAGTTTGTGTAGTTGTCGACCTTTTAATAAAATACAAAATGTCAGGTTGGATAAATGAGAATATTTAAGCCGCATACCAAAGTAACTTAGGGGAAGACAAGAACGCACACACTTGACTTCGTGTATATTCAAACTAGCTCCACGTGTACGTAAAATCGCGATAACGTAATGATAAAACAAAACGTAGAAATAAATAAAACTACACTTACTGATTATATGTTTTACTTAACTCATTTATGAAAGGAATCCTGGCGCAAGACTTCCATAAAAACATTTGATCTTACGCTCACTATTAAATTTTGAAGAATTTCTACGTTTTTCAGTGATTATAATATCTTTTAAGCGTTGTTTAAGTAGTTTTTACTTTCTGAAAAGTCTGCCTCTATACGTCTCAAGTAATGAACGAAGAATACAATCCGAATATTTTGATAATAATATTAATAATAATAATAATAATAATAATAATAATAATAATAATAATAATAATAATAATAATAATAATAACAACAACAACAAAAATTGTTTTAAAAAATACGATGTGGTGATTAATACACAATACTGAAGGCTTTTAAGTACATGGACATGTACATATATATAAATAAGGCTTTAATATATGCATTATTGTTTCACAGCATTCACCGCATTGCCTGAAAAAATAAAACGGAGTCATAACGCGATGAATAAGTTTGATATTTTAATATTTACTGGAGTCATGCGATAAAGAATTCAGCACAGTGTCTCTTCTTTTTAAAAGAAAACTTACACTAAAGTGGAAGACATGGGAGTATTGAGGAAAGGAAGCCCAAAGTAAAGCCCTGTTTCAGATCAGCTAAAGTTAAATGTATTGTCTCTTGTCGTTTAACATTGGTTACATACTTTCAGCTAGGTTACTTTACCATTACCATTTAAAAGACTTCTGTGTTCGTGACTCCTGCCTGAGAACTTCCGTTGTGATTGTGCAATCTATACCACAAATCATTAAGGCTGTTGTAAAAAAAACATCATCATCAAAAATAATACGAAATGCTACTCTTATAATTTAAGATAACATTAAGATTGTTATTGTTACTGTGGCTCGAATTGCTGTTCGCAGCCTTCCACTGCACTGCTTCTCTTAAATACGTCGAAAGTCTAAATGAACTTCTTTTCAAGTCATGATAAAAGTTTAGCTATGTGCACAACCACACGATTCACTCGTCATATTTGTGTTAAATATTGCACCACTATCCCACTCTATCTATTAAATCAATATACTGTTTTTGAATAATGTACAGACATGACGACATATAATCCCGCATGCTTAGTTCAAGTTAGCTTTATTAGGATGTCGAGCTGCGTATAGCTTAAATTGTTGAAAATGACGCGATGGTTTTGATTTTCCTAACAAGAATATATGACAAAGTCCTATGAGCATTGCAACATATACCATACCCTAAAAAGGCAAGGGACAAAGGTATTCGCGTGCAAAGCCAAATGTAAAAGTAAGAACAAATCTGTGATGAGTCAATCAACAAAAAGAGCAAACCCAACAGTTACTGCATTAGAACGGTCAGTCAGCAAAAGGACCGAAGAGGGTGCTTAAACCAGTTTTACAGAGCTCTAACCTCGCATTTACTGCGGGGTTTCTCAAATGCAAGCAATGAAAGAAAAATTGATTATAAAGAAGGTTGTTCTTATTATATTTATACTTGAGAAATACAATGTATGTCCTGCTATGTATCATCCCTCTTTATAATTAGTAAAGATTGAAAACACCGGCTTTCCATTGACTGAACTACAATGTACCTTAAGTGTGGCATTCGATCTCAGAATCAATTATTGATGTTAAGAAATTAAAGGTTGTCTTTATTTACTTGTTCATGGATACAATCGCTAAAGGTATTCCTAAATTATATGTTTATGTTATATGTTATATGTTTATGTTCAACATAGCTCAACATGGACATATAAAAAAGAAACTGATCGCTCTAACTATACAAATACTTACTGATTTCATGTATGCTGACAGATAAGTATTAACATTTATTTGAAAGAATATTGCAATGGTACATATTAATGGAATATATTTTTCAGGAATTTTATATCATTTTATGTATTGAATGTATCTAATAATAAGTTTTTGAGGCACAAATACAAACGTGTAAGAATAATCGTATAGCAAAGATTGTTTATTTTTATTTTGCTTCTGTTGACAATATCTTAACTACCTTACTATCTAACATTAACATGATGCCTGTGTTACATTTTTATTTCACCTAAGGCGACAGGGCTGTTACTTACTCTGAGCAGTACTAACAAATGTAAGATAAAACTACCCTTTCAACTTTATAATAGCTAGTGCGTTTTGATAAGACAACTAACTACGGATGTATTTTGACCTATGTCAACATGGCAGTTGTCATATTCAACAACCGTATTTAAACATAGCCAGGCGAGAGTCAGCAGCTATCCATAATTTAAAGCAGTATATATTATAGTATAGCACTAGATTCTATAGTAGTAGGGTAATGATGTGTGCGTATATCAAGTTCTGCTGTTTTCTCTGGGTATTTAAATTTTCGGATGCCCTGTTGCTTGAAAATGGACCATCTTCCACAGACGCCCAGGTTTTACATTTACGTGCGGAACTGGCAGCGTTGAAAGAAACAGTGAATGCGTTGACGGAAAATATCAACTCAGAATGTAGTAAGACATTGTTTAATTTTTCATTATTACCCTATAGTTAAGGAAAACTTCGAATCCAGGTGGGGAATAGGCAAGAGCGTTTTTCATATGTTTTCACGTATTCTCTTTAGTGAATGGACTTTCATATACATGGTACTTACAACACTTCGTGTATATTTAGTAAGCAATACGACGTTTTTAGTTAGTTAAATATATACAACAAGCCAAAGTTCTTTGTTGAGCCACTCTTAAGTGTTCTACACTGAATTCATGTAATACTATCAATTTTTGTTGGCATTAGTCATTAAATGCTTAAGCCTGAAAACTATCTTTAAATCAGATCAATATTACGATATTCGTATTTCCGGTTGCGATATTAATCCATAATCAATTAAAACAATAAAGAGTCAGTTGATTTTTAAATACAGTACTTAGATATAATTTGAAAATTTCACTACAACCTTAATTGCATGTCTATTTAATTTTATTTTCAGCACGATGGTGCCAATTCCAAATAATGTGCATCACAATGATGGCTCATTTAGTATCATATACAAGAGTACTTTGCCAATTTTATGTCACTTCAAAGCACGCTGTTTCCCTGAATTATAATTTTCTAACTTCATGGTCGTTTTAGTTGAATATTCTTTGTAATGTTCTCTTGGTGTAATAATTAGAACGACCTAATAATTCAACATTTACAAAATTCAAGCACTTCGATCACGCCATCGTCATTTCCATATAACATAATCATAAACAGGTATTATTATTACTATTATTATTATTATTATTATCAATCAAATATTTAGCACAAATATAACGCGCGAATTCTCAATCATTTCATCCATCGATGTTTATTCATAATATTTACCAAACACAACTTCAATTTAACAATCATTAGTATAATGATAATTTAATATTCTAGCACTCCGATGTCCAAAAACCCAGTCGGTCGGTTTCATGGCCCAACCCTCAGCATCGCTTTCCAACCCTGCTATTGGTCACGTAATTGTCTTTGATGATGTGATCACCAACGTCGGAAACGCGTACAACAATGTTCATGGCATCTTTACGGCCCCTGTTAACGGTACCTATAACTTCAACGTCGTAGCCTCGAGTCCTCCAAGCCCAAACGATCACTGGGTAAGTAGATTATATTTGTTTAAATATCCGCTGGGTCTTCAATAACTACATCAAAGATACTATGTTGTATGCACTTTAGAATTTGTCGATTATAAAAAGTCGGGTCTTAGGTTGTTTAACTCTAACGCAAAAAATCGTAAGCTAAATTGTTCTTCTCGAAACCACCCATAACTGATAGTAATAAAATTAATTGTTTTGCAAATTTTAATAACTGATAACAGTGATAATTCATTCACATTTACTCTCCTCAATACTAAAACTGGTTTCATTTTAGTCTCCTCCTTTTAATATATTTCAGCTACACTTGTTCATAATGAAGAACTCTGCAAAGATGGGTTATGTGTTTTTAGACTCGCACACTACATACTGGCTCAGGAGAACTACGGATGTTACACTCCATCTGACGCAGAATGACGAAGTCTGGGTGGAAATTGGTGATGTTAGAGGCGATCACGTCCTAGGAGGATGTTGCTTTCACACCCACTTCTCTGGGTTTTTGATTCAAGCGGATTGAACAAAAAACTGAAGATAGTGATCGTTTATTATTTTTGTTAGTTAAATTTACATTATTGTTTAGAATGTGCTGTTATGCTCTGAAATAGAAGCCCCTTAAAGACCCAAGTTTAGCATATAACTTTTGGAAGTTTTATTTATTGGATAACTATCAATATAGCAAGTCAGTGAATTGGTTATTACTGGCAATACACTTGACGAATTGATAAAATCACAAATGAAATCCTTTTGATTTCTCTAACCTATTAAGAAGGAAGGCATGTAATATTTGATGAATTATGCATTGGTTAGATTTTTAGCAAAGATTTTACTGTGATCAGTCCTAATTCCTTGTTCACTATCTAAGTGAATTTATTAAAAAAGAAAATATCGAAATAATTAAAAAAGCTTTGCTCTGACAGGTTTTACTGGAATACGCAATGCATTTAAATTATTATTTTAGTCCGATTGTATTTAAAGTTGCATGCAGTAGTTACATATCATTATTATATTAATAAACGGTATCTCCTTATCAAAATAAACTCCTGCAGTTGTAATTATATTTCATCCGACTCGACGTGTTCATAGAAGTTAGTAAGGAAATCTTTAAGAAGTAAATTTTATAGTAGTCACATTTGATTAGTGGTCATATTACGCTTTCATTTCACAATTAACGCTTACACGTCCAAGAGGAAATTGTTATTACGATGTTATAAACCCATTAATAAGATATAAATTAATAAAATAAAGTTGATAGTTCATTTTTAATAGATACACATTAAAATTCAGTAACATTGAAAGTGGTGTAATGTTGATCAGTGCAATATCATTCTGTATAAGTAGGACCGAAATTCAATAATTCTAATATAGAATTATAAGAACACGAACAAATACAATGACCGATGCTTTGAGATGGCGTCTCGATTAAAACATTGAATAACTATAAAGAAAAGGGTATTTTAATACATTACGGCTTACATTACATAAGCGCTATGAAGTGATCTGACGTTAATTCCCGTACCCCCACCCTTTACATAAACCCTGACCCCGACTCTTACCTGTCAAGAGTTGCCAAAGCAAATCATTTTACATTTTCTTGTGCCTGACTTTAAAAATAACAACACACTAAATCCGCCAGCTGGAAACCGTCATAATCATGATATTTGTTGTTGGAAGTTATATGCAAACATTGTGTGGGTTTAATTGCATAATGACACTTCTTGTCCTTTCCATCTTTGTTACTCTCTATCATATTTTACACGGTCTCATATTTACAGTTCCTAAATTTACTATCAAATAAGTATGAAGTATGTTTTCAAAATACACCATTTAAAACTATTAGGAAAATATCTAAGATGATGTGCCTGTCCGACTGTAAGATGGTCTCTTGCAAACAAAAGAGTGCTTGTTGTGTTATGACCCATGATTTTGTTAATCTTAAAAAGATATTTCCATTAAATGCATGATGTATTTTGCCCTGATGCATAGTTTCAAAGCGCTGTTATAATTAGAAGCAATTAAAACATAACTGTGAATTTATTTTTAAAAACACATTTATCAGTTCTTCAACATCAGTACAAATCCGTGCAAAACTGGAAGCATAAATACAGTAGGATGTGACAAGAGGAAAATCGCTATCAAGTTATGGATAACATCACAAATTGAACTTAAAGCATTGTAAGACTTGTAAGAATTTCGAGTGATGTTTAAAATAAGACGAAATAATCGAACAGGACGTCAACATTACTAGAAATTTGGATCAGTATGTGCGTTATTAACTGAAGAGAACTTTTGCATTAAATGCTCAATAATTACTGTACGAATTCCGGAAGATCGATGGTGACATTCACAGTTGTTTTTTTCTCGCTTGGTTTTTGGAAAAGTAAATTTCATGGTTTTCAATTAAGACATTTTAAAGTTTAGATTACATTTCTACGTTTGTGAATACATGAAGTTGAAAATGTGCATAGCGCCGTTGAAACTTCGTGAATTGGCGATTTCTTATGGTAAAATTCTGAAATATACACTTCCAAAATGTAAAACTGTAAATCTCACTTATGATCTTTCGCATAAAAGGGCATAGCTTTACAATACATGGATTGTGCCGAAAATGCACATAGTACTTTTCTTTCAACAAAGTAAAAAGAATTATCCTCTCTTGTAAATCTTAGGTATCTGTATTTTAAGTACTTAAGGCAATATTATATACCCCTACGCATCTTTGATCGAACAGTTGAAGGATTTCTTCTACATGAAAGCCATAACAATGGGCCGTAATCCGCTGTGTATTTTTAAGTCCTCTAATGACAAACACTTGAAGAGATCTTCACTAAACACAACTGTTTATATAGCATGAGGAACACACAAAAACGTAACTACAAATAACTTAATTATTAATTAAATACTATTAGTCTATATGATTAATATGGATTAGATGTTTTTCTGTTCTGAGAACTAGCATTGCAAATGTGTTTACACCTCGTTAAGTCATCCCATGTCAATCCAAAGCGTAAGGAGGGCAGCGATTGCTACTAATGTATAAGTGTTAGGTCTGACCGGGCTGGGGAATGAACTTGGAGCCGCCATATTTGCAAGGGTGAGCTTAACTAATGAGATATACATATTTCACAAATATTAATAAAACCGTAAAAATAAACATGTTTATTATATTTAACAATTGTATTTTAGTCATTTATTCTATGATTCACTTGCCTAAACATATCATTGCTGATACAGATTACACCAATAATATATGCCTTTTTCATAAACGTACACAACATACTTTATTTGAACAAATCCATTGTAAATGAAGATCCGCCATCTATGATTAACATAAGGCAATGGACACAAAGATCACAAGACTTGTCACATATGTTTTCTTTATCAGTAATGCTGCACAATGGAAGTAGCTCCATGCAATCGGACCTGATATTTGTAGGTCCCTTGTCTCTCTGGGCAGACAAGGCGACTTGCTAGTTCAACAAAATCGGAAACGTCAAGTCTGATGAGATAAGAGACAGTTAAGGCGACATGCTCTTATTTCTTGATAAAGACGTACATAGTCTAAGGAAAATTGTTTAGTTTTCAAAGACACAATCTAACTCGTGAACAATGTACAAAATGTCACAAACCATTCACCGAAGTTTGGACCGTTTTGTCATCAAAAACCTTGGAAAAGTATACAACATTTTGTATTTTACAAAAGCGTCGATTTTAAATTTTATATGAAACTGTATAATATGAATAAGAAAGCCAGATTGGGTTTTAAGTGTATCTGATCATCTCTCTTCAATAAGCCTCCAGGATATAACTATTAGCGTAGAAAGGCCTCCTTAATAGTGCAAGGTCTTATGAATAATAAAATAATGACAGATAACTCCGGCCCATGTATATGTAGCATAAGATATTTTACTCATTTATTTTGTAAAAGGAATTTTAATTTCCGAAAGCTAATGTCTATAATTTCCTTCTGTGTTTATAAATTGTCTGATAGGGAGAATGTAAATAAATAAAGGAAATATTAAAATAACTTATGGGCATTATTTTTGAATAGTTTGACTTAACAAGGGATGCTGAGTTTAAGCCAGAATAAGAAGGCATCTTTTATTGATACACAACACTAACCTTCAGTGTTTTATTTCATAGACAGTACAATGTGATTTCACTCCACTCCACCGGCACCATTAGAAGCCACTTGCAAACAGCAGATTCTAATGAGGTTATGAATACAGATTACATGATAACTTAAATAATGTATGTGTCAAAATTATAAAAAAGAACTAATGCATCAAACGAACTGTGTTAAGTAAGTCTATGTCTATCAGCATTGCACCGATTAAGTCAACATGTTTCAATTATACATCGTGTTATTAATGCAGAGAATTGTTATTGAATACTTCAATTCATTAATTTTAACGTAGACCTTTAAATGAATAAAGCAGACAAGGGTCCTAAACTGTCAAATCTAACGTCTTTCTAATGTCCTAGCGTATCCTAATGTCGTAACGCGCGAATACAAGAAATTCTCATTAGGACGTGACCTAACATTTGAAATAATATGAACTGATGTACTTATAATGGTTCCCATAGTGACGGGCCCTGGCTTACGAGTTTAAACAAACAATAGCCAAAATAGCGTCGTTTGCGTTGAAGCGTATGAAGGTTTTGAGTATTTTGTGATGGGTTTTTAAGTTGCTTAAACTTGTCCAATTGGATCGACTTTTATGTAGAACAAAGATTTTTAAGTCATGTATAGTAGATTGTCACATATTTGGTTTATCATTGATAAACTCATATTTTTATATTAAATGCTTAGAAAAAGTGCATGTGTAATTGATGTCTTGTCCAATAATGCTTAATAAGTATGAAAGATCAAAACAAAACCAAAATCAAGAAATGCTCATTTATACCATATACATGTTTTACTTACTCGCTCGTTATTCTTAAACTTACACTTGAAATTGACGAACACGATTGCATGAATCCCTGTTTGATGATACCTTAAAGAAATCTGATAAATTCAGTATTTTTTTATATATATATATATATATATATATATATATATATATATATATATATATATATATATATATATATATATATATATATATATATATATATATATTTTAAAGTTCATACCTTGTTTGTGTGTTCATACTATTGTTTCCAAATCATATTCTACATGCTGTACCGTCATTTATTACAATAGGTATTTAAAGTATTTTATATTTAACGGCTAGCAAATAAGTTTCCCGTTTAAAACTATAGAACAGTTGGTCGTTCAAAGCTTGTTTTCGGTGGATTTTGTAATTGAATTGTTCTAAAATAATTTGTTTCTATAATAAAGTTTTATTTATTTACATTTCGATGCATGTCATGTTGTTTAAACTGTATAATTATCATTTAAATTTTCCTTGTAAGAAAATATGACAAAGTCCCGTGAGCATTGAAGCATATACCAAACCTTGAAAAGGCACAGGACAAAAGTATTCGCATGCAAGCCAAATATAAAAGAACATATCTGTGATGAATCATTTAACGAAAAGAACAAACCCAACAGTTGCCGCTTTGGAACGGTCAGTCGGCATAAGGGAACAACTAGGGTGCTTAAACCGGTTTTACAGAGCTCTAATCTCGCACTTCCTGAGTGGTTTCTCAAATGCAAGCGATGAAAAGAAAACCGATCCATTTGAATAAAAAATGTACAGGCGCTGACGTCTTCTTTGATAAGTTCCGACGAAAGTAGTGACGTCATTGAAAAATAATGTCCACATGGTACTTAGAAAGGCGAAGTGTTCTTTCGATTAGAAGAACTACACAAAATTGTTGATTGTAAATTTTTGAATCAAGAAAAGAAATTACCAGAGACGTATCAATGGTTGTAGTATCATGTTCATGTAAAGATGGAGCTGAGGAACCAAAGTCCATTATCGCTGTGCTTGCAAACAATGACTTATTATTAAATTGTTGTTATAATTATGTTTACAACAAACGTATTCATTTGTGCTGAATTAAAGATAAGTTGATATTTAAAGCTACCTTTGAGTTTTCCAGAAAACTAAACTCTTTTTCGCACTTTTCCGCGAGCAAAATGACGTCCTAAAGCGGGAATAAACTTGATTTACATGTTTTTACAACATACTTTTTACTTAAACGTGTAAATTAATAGTGCTCTATATGAATGATGCGTGACAAATGTCTTAGAATAATAATAAAATATTGGAAGTAGCGATTTTTTAACCAACGAAACTCCTTTTCGCACTTTTCCGTTGTAGCGAAAAGGAACCGTGCCGATGGATTACGTTTTCTGCGCATTGTTACTTTAAAATTTTATTGCAATTTAACCAAATGTTTTTAAATACTTCGAAGCATGCCTTGACGAAAAGGGTTCTAAATACAGTGAATCATTTGTGAAAGCTCCGAAAATGTGATTACGTGTTATATCATGACTTTTTAGTCTATAAATAGATCCTTCTGGTGATTATGCACGTTTTTTTAAAAACTTGAACTGTCCATTCTCCTGAAACAAGAGCACGTTTCCTTAACTGCCCCTTTTTATCTTATCAGGTAGCACGTTTCCGATTCTTTCGAACGTGCTACTAACCTTGTCTGCATTGAGAGATAACGGTCCTATATATAAAAGGTCAGATTGCATAATGATACAGGCACAACGCTACTGGTCATAGACAATGGCTGCACATCCGGGCGTGATTTTTACTAACCTGCTGATCTTTTGGTCTCAGGCCTCGGGATTTATCATGGACGGCGGGTCCATATCGACAGCGGACTTTATTCACCTTAAGGGGGAGGTGGAGTCATTAAAAGCACAACTGAATGCAGTGATGCTAAACATTAACTCGGAATGCAGTAAGTCTGATGTGGCATAATATAAATCATTTGTATTAGACAAAAATGCGCTAATACAAGTTTGGTAACTTAACAATAATGTATGTGTGGCAAAGGTAATAACATTTTTATGTTGAATGATATAGAAAGATACCCCATATGATTATTTCTAGAACGAGTTCTTTATGTGTGTTATGTCTCGTCTCTGTGTTTTGTCACATTTACACTTACCTTGGTTGCCTTTGTCTACTGGTAGATAAAATTTAAATATCTGTGAAAATTTTGATAGAACCTTTTCTCATTTAGCTATTGATGAGCTGCTGCAGATGGCGAAAATGGTTTGACAACGTTGCAACGGTTTTGATTATCCTGGCATGACAAAATAACATTTTGTGGGATTCCATGGGCAAATTATTTCGTGTTACTATTAGAAGAAAGGTTAAATATATAATATTTTATATCTCAGTTTATTGTTTCTCAGACATTCAGTGCCCACAGAGACCAAGTGAAAGTGTGGCGTTTATGGCGCAGTTATCTGCAGACCTCACAAATCCTGCGAATGGTCGCGTGGTAGTTTTTAATAAAGTCATCACCAACGTTGGCAACGCGTACAACAGCATTCATGGCATCTTAACGGCCCCGGTTAATGGAACCTATAACTTCAACTTTGAAGGCACGAGTCCTCCAGACCCGTCGAATAATCATGTGGTAAGAGTATGCGGCAATCGCTGATTTAATAGGTACCCGATACCTGTCCGATATTTACCTATGTTCTAGATTAAGTATACTTCTAAGAGACTTCAGCCTGGTAAACTTTACCATGAAATAACTCTGGTGAGCAGTACGTAAAGCAAGTTAAAATATAATATGATTGTTTGACCATGTAAGTCAAGACCAGGCATTTAACGCAAATAGAACAATATAATACTTTTCTAGACACTTCTATAGAAATGGCTAATTATTTGCAACCCCGATTGTCGTTAATGAACACACAAATTCCCAACAGACACTCTACATAGATCGAATCTTTCTATTTATAGCATATATATCTTTTTTTGTTTGTTTCAGTTTCATTTGTACATTATGAAGAATTCGGCTAGAGCAGGCTTCGTGTTTTTCGATTGGCACACCGCTTATTGGCTCCATAGATCAACGGATATTACACTTCATCTCACGGAGAAGGACGAAGTCTGGATGGAAGTTGCTGATTCTTCGGGGGACTCCAACATTTTGTCTGGTGTTAACTTGTTCACCCATTTTTCTGGGTTTTTGATTCATGCTGATTAGATATAGATGTATGAACACTGAAAGAAGAACTTACAGAAGCCAATTTTTAGTTGGAGGAGTTAAAGTTTTAAGAAGAAATAAACTTGTTTCTTATTCCATTTACTCGTTATATTTTTATGTGGGATAAGACCAAAATCGCCCGTTTGGTTATGTTATGAAAATGTCTCATCTGGTCCATCATTGCCAGAAAAAGAATATTTCTAGCAGAGCATTTGGTTTTCTTCAAGGATAATTAGTGAAATAATAATTTCTCCCACTGGTTAAGTACGTACCAGACATTGCAATCGGAACTCTTCGGGTAATTCCGTATTCGGGACATTCATCTCTCGGGTGTATCTATGTATGCAACGATACATACAGAATCACTATCGTTTTGTTCGCCTGAAGAAGAATACGCCATTATAAAGTTCTTAAAAAAAGGCGATACGTGAAGTGAATAGAATTAATCCATCCTATAAACTTTCATTTTTCAGTTTAATTAACATCTCGTTAGATAAACAACTGTTACTGCATTTTCAGCTGACATAACAAAATATTTATTCTAAGGTGATCCAAGTTCTAAGTAAAATTAAATTGTTAACTTACTTGAATGTCCGAATTCCTTAAAAATCAGCAGTTATTCACAATACTGTCCGAAGATGTTGATATTTTAAATCCAAATACACTAGTTGTAATCCAAAATCTGATTTCCCCACTGATGCTATGTTAAAACACTTATTGTATTTAAGTCTTGAAGGTCTTACTCAGGTCTACCATTAAACAAAAAAGAACCTCATTTATAATAGCCAAGAATATTCGAGAAGGTACAAGTTGCATCCCTTATTAAAACCATGCCAGAATTTACTAGAGCGTCTACAAATCAACAATCTCATTAAAATCAGCTCCAGTATTACGCGTAATAGGATCTGATGACTTCCCATTACGGTTCACCTCAAATTGACCTTTTCAGTAGCCAATGAAATTCTCGGCAACAAAATCTTGTGGTATACTGCGAGCATCATTCTACACGCTATAAAATTTTAATGGTAAAGGGTTGGTAAAGGGTCGCGTTTAACTCGTGATTGCATGCAATCTACACACATTCTTAAACTTAACTTTACATATTTCAAAAGAGACATATATAACCTCTACAAATATGTATAAACCATCCAACAAAAAGAAGTTTTGAACTAGAAATCCTTATTTTAGTTACACTGGTAAATACATTCACAACTCGCTCGCTGCAATCGTCATGGCGGATAACGAAAGCGTTTTCGCAGTGGGTTGCGTTGAAAATCCTTTCGTATTCTACTTAAAAATGGAATTATGAAATGTTATGGTAGATACCGATAGATAAATTGTTGATTGAACAAAATGTGTAAAAATTAATGCATGCCAATAGAAAGGATGGCTGATTCAGCGGTTTAAAAAGTGGTATGTGTTGACTGCTGTATCGGGAAGGATTCTATAGTAGTTTTGAAAGGAGCGATTGCATTGGTCGAAATACGGGCACTTGTCTATGCATATTCAATTACACAAAGGTCATTTTGACACGACCTCTTATGCGATGTAGTCAGATCCTAATCACGGACAGTAGATGAGGGAAATTAGGATATGATTTTAATGAGATTGACAAATCAATATCATGTGATTTCCTAGTTTGCAACATGCTCAAATATCACGATGGGAGACACTTATGTTATACTTGAAATAACATCATAATTAAACGTTGGAAAAAAAGCGACTCAGATTTATGAAAATAAATAAGAAACATTTAAATGACGCTTGAAAGAAAAGTCACAACACAACACAGAACGAATTAAATAAGCAATACATTGATAGTACAAATGAAAAGTGCATTACAACTCTTTATACTTTTTAAAAAAAAATCGGGTATTTACTTATATATTCCACAGTTGGCGTCGGTGTTCGAGCGGTTAGAATTGCCGATTTGTAACGCCATAACCCATTGGGTTCTTGTATTGGATGGGTCGAAAACATTCATATGGGGAGATTTTCAGCTAACATTTGGTGTGCAGGTGGTTTTATCAATACATACGTATGGGTTCTTCCTCCACCAATAATTAGCTGTACGTTGCTAATATGACCATAACTGTGTCGGTGACATGTAACAAAATCAGGATGTGTCAACTGGGTCTTGGGATTTTTTGGCTAATTGAAACGAAAAAAAAAAATAATTATTTTTAAGCATCATGCCAATTATACTTCTCTATAACCCCCCCCCACACACACACACACATACTCAAAAATGACTATTTTATGATGAAATAAGAAACGGACATGTCGACGAGAAAATAATGTAGTAAGGGGAAAGCTCAGAAATATCGTATTACGTTAAAAAATGAAATTATTATTTCAGTTAACTGATCTTAGTATATGATAATTTGTGATAATTAATCAATTGCTATAACATAATCAATACACTCAATGTATTGACAAATCAGATTACATGTTAAAAAAACAGTACAATACAAAAGCACAAAGTATTAAATGCGATATCGAAATTAGTAAATAATAAAAGCGGTCCTTTCTATAAATATACTACTGCACGAAAAAAATTGAATATTGAGGTATTACATGTCCTGGTTAAAAAAGTGTTCATTAAATTAAATAAAACGAAAAAAAGGTATTTAAAAACTTATAAATTATATATAAGAAATACTAACAAAACTTCGTCAAAAAGTGCAAATTTTTCTTAAAAAATTAAGTAATAATTAATTCTGCTAATACTGATCATTAAAAGGCATTTGAATCGCCTATATTGAATCATTTAACTGAAATGGTGTCAGATTATACGATTATACATAAATCAAGATACCCCGTTAACCAGTTATACAATGCCAGTTTTTATGTGAATGAGTTAATAATGTCAAAGCTAAGCCTTTAGAACTGCAAAGTTTTAATTATTTTGCAATACTAATAATCGTTGACAATGTATGTTATGAAATAATCTGATGACCACACACATCCCTTTCATAGCCATCCATTTTTTTTCTGGCCTGATTTCCTTATGCAACACCACTTACTCCTTTACCTGTTGTAATATTTGGGACAAATATGGGACAAATAGACGAGTAAAAGAAGCAATCACCATCAAGCAGCGACGCCCAACATTCAATCAGGACGAGGGGATAAATTTACCTCCAGTGTATAGCACTCTCCATGTGCCACGTGACTTAGCTTATTCAGGTTACACCAATGACAACAAACTGATAAAAGATTGTGTGAAACAAATATACTAAATAAAAAATATTAAGTAACAAAAATTAGTTTAAACTAATGTTCAAGTAATATAACTTTTACGCCACTGAAAGAACAACATACTCACTCTGATAAGATTGCAGTCTTTTTTGTAGTTTCAAATTTTAAATATAGAATAGTCAAAGCAACGTATATAGATTGTTTTTTAAGTAATCTTTTGGTAAAATTGTGCTATTTCTGTAGTTCACAATAAAGGCAAAGGACACTGATCATGCCTAAGCCGAATTTTCCTTTTCATTATTGACTTATGTAACTGAAGCAATTTAATTGGCTGATGCAACATTGATAATACAAAAAGACACGACATTTTCCCGACAATTTTATGAAATGAAGCAATTTGGTTGGCACAAAAACAACGTGGCGTTGAAACCTTCAAGGCACATTCTTTATTACAAGAATGATAAAATCACCTTTTACAAAGGTATATTATAGCTATTTTAAATTGTGTATCATATGTCATTTTCTGTCCCACTTGTATCAAGATTGAAGAGCCAACATTTTATGAAAACTGGGCCAATGAGCGAAATCAAGGCCAATATGAAAAATATGGCCAAGACGAGCGACAATAAAGCGATATGATTGATATTCTCGAAATATTTTTTTGTATTATCTTTGTGAATTGTCGCTATTATTTTGTAGTCCTTGGCAATCTAATTAAGCCATAACATATCACTTGATCTCCACTATAACAGGCGTGCATGTAAAGTTAGAGTAAGCGAGAAATTTCGTATAGGTTTTGTTTTGGCATTGGGCGGTCGGATAAGACTAGGACCAATGCAAAAATCCTCAGAAAAAAACAAAAACAAAACAAAAATAGGACTAATATGTAACTCAACGATTCCTTACCTTAGGCGAGAGTACTTGGACGTATATATATTTTTTTGTATTGACATATTTATTTAATTATGCCATTCAATGTTATTCGATAAGCCAATTGAGGTCTATTTCGAACACATGAGCAATTTCGATTATTTTTAGACGTATCTTACTATAACAATAACATGACGTCGGCCAGAAACAGGTCCTTATAAATAAATGAAATGAAGAAGCGACTTTAATTTACACAAATCATTATTGTTTTCATACTATTTTTCTGGAATATGACATGTTTTTTTTTCTTTCTCGGCATCTTATTTTTTATTTTCAAAGTTGTTTTTTATGGAAGCATTTTTGTGTCTGTGTTATGTATGAATGATGTCTATAATTTCCTGGACTTTACCTGCTCCACACATTCTAAGTGAAATGGTAGAAGACAAACTGAGAGAACAGTAAAAACAGCATAATCTTGTATGTTCTTTATCCCGATGGAACTAATATTGTTACAATGCAATGTTATTACATAAGTATGTGCTACTTTGGTCCATAATAACACGCTGAACGGATATTGAGGATACAACTTAACAAAAGCTGCTGTCAAGTGATAGGTTGTATGTCATTCAAAATAAGACCGAAATACTACAAAATATTAAACTGACTTAGTATGAATAACAGTTTTTTTATAATATCCAAGATGAATATTGCTATTTAGTAAATCTGAGTGTAAGGAAGTAATAATTAATCTGAACATATTCAATTGGTGCAAAATGTTCATGTAATAAATGTGTTGGATAAGGAACAAAACTTCATGTCAGGTCGAAGGTTTGAACCTGAACCATCCGATCCAGGGTCCATAACCCTGAACCTCTTGACGAAGAACACTTCAACTATGGTATCAATGATTTCTTGATGTGTTGAACGTCTCTTTAATGACCATCAAAATCATTAATAAGATCTTTTTGAAAACATGTCATAACTCTCTAGTGTTTGACTTCGGAACCATTCGATCCCGAGTCCATTACTTTAACCTCTTGACCAAGAACATTTGAAGTATATTATAAAAACATTGTATGGTTCTTTTATGCAAGTTAATTGATCTTTCGAATCTAATCCTTTTTTAAATATGTCGTGACATGTCTAGGATTTGAATTTGAAACCCTCCGATCCAGAGTGCACAAACACAATCTCTTGACCACAAACACTTTAGAGATGCAGTAAAAGCATTCCGGCACGCTAGCAGCACTGCATATGTTATATTAGCTTTGCGCTGACCTTGCAGAAATAGTTTATGTCTATTGCGAATATCTTTATATGTTCCATAAATATTGCATCTAAATTCAGATTTTACCGAACATACTCAATGGGTCGTTCGGAACAAGTTTTTTCCTGGCTATTGACTGGTTTGTTGCTAATAGATATTCTCAATTTGTTGACATGCAGTCCGAACATCGAAGGACATACCGAAGAGCATTCATCTCTACCCTCGTAAGTAAAGGTATACAAAGTCTCCATGTACATTTACGTTAAATGTTTTGAAATTTTAATAATAAAAATAAAAAACAAAAACCTCTCGTTTTCTGTCGTGTTTGCATGAAAGTTACAGACACACACAAATAAATATAATAAAAAATAAATAAAATAAAACGGCGTTTGCAGAGTTAGGTTTTGTTTTTAATCAGGGTTAGAGAGTCCACTAAACAGCACATATGTGCAAATTTCAGTAAGCATTCCATATATTGTCGCTGAAGCCGTAAGGGTGCCTTGAAGATTGCTGTACGCGTTACTGGCGTTGGTGACGTCGTCAGCAAAGCACTGTCAGTTGACCGTGGCATCAGGGTTATTGATGATGACACTTATTATTTGTAGGCACAGAATAGCTACAGTACAGGGCTTTTTTCACCATTTTGGGAATATGACCCATACCCCTGGAATCGCATACACCTTTGGGGAATAAAAAGCTGTACTATATAATTTTTTTTTTATCATGTTTGCCACATGTATTAAATATTATCAATAAACAACTGATGCCTGATAAGCTAGCCTAACTAGCAATAAATTGTATTAAATGACTGCTATAGTACAACCATGTATATTTTGTTTCATACTTTGCTGAAGCAAAAAGTCTTTTATCTGGCACTGGTTTTACCGGAGGCTCTTCATCATCGTCACTTGAAGTGACACTTGCGCTCAAATTAGAAGTCTGAGATGGTAACTCCTCTGACTCTTGTTCTTTCTGAATCCCGATCCCATTATCCTTGGTCTTATTTAATTCCACTTTACTCGAGGATGATCCCGCCTCTGCTAACCCTGCTTGCTTTGGAAGCAAGTCAATTCTAGGCGTTCCCGTTACTTTTATTCTTTTTCAGTAATACTTGCTGTTGTGAGACATTTTGTACTCTGAATCACAAGATGCTCATGGTTTCTACACAAAATCAATAAGCGTTTCCGAAACAGAGATCGTTTAACAATTCAACGAATAAAAAAGAAGGAATGAATTATTTCAATTTTCGTACTTAAAAAGTTCGTAACTACCGCGGATTGCGTTATTTTTCGTCGGATTTTTTTTTTTTTCGATTGGGAATTTTTCTTCTCTGATTGGGAAAAAAGTATATGTTTTGCCATTGGGAACATGACCGAATATCGGCTATAAAATCAGCCGAAAAAAAGCCTTGCTGAGTAGAAGAAAAGCAATTAAATAATAAAAGAAGCTTATTAATTTTGGTGAAAGATTTAAACCTGCCTACTTTGTTTTTGAATGTTCACACTATTTGCCATAAACTTAAATGGTCATAAATATGATTTCCTTCTTTTCTCTTTCGGTTCTTTGAATTGTTAACGTTACATGGATCTCATTCTGTCTGACCACAGATTCCCGAACCTGTGACAAAGACGCTTACATGTGCATCTGTTGACTGTTGTATATCATAATGGAATATGACTTTACATTTATAGGCCAGTTGTCTTCCGGAAAGAAGAGTTATTCGCTCTAAAGACTCAGAAAATTGCTGCCTGATATAAATGATAAATAAGGGACACATAGTTTTAATTTCTGATATTAGATAGCTAAAATTCAAACAGAACTTAATATACTCAGCGTTAGAAAATATATAAAAAATTTCTAACGTCACGATTAAATGCAGTAAGTAGCAACATAAATATAGTTTGATGTCTTTTAAACTAAATAATGCAGAGACTTAAACATCGAATGAAATAGATGATGCCTCTTGTAAAGGTCTAACATAAACACACGTATTAAATTTCCCTTTTATATATCAAACTACAAGTATAGAAATCACAATTAGATTAGAAGAATTACCAAACTGGCGAACTAATATTGAATTGTTAGATGTTTCGACTTATTAAGATGAAAAGGGCATGGTGCCACTTTTGAGGACAGTGGGCGGACATAGTGCTGAAACATCGACAGATTATGGGAAGATAAAATAATCCCTAACAATTCATAAACATTTGGTTCAGCGATTTCATTTTAATCAAATAGATTGACTTTTACAGCTCAGCATGGCTTAGGCATAGAATAGCTAATGGAAACAAAACATACAGTTTTGGGCACAACTTACCGAATACATTTTTTAAATATAAAATTTCTGATTAAATTTATGCGGTTTTATCTTATTTTTAATATTTTTATTGTATCAGGATTTTATTCTTTTTCATATTTTCAGAAACATGTATTTGTCTTGAAACAGAATACCTAAAAGGTATAGAAGTTTAAACGTCACCAGATTGTTAAAGCAACGAAACATTTTAAAAGGCAAATGCATTTACTTTTGATTGTCAACATTTTTATCTTGAGCTATTAAATTCTTTTTGAAAAGCCCACCATTTTGTACGTCAAATGAGGGATACAAAGTGATCTTACGTACCAAAAAGATCTAAACCTCGTGAAGTAAAAATAAATATCAATCCTATTTGATTATTTATGATCTTGAGAAATTTCCTCTTCATTATAAGTTGTACTTGAAAAAGGTCTTTCATTTTTGTACGAAAAATAAACGGTTCAAGAATAATAATTATATTTGTCTTTGAGATACATCTCCGCGACCAATTATAATCTCTATTAAGTTCTTATATGCGACGCGCTGGAGCGCGACACCTATATGGAATGCTGAAATTTACACATGGGGAAAGTCTGTATAGCGGACTTTTTAACCCTTATAAAATACGTGTCCTAATTCAGTAAACGGCATTCTAATTTAATTAATTTATTTTTATATTTATTTTTGAGTGTAACTTTCATGCAAGCATGGCAGACTACGAGAGATTTTCGTTTATTTCTTTTTGTTATTAAATTTTCTAAACATTTAACGTTAGTGTTAACGGAGACTCGGCAGCCCTTACTTACGAAGTAGATAGGAATAATCTTCGGTACGTTCTTCAATGTTTGGACTGCATCTTTTCAAATTTAGATTATCTATTTGCAACAAAACAGTTCATAGCCAGAAATAGCTTGTTCTGAAGGAACCATTAAGTATAGACGGTAAAATCAGATTTTAGCTGCAATAATCATACAACATTTAAAAATACTCACAATATGCATAAATGATTTCTGTAAGGTCCGTGCAAATCCAAACATTTCCATTTCCAGTGCTGCTAGCGTGCCGGAATGCTTTTATTCTCTGAAGTGTTTGTGGTCAAGAGATGATGTTATTGGACTCTGGATCGGAGGGTTACAAATTCAAAGCCTAGCTCAGTCACGACCTGTTTTAAAGGGATCTTAGTAAAGATTCTAATGATCAATTCACTTGCATACGAGAAATGTGCAACACCACAATAACGACTTTATAATATGCTTGAGTGTTCTAGGTCAAGAGGTAAATGTAATGAACTCTGGATCGAATTGTTCCGAATTCATACTATAGACATATTATGACAAGTTTTCAAAAAAGATATTATTAACGATTTTAAGAAACGTTCAACACATCAAGGAAACATTTATAACATTTCTGAAATGTTCTTGGTCAAAATGTTCGGGCTATGGACTTGGGATAGAAGGGTTCTGGGTTAAAAACTTTGATAGGACACGAGATTTTGTTCCTTGTTCAAGACTTTCATTACACGAACATTTTGCAATAATAGAATTTGTTAAGACTAATTATTACTTCCTTTCACCCAGATTTACTAAAGAACGGTATCCATCTTGAATAATATTAAGATATTGCTTTTCATAAGTCAGTGTGATATTTTGTAGTATTTTGATCTTATATTGAGTGACATACGACCTTTCACTTGACAGCAACATTTGTTAATGTCAATTCAATGTGTAATTATAAAATACGTAGTACATACTTATGTAACAACACTGCTTTGTTACGACATTAGTTCCATCGGGATTAAAGCCATCCAAGTTTGTTCTTTCCTTACTATTTCATCTAGTTTGTCTTCATCCATTTCACTTTACAGTACAGTGTGAAGTAGATTAAGTTTAGAAAATGATAAATATCGTTCTTTGTATACATAACTAAAATACAAAAATGCTTTCGTACAAAACAACTTTGAAAATTAAAAATATATTGGTGCCATTGTTCTGTAAAAGTTCAAGCGTGGTTTATACTTCTGAAGATGGTCATGTCGAAATAATTCTAATGTTACTGATTCGGGAAAGCTCGTAAATTGGATCACGTGCTATATCGTGACTGAAGAAACTATAAAAAGACCATGACTCTGAATAATGTAAGTTCTTTTGTGAACTTAACCTGCCCTTTATTATGGAAATAAGAGCACGTTTCCTAAATTGTCTCTTATCTTATCAGGCAACACGTTTCCAATTCTTCCAAACGAGCTACTCACCTTGTCTGTCCAGGACGATAACGGCCCTATAAATATCGGACCAGATTGCATAATGTTATGTACAGACACAGCGCTACTGACCATAGACAATGACCGCAAATTTTAACTTGATTTGCACTGTTCTGGCGATCTTGGTGTCCCAAACCTCAGGATTAATCATGGACGGCGGGTCCATATCGCCAGCGGACTTTATTCAACTACAGGGAGAGATGGAGTCATTAAAAGCTCAATTGCATGCTGTCGTTCACAACATCAACTCTGAGTGTAGTTAGTCTAATATAGCATACATCTACATATTGTTGAATTGTTTATTAACTTACTCAACACATTTTTGTTCACTGTGAGATTTCAAGCTAAATAGCTCTAAGTCGTTATAATGACAATGATTGAGTTGCAGTGACACATTAAACACGATGTTTAAACTCTTATTCCTATTCTTTTATGTAATCGAAAAAGATATTTTTAAATGGTCTTATAGTTTTCTTGCTGCTATAAGAATGAGAGGATCTACATATGTTTTATATTCTTCTGAAAAGACTTTCAGTGTCCCAGAAGACAAAGTGTGGCGTTTATGGCACAACTCTCTGCAAACCTCGTCAATCCAGCAGACCACCGAGTGGTAGTGTTTGATGACGTGATGACCAACGTCGGTAACGCTTACAACAAAGTCCACGGCATCTTTACGGCCCCAAGGAACGGAACATACAACTTTAACCTCATCGCGTCTAGCGCAAATTCTCAACAGGCCCATTCGGTAACCAAGTTGTATATTGCTTAAAATGATTTTAACAGAAAAGGACAATTCTTGTAAATAAATTAAAACAGAACCTGTTATTCCAACCAAACAACCACATAAGTAAAATGATTTAGTTTTTTTGCTAGTAGTACATAGCATTTGTGGCAAAATTTGATATTTCGAATATTCTCATTTTAGCTCCATTTGCATATCATCAAGAACTCAGTTGCCGTTGGGTACATCTTTATGGACACGAGAATCTATGACGACTGGTGGATGAGACGGTCGACGGATGTCACACTACATTTGGCCCAAGGGGATGAAATTTGGGTAGAGGTTAGCGGTTCTGGTGAACATACTCTCGGAGGATGTTGTTTACATACACATCTAAGTGGATTTCTGATTGAGCCTGATTACTGATCAATATTATTTTGTAGTAACAATAGGGTACACCTGTGATTGTAAATATGTATGTTTAATTCAAATTACGCACTTCCCAAATATAAATATTATTAAACGATTATTTACATTCTTTTTCTTTGAAATCCTACTCCGGTCATTGCAAGCAACACCAAGGAACTAGTTAAAGTCTTAACTCATTCATGGTCTGAAAAGGATACATAAAATATGTGTCTCTTTTCAAATCCCAGCACTAATATGATTCATCACAACAACTAAATTTCATTTCTTAAATTGATGTGTGCATAATTTAACAACTGATTTAAAGAGGTGTAAGATGCAAACTTTACAGAAATCGTGGAAAAATGTTGTTATATATATTTAAAAATTCGAGTATATACTTCCACATGGGTCGTTGACCGAGCGGTTAGAAATGCCGATTTGTAGCTCCACAACCCCTTACCGCGTTGGTTCAAGTGTTGGATGGGTCGAAAACATTCATATGCGGAGATTTTCAGCTAACGTTTGGTGTGCCGGTGGTTCTACCCATGCATACTTCTGGGTTCTTCTTCCACAAATATTTAGCTGAATGTCGCCATAATGACTATAACTGTGGTAATTCTGATTTTTAAAAGGCATTTGAATCGCTTATATGGAATCATTTTGCTGGAATTATGTAAGATTATAAGCGTATACATAAATCAAGATGCCAAGTTAGACAATGCAAGTGTTACTAAACTTAAAGCTAAGCTGTTATAACTGCAAAGTATTTTATTTTTTTCAATACTAATAGTCATTAACAATGTATGGGATGAAATAATCTGATGACCACACACGTCCCGTGCATAGCCAAACTATCGACATCTTTTCTGGCCTGATTTCCTGATGCAACACCACTTTCTCCACTACCTTGTGTAATATGTGGGACAAATAGACGAGTAAAAGAGTAAAAGAAGCAATCACCATCAAGCAGCGACGCCCAACATTCAACCAGGATGAGAGGATAGATTTACATCCAGTGTATAACTCTCCCCCCACGCCCCCTTGTGCCACGTGACTTTGCTTATTCAGGTGACACATAGTGGACCAATGCCAACAAGCAGATAAAGATTGTGTGAAACTTTCGAAATATACTAAATAAGAAAATATTAAGCAACAAAAAGTAGTTTATTTAAGTAATTGTTCAACATAATATTACTTTTACTCGACTGAAAGAACAATATACTCACTCCGAAAAAAGGATTACTGTCTTTTTGTATTTTCGAATTTCAAATTCATATAGAATAGTGAAAGCAATGTTAAATATAGTATTTATTTTTTAAAGCTAACATACAGTGCTTATATCTTAGCGTCATTTTTCTTTTCAATATTGACTTACACAACTTTTGAATAACCTAAGTGTTACATACCCAGTGTTCAAATCTGGTTTTTCACGGTTACACACAATAGATAATTGCGTCTTTTATTTCATATTATTCCCAAATGGTCATGGCCCACATATATCAAGCTTGCAAAGCCAACGTTTCATGAAAATTTTCTCTTTTACGAGAAAATAACTAATACGTAAATACGAAAGGGTCCTATGAGAATTACCATATATATTTAAATCTAAACTACCTCTAGACAAAGGCAAACAAGGTTAAAAATGTAAAAGTGACAAAAACACAGAGACGAGATATTACATACAAAAAGAAAAAAGAGCAGTTATCACTTTGGAACGGTCATTCGGAAAAAGGAATTATTAGGATGGTTAACCCTGGTTTGTGGAGCGTTCCAACCTCGTACTTCCTGAAGGGTTTTCTATCAGACAGTGTAAATAGAAATATCACAACAATAGGAGACAAGTTACAGCAAGCACCTGCATCGGGACTTAAAACGGACAAAATGAACTAATATACAAACAAAATCACTAGTAATATAATAAATTATCAGCATACGCAAGATAGATAAAGGCCACGGCAACCTAAACTTTCCAAATGAGAGTGTAGTTTGAAATAAAACAGCCCAAGCGGTGACGTATAATAAGAACAATTTAATGACGTCATACCTTGACGTCATATGTCATAAGTGTCAAAAAATAAATCGAATTTTAGAAAACAATCCAGTATAATGAGGACTTAAAGGGTAACGAGATTCAAATAATACATCATAAAATGCGGAGAATTTATCCGAAAATAGGCATATTTTATGATAAAGATAAAAAAATCCCGATGGTTTACCTACTGTGCAATCTCACGTAAAGAGCATGGGAACTGCTCAAGTTGTCTCACCTATATAGGGCATGACTTGAGAGATGAAGAGACAGAAATCCAACAGTGACTGTGCAGTTAGGGCTTTAAATCAGCGTTTTCATACAGTCTCAAAGACCTGTCCGGTCATCATGTAATTTAAAAGCAGTGCAAGTTCTTTAATGTACAAGGGTCAATTGCAAGCAATGCTGTATAACGAAGGCTTCCCAGGTTGTTACCGTCAGCAATACATTTTCTGATAAGTTTTGTGAACAGGTCAGAAAAGGTATTGAGACCCTTGATTTTCAAAACGTGATTACGAACGGCTGTAAGGCAAGACGTTAGTAGTTTAAATATGTGAGTTGTGGTGCTAGAGCTGGTATTAGCTATCATGTATGGTGTCAAGTGCGGCTAAGGAATCCAGTAGATAGTGAAGGAAGTTTTTTGCTTTGATTTGATCTTGATATTGAATTTGTGTAACATCTGTTTATGTTTGTCAATGACTGTCTGAAAGTCAACGCTTGTGATAGTATAAAACTGGTGGTGGATAACGCAGCACTCAGTACATTTTTGTAGTATAGTCGTCGGACAAAATATGTTGTTTGAGGCTTCGGCCGCAGGTACAAGTGCAATTTTATCGTAGATATTCTGAAAGGAACGTTTGATGTGCTTTAAGTGATAAAGGGCTTTCTTAGTGGGAGCGGTAGAAAATGTGATTTTGTATTATCTGTAAATGGCTTTTTTTCCAAGTATTGAATGCTACAATATCCGTGTTTTCTCTCTTACACCAGCGAGCTGCAAACAGAGTAATTGCGTCAGCTATTTCTTTGCAACAAAGGTCAAAGTCAATTTCATATGGCCGGCGGTATTTCTTAAATTCTAGTCATCGATGATGTTTAAATCCACAGTAATTATATGGCCAGAAGGTAAATTGCAGAAAGGCGAAATTGAACAGCTACAAGAATCTTGAGAAGGATCATTCAGGTTAAGGTCTGCTAACAATTTTGTCTTAATTTAAAAAATGACCTCTAATGTTTTTTTTTTGTAATTATAACAAATCATTGGGATGTTTTGTTTTGTTTTCGAAGTAATTTGGCTTTTTATGAACATTTTTCCTAAATCAGCGTTTAAGATTAAGTTTTTTGTACTTCCACGAGATCGGTGTTTGCGTACGTAAAGATAGAATACTAAAGATGTCAATGTTCGGATTTTAAATCTTACCAAGTTCGGCACTTTATCTGGCCTGCAATTACTCAAACCGAAAGGACATTGAAGCAGTTTATGGCTGATGCAACATTCATAATACAAAAAGACACGACATTTTCTCGACATTTTTCAGAAATGAAGCAAATTTAATTGGCACAACAACAACGTGGCGTTGAAACCTTCAAGACTCAGTCTTATGAAATCTTTACAAAGGTTGTATTATAGTTATTTCAAATAACGTATCATATATCATTTTCTGTCCCACTTGTATTAAGTTTGCGGAGCCAATATTGTATTAAAATTATAAAAAATTGAGCCGATGAGAGAAATCAAGGCCATTATGAAAAATAGAGCCAAGACGGACGACAATAAAGCGATATGATTGGCTAATGCGTCAGTAAACCTAACATAGAATGGTTAACAACAAGTTTGTAAACATATTTTGTATTTGTCATGTCATTTGAAACATGTTATAGAAATAGAGAAATGAATGTTGTTGTTTTGTTTTGGAATACATTGCAACGGCCAATTATGGCCATTATAGATACTTCCAGTTATTTTGTGGAGGATTGACAAGTCAGCGACTCTACCACCATGCCCTGGGAGCCACAAAGCAATGACAGGGAGCAAAACAATATTAGCAAAGACAACAATTTACTGAGCTACATTTAAACTTCGTATGATATAATACCGTTACCAAACGAGACATCTTTCAATTTGATAAGAAAAGCCGTTGATACAATGCATAAAAGGCGACAGTTTAACAGGTGAAAGCAATATGGGAGCAAGTAAAAAAGACATATTTGGAAAGTTATAGTTTTCATTTGAAAGTTTTCTGTATACTACAAATCTCCAGAAAATATGTATAAGGTTAATTCCTGAGACCATATAATGAATTTAATCAAAATAAAAGCAAAACCGACACCATTTAATAGGTTGTCCAAGATGTTACAAATATGACATTTTTTTTTCTCGGTATCTTATTTTTCTTTTTCAAAGTTGTTTTGTATAGCAGCATGTTTGTACCTGGGTTATGTATACAAAGAACATTGTTTATAATTTCCTTAACTTTACATGCTTTCTACATTCAAAGTGAAATGGATGAAGACAAACTGTGAGAACAGTTAAACAGAACGATCTTGTAGTTCCTAAATCCCGATGGAAGCATCAAAAGCGACGCAAACACTGGAACCGATAAAAACGTTAAAGCAAAATGGGCGCAAGTAAATAGACATATTTGAAAGGTTTTCAGTAAGTATAAATCACAGGAAAGTACATATAATGTATAGGGATGTCAACGAATACGTTTTTTCCACCCGGATACCCGTAAGCACTATTCGGATTTATCCGGTTAACCGGAAGTTATGGCTGCATATACGTGTTTATGAAGATATTAAATGATAATGGCTGTTGCTTGCGCAAATAAAATAAAATTGAATTGAAAGTAAATAATGTTCCAAATTTATATTTTTGAATTCGGGAACATGTGCAGCTTTCTGTGAAAGTACGGAAGAAGTTACACCCTTGGGAACCAGATAACGGTCGACCTAATATAAACACTTATTAAAGTTTTGCTTTTTTATATATCAAACTATAAAAGTATAAAAATAAAAATTGGATTTGAAGAATTACCGAACTGATACTGACTTGTTAGATGTTTCAGTGGGCGGACATTAGTACAGAAAACATCGTCAGATAATGGGAAGATAAAAAAATCTCTAACAATTCATAAACATTTCATTCAACCATTTCATCTTAATCAAATAGACTGATTCTTACAGCTCAGCATGGCTTAGGAATAGAATAGCTGACGGAAACAAAACATACAGATTTTAGGACAACTTACCGAATGCATTACTTGTGCAAATGAATTACAATTGAATTGAAAGTAAATCATGTTTCAGATTTATATTTTGGAATTCGGGAAGATAACATGTGCAATTTTCTGTGAAAGTACGGAAGAAGTTACCACCCTTGGAAACCCAATAACGGTCGACCTGATACCGCTTATCGGTAAAATTTGGCCAATAGAAACATACAACACAGCAGCCAATCAAATTGCACTATTCAGTTGTTTCCCGCCAAAATGTCAGCAAGATTCCTATCACAATAATCGCCCTTGCTTGACAAATCAAATTAAAGAACAAAACAATATAACAAATCGAATTTAAACATATTTGATTATCATTATCTGACGACAGTTTTTGATGTGGCATTGGATTTTTAAGACATTTTTTAAGATTATTGCTTGATGATGAACCGTATTTCTGATTACCGCTTAGATCGGTTAACATCCTGGTCACATGAATCTCATGTCGCAACCAGCAAACGTGATCACTGTAGACTCCGCAATTCACCGAATGGTCAACAAAGCAATGTAATTGTATGTAGTACTATGTATGTGTATGTGCTACTATGGTCTATAATTACACGCCGAACTGACATTAATAAGAATATATGACGAAGTCCTATGAGCATTGCAACATATACCAAACTCCGAAAAGGCACAGAACAAAGGTATTTCACATCCAAGCCAAGCGAAAAGTAAGAACAAATCTGTGATGAGTCATTTAACGAAAAGAGCAAACCCGACAGTTACCGCCTTGGAACGGTCAGTCGACAATATGGACCGACTGGGGTGCTTAAACCGGTTTTACAGAGCTCTAACCTCGCACTTCCTGACGACTTTCTCAAATGCAAGCAATGAAAAGAAAAACGATCTATTTGAGTACAAAATGTCCATGCGCTGATATTTTCTTTACGTCATTGAAACATAATGTCCACATAGTGTTTAGAAAAGAATATGGTATTATTTCGATTTGAAAAACTACACAAAAATGGTTGACTATAAAAAATAACTTTCTGAATCATGAACAAACATGACCAGAGACGAATAAATGGTTGTAGCATCCTGTTCATATGAAGATGTCCATCAAAGGAAATACACGCAACAATCCTTATAGGATGTATTAAATGACAACATAGATACAAAATGCTCGTGAAATAAAAGTATTCGACAAGGAACAAAACTTAATATCGGGTCAAAGGTTTGAACCTAAACGCTCCGATTCAGGGTCCAAAATCTATAACCTCTTGACCAAAACATTTTAAGACGTTCTTGGTTCTATAAACTGTTAACGTTACATCGATCACATTCTATCTGACCGAAGAGTCCCGGACCTGTGACAAAGACGCTTACATGTGCATCTGTTGACTGTTGTCAGTAGCGCTGTGCATATATGTAAAACAGAATGCTAATATGACATTTCATTTAAAGGCCAGTTGTCAGGGAAAAATTGTTTTAATTTCTGATAAGTTTATTTCAAACAGGACTTATTATACTTAGCGTTATTTTGTGAACTTAAACTGTCTTTTATCCTTAATTGTCTCTTATCTTATCAGGCAGCACGTTTCCAATTCTTCCAAACGGGCTACTCACCTTGTCTGCGGTAACGGCCCTATAATTGCATATGTATGTACATACACAGCGCTACGGATCGTAGACAAAACCTGCAAATTTTAACGTGATTTGCACTGTTCTGGCGATATTGGTTTTCCAAACCTAAGGATAAATCATTGGCCGCGGCTCCATATCGCCAGCAGACTTTATGCAACTACAGGGAGAGATGGAGTCATTTAAAGCTTAATTGCATGTTGTCTTTAACAACATCAAATCTGAATATTGTTGGTCTGATATAGCATACAACTCGATGTTGTATAATTGTTTTTTAACTGTACTAACACTAACAAGCTACTGTTTGATAGCAAAAAATCACACAAAACAACAACGTCAGCTGGAAGCATACACAATAGCTAACTGGAATATGTATGTAGTAATTTATCATTTGGTTTAAGTCCCAGTCGTGGTGAGATCTTCTAACTGATGTGTGCAAATGGTTCTACCGAAATTTTAGCAGATCTACTCTATTAAAATAGCTCTAAGTCGCTAAAATGACAATGCGTGAGTTGCAGTGACACATTCAAAACGCTGAACTCTTATTCCTATTCTTTTATGTGATAAAAATATTTTATATAATCAATTTACTTACTTGCTACTATAAGAATGAAAGATTCTACATATTTATAATATTCTTCTTAAAAGACCTTCAGTGTCCTAGGAGAAAAAGTGTGGCATTTATGGCACAGCTCTCTGCAAACCTCGTCAATCCAGCAGATCACCGAGTGGTAGTGTTTGATGACGTGATCACCAGCGTCGGTAACGCATACAACAAGGTCCATTGCATCTTTATGGCCCCAGTGAACAGAACGTTTAACTTTAACGGGCAAATTCTCAGCATGATCACATAATTATTAACAACTAACTTTAAACTTAAAATAATTTCTTTATAGATAAGGACACTGTTTTTAAAAGAATTTAAAACATAATTTACTAGTCTAACCAAACATCCACCTAACTATTATGATTTAGTTTTTTTCTAGTTTTAGAAACCTAGGCAGTTGTGGCCAAATTCGATATCTCGAACAATCTTGTAATTTTAGCTCCATTCGTTTTTAATCAAGAATTCCGTTACCGTTTGGTACATATTTATGGACACAAGAATCTAAGACGACTGGTGGATGACCCGGTCGACGGATGTCACACTACATTTGGCTCAAGGGGATAACATTTGGGTAGAAGCTGGTGGCTCTGGGGAACATACTGTCGGTGAATGATGATTACATACACATCTAAGTGGATTAAGTTGATTGAACCTGATAACTGACGAATAATTTATTGTAGTAACAATAAGGTACACTGTTTAATTCTAAATTACTCCCTTCTCTAATAAAAATATTATTAAACGATGATATAAATTCTTGTTGTGTTTTTTAAAATCCTACTCAGGCCATTGCAAGTAAAACCGAAGATTTAGTTACATTCTTGACTCTGTGATGGTCTGAATAAATACATGAATACATGTGCCTCTTGTCAAATTCCAACTTTAATAAGATTCGTCACAACTAAAGTTTATCACTTAAATTGACGTGTGTATAATTTAAGAACAGGTTTCTCAACCATCTGATGCAAACTTCGTATTTTAACACGCGGTAGTATATTTGCACTAGGTTAATGTCATTCAAAAGGAAACACGGCGTCTTACCGATTAAATAAGAAAGGGATAAACTAAGCATAAGTCATTATCATCAACAACAATGTCGGCAAGGTACGAAAGGTTGACGGGCGCTATAATGCAAAAGCCGTATAAAATCGATTGAAGAGCGTGTAGACGTTTAAATCAATTAGCAATTTCTTAGAAACCGCAAAAAATAATGTTCATCAAGTTAAAAAAAAATACAAAATCAAGGCAAAATAAATGTTGTTATTATATGCAATAACTAAAAGTTATATAAGCTAAATTTATTTATTTTTCTTCTTCTCAAATTTTTGTTTTACTGACAAAATCGACTAAGAATAAAATAAATGAAAAGAGTATGCCAAGAGTATCAAAAGCAAATAGCGATGATACAACTAGTATTCTGATAGATTAAATGCACTTTTAACTTACTGCAAGCAGGCTTGAATCTAAGCTGTTTCGATTTACATGAACGTCGCTTTTATAGAATATGATATAAAATTGTAAAAACACTTTTGACCTACTAAGAAATGTGGATGACAGGCAAGTCTGGGTGAAAATCATAGCGGTTCGCACTGGATTTGCACACTGCATCAATGTACTTATCTTATCAAGAGACGCACCACATAACCAACGAAGTATACACACTCACTATACACCAAACGGTGTGTAGTCTTAACAATGCCTCTAGCATGACAGGATTCTAACTTCGCTGGGTTTACACGGTGTAGCTTTTGCACTTATGATTTTATAAAGCATTTAATGTATTTGCTAAAGACGTTTGAGAGTTTTTCTCAAAATTACATGAAAGCAATAAACTTAACAAGTATTGGCAAACTATATTATTGTTTTACATACAAAGTGCGTTTTTTTTTATTTTAAAAAGGTGATACATGTGATACATTTTTAACGGAATACTTTAGCGGTATTTAAAAAGTGTAAAATATCATTATTTTCAGACAATGAATAATCGTTTAGAGTCTAGATTCGATCAAAATCTTTTTCTTAAAAAAAAAACAACAAATAAAATTCATGTTGTTAACGGCGACTACGACACATACATTTTGTTTAAATATAATTCTCTTTGTTGTTATCGCCGACGCCAGTTGAATTTAAAAAAGTCTTATTGACGACCTCATTTATAATTTACCATGTTATGTGCTCAAATAGGCGAACTTGCCTCCATATGGCGAATAACTCGGTTAATTAAAAATCAAAACTATCTGACATGTCGACCATCTGAGCTGACTGAACAAAAATAAGCAGATTTTAAAGCGGTCAGAAGTCATAAGCCAGCGCTTTCTAAAAAGATACAATTTGGTTGAAAGTTCAATATCTATTTAATGAACACTTGATTAACGTCTCTGAATCTTGTGCCTTTTCCCATGCGTTCAAAGACAGTTTGTACAAAAATATGACGGCATTTTAATGTTTTTAAAATAACAACAAGGCTTTGCTGTTTCCGTTGCTGTTTACTATTAGAAAAAAGGTTATATTTTTGACGAAGACCTCGCTTGCGATCTTTGATGCTTTGCAAAAATGCTCTCTGGTGAATGAACAATTCCTGTATTGAATAATTGAGAATTTGAATCATTTGTGTCTTTAAAAATAAAACGTCAAACATCTTTTTCAATCAATGACTTAAGTGGTATAGGTATTTATCCACTTTGTTGACTATTTCGATTTTTATTATTATCTATATTTTATCTATATATTTTAATAAACATGTTAATTTAGTTCTTTTGCAATGAAAATGGGATCTACCAGGAAAAATGACATCATTTTTAAACATAACTTTGTATTTTTAAACTATAAAAAATATAAAAATTGGCTGTTTTTTTTTTCTTTCAAATTTTAGACTTATAATTTTCTATTTTTTTTAAAAAAAACCTACAAGATGTGCACCTTGTTTCTACAGTACTTTATCATAGAATATATTATTTTATAGAACAGCATATTGTAAAGATGTGCAGGTTTAACATTTAATGAAGATTGTCAAAGTTTATTTTATCAATATATGTAGCATAGTCTTGTGAAACATCTTTAAAAATATTTTTTATATTTGTGGCTGATAACATGATCTCAATATTGTCTCCCAAAGTTGAAAAATTCCGCAAGGTTAATAATATTGTTAATCAAAGTGCATCATTCCGCCCCTTATTTGAGGTAAATGTTTTAAGCCATTTTAGTTTTGTGTTACTTTGTAAGCATGTTATTTTATCATCATTACATTTAAACCATTATCTACAAAGTTTTGGTTAATATTGTGTAATTGATTCTTTATTTCCTTCCCAAATAAAGATTTTAAACAGATATTTTACATGTTTAAGGTATTTTTCTTTAGAATCAGGAACGGGTGCCATTATATGTGTAAAAAAAGAAAAGGCAGCGCAAGAGTTTTTACAACAGTTATTTTTCCTTTTCTAACATATGCATTGCAATTTGATTTCATTCCGATAAGCTTCTTTAAAGTTAAATGATATAACTTTATTTAAGTCAACATTAAAATGTATGCCTTGCGATTTAATAAGTAAATCTCACCATGTTGGTTTTCGTTTTTCTTATCTAGTTCTGTATTAGTTTGCTCTTCCTAACCAAGTATATTTTCATATTTTTTAACTGCTTTCTTTCACTAAATCTTTTCAAGCTGTTTTAATCTGTGAGAAAGGGTTTTTATGACCTATCCAGTAAAGGAACGGGCCATCTGCATATATTCCCTGTCTTCTATTTATATCACTGTTATTTGTGTAGTGAAATACATTCAGCACAAAAGACACGGTGAAATTGGCTTGCCCTGTCTGCAGCCTCTTCATAATTCCAAAAGTTTGATAGAAGGTCATTCATATGTTAAGAAAGTTAAGGGAAAACTAGTTTTATCCATTGTATGCATTTAGGACCAAAATTTAATTATGAAATAATTTTCTATAACATCAAAACTTATAGCGTCAAAAGTATTTCCCAAATCTATCATCATTTATCGTCCTGGAATTATCTGTTCTTCCGTAATATTCATAAAAGCACACAATAATCTGGTATTTTCTCCAATATTTCTGCCTTTTAATAAGACTCTTTTGTGTCTTTGAAATTAAGATCTTTAAACCAGTTTTTTTTTCTATTTTCCCACGTGGTGCTTTATATATGTTCTTTAATAATGTAATATCTAAAATGTTTAAAATGGTTGAATATCCGTCACTACCTCGGCTTCCATCCGTCTAAGTCATGTTTTATAATGTAAAGAGATTTCGTTATAGCTTTTTAAGGCCTTCAATTTAGTTACTGATTATTATCTAGTTTTGCACTAGAACCTACCTGTAACTTCTCTATTAAGCTGTAATTCACAATAGACATTTTCCTATCAAAGGGGTTTTGATCCTATTGCTCGTTTCTTGTAAAATTTTAGCATGTTTAAAATTCTAGTTTCATTTTCCGTTTTTTATGTTTGATATGTTTTTATTATTCATATATTACTTTTCTAAATTGCAGAACCGTTGTGTAGGGCGTCCCTATTCTATCCATAAAGCGCTGGATCTTACTGACATATCTTTAAGTTTTAATTTCCATTATATACTCATCTGTGTAGCAGTTCTTTATTTGATTTATTAGAAAGTTAGAGAAGACTATAGTTTCCCCTATTTTGCCATAAGCATACGTTTCTTAAGATAATTGTTCATTTATGGTAAATTGCAATTGTGATTTATCTATACTTACTGTATTTTCTATGTTGAATACTGGCAGACAATATTGTAAAATGATATATAAATTTCTTTATCGCATCAATATATGCCTTAACATTTAAGAAGGGATTATTTCTACAGATATTTATCATGACATGTTGCTGATAAAGAATGTAATTGTAGAATGGTCAGACCTAAGGCTTGTATCTTTATCACAAACTTTAAAAAAAATATTTAGACTATTTGATAATAATAAGAAATCTAGTTCGCCCTTCTGTGTAGTGTTAATTATTTTCCATGCAAGTTTTGTGCTCTTATGTATTTCTCTAAAAACATCCGCAAAGATTTTATCGTCCAGGATAGATACAATTCTGCTTATTGCATTAATAGTATTCTCATTGATTTATGTTTTAGAGGCTATGTTTGGGTTCAAGGTTAGGTTAAAATCTCCACATATTCTGCATTTTCTGTTTCAATCTCAAGGTCTCTATAATAGCGTTTAATTATTCTGACGTTTGTTTGTTTGTTGGGTTTATCATCCCATCAACAGTATTTCAGTTATTTAGAGACGGTGTCCACTCGAAGCAGATATAGTGCTGCCTTCACTGTGCATAGCGTGTTGTGAACACCTGACATCATACTACACCCAGTCACATTATCCGGACACAGGGCCAGCCAATGGTGGAACTACCCTTATATTTGCTTGGGCGTTAGGAAGGAAGCTGTACCACTACCATTTTAACGACTTTGGTATATCGCGGCTGGGGATCTAACCCGGGGATTCTTGCAACCAATGGATATGTGTGCTATTTCCTTAAAAATAAAAAAAAACCCCATCTGATCTGTCTTTTAAGCCTCTACGGGTACATGAAACATATTTAAACTACCCATCGCACCTCTAATGTATGAAGAGCAAAATTTCATATCCAGTTTAAAAGTATGGCCAAGCCAAATTGGTATACGTATTTTGCCGCCGATAATCTTATTCTGAACATTTAACTACAAATCGGCTAACACCAAAAGGTTATTATCTAATACATCACAATTTGCCCTTGTCAAGTACATACAACACCATCTTTGGGAAAATTCGTGCATAATTGCTGCATAAACTTATGCTTCAATGTAAGTAAAGGCTGTAAATATGTAAGACAATTAGTATATCTCTATAAATGTACATTATTTCCAAATCTATAAAAAGCACCATTGGGGTTTCAGCTTAAAATAGAGCTGGATACCTGGATGATCTTGTAACCTGATCTCAAAAGTAATTCTCGTGTTGTTTTTTGTTTAGAAAAAGCAAACTGTGCAGCATGGCTCAGATAAGAAAATAAAGAGTTTATAAGCTTCACATTTCACATGGATGTAGGGCCCCAATAAACATTATTTTAGGGGATCTGTTCAGGAAGCAATAAACTATTTGGTAGCATGATAAAAAAATTATGAATACTCTAAATTGTCGGATAAAAACTTTAAGATGACCATTACTTATTTAATTTGTTTAAGTATGAGATCGGAAGATCCTATTACACGATTGATAATTTTGTCGAACACTGCATTGGCGAGTTTCTATTGGGGGTCTCCCGTCATGTGCTCCAAACCAGACGTGTTTTTTTCTAAGTAACATACGAGGGAACAAAGTAATAAAACACCTGTAAGTTGGTATGCTTCCATTAGATTAATTACGTATTGAATAGCAAATTACTAGCATGATATATCTCTCTTCTTCACATATTTCTCTTCTAAATGTGGCTATACAAAATCTAATTATAAAATGTTAAGATAAGGCCCTGAAAGATTTTCTTTTTTGACATCATTCATAAGATGCAAACAACATTTGTACTATACAGTGATACTCATTTGCTTGAGCCCTTTAGCGAAGCGATCGTTTGGTTGCGAGCGGTAACACTTTTTCAATTAAAACAATTTTCGGCCTTCGTCTACTATGATGAATTAAACATAAAAAGAATCCGCATTTGGATTGTGATATTTGCTTATTTGTATTCATGACATATTTTTATGTTATTTTTACGTGCTGTTTTTTACAGCGCACCGTGTAACTCCCGTCATTGCAACGGTAAATAGCAATAAAATATCCGAATCAGACTGACTTTTTCGACGAAAATGAAAGCGATAAAATCTTACCAAGTATAGTTCAAAGAATGAACTATCTTTGCGACTTGCTTTGACGATTTAAGATTATCTCTAGAATATTGTATAGGTTATTGAAGCAAAGGTTGACCCTGGATTTTTGTTGTAGTGATTGGGCTATCTGTGCTGGAACTCATTTTAATGATGTCCCTTTAATAACAGACACGTTCTTTTAAAGTAGAAATGCCAGTCTTACGACAAAGTGTTATATTTGATAGTGTTTTTTATCCAGGATTTCATGTTTATTTCTGTAAATTAGCCTAAGAAATATGTTTAGGGATTTTAATGATTTGAAATGGTACCCGCGTTAATGCTATATAGGCTCCGCTTAACGACCATGGATGTAACATGAGTTACCCTTCCTTGTTCAATCTTCAGTTCAAACTTCCCGCGCCTGTTGTAAAAGGCGAAAAACAATAAAGCTTGCAAACTATTTTTCTCCTGACAACCCAGAAATGGCAAACTGAAGTTATTATTATCCTTTTCTGTACATTTTTTTTGTGTTGTTGTTTGCGGAGATATTGTCATGATATTTACCCTTTGTTGATGTTTTTCTCAAGTTAAAGTGTGCGTGTTGGAATCCGCCATTTTTTCTATGCATGATTCTGAGCCTGAAACATGGAGTTAAATTTATGTAGGTATCTCAATAAACTTTGGGGCTTAGATGTTGAATAGTTCTGATTGTCTCTTTAACTGTTTTACATATGACAAAGATTTATAGCCCTGTATCTGGTGTTTGTTTGGTGAAATGTCACAGTCGCTGAGTTGTTGTTTTGAGAACATGCCATGTTCTTTAACTAATAGACCATGATAGATTACATTCATGTTATTCATCAACATGTAGAATTGCTTTTGATTTATAAGCATTGATGTGTAAGGTTCCAAAAGATACAATTACCGTATTGTTCCGCTCAGAAGATACATACTATAAATATGTCCACCTTGTGTGTTTTTATTATGTTGATTTCATCACTCTAATTGATGGATATTGCAAGATTTAAAATGATTTCCGGTTTAGTGTAGACATATTGGAATCTATATGCATTTTGTCTAATACTTTGTCACGCATATGCTCTAGCGAACATTCATTGACCTAGATTTTGGCAATTATCATGCCACCTTGCTTTATGTATGATTGTATGTTTGACAGTCTCTTGAATATATGCCATTTTCTGTTACAGCTTCTTACCATTTGATGCATTAAAGAGGTCCCCATAACTTGCATCTTGGCTATCTGTCCGAACCTCCGGTCCGGCATACTATCTAATATATAAAATTAAGCATAAATGAATCCTGAGATCTGAGAACAGAACACTCAGGCAACCTGTAACAAAGGAAACGAGTCAGTTTTTTTCCCCCGCAGAAATAGTTCCGCCTCGGGTGTTCCGACCTCACATCCATAGATAAAGGATATGACACGAGTTGTCATTACAACTATTTATTAAGCAAGGTTAGTAAAAAGTAAATCTATGGCGTCATCAATCAAAAGGCTGCATTGCACTAGTGTATTTTTATACAAATATAGACTCTTGCGTTGAGGTCAATATATAGTTTTAAGGACATGGGTAATGTGATATTGCCCTTTGACCTGGTTTGCAAAACTATATATTGACCGAAAACTTAAGTGTTAAGGTATTATATCACATACCCTATTTAATTACACTTTCAATTTTTGTTTGTTTTTGTTTTGTTTTGTTTTTGTACAACGAGCAATCTGCGCTTCCCATTTCAACATAAAATTTTCTTATATGTCGATCCAATTGACCTGCGTTAAAAGTATGTTCTCACATATTTCTTCGACAGATACTCGCGAAAATCATTTAAACTACAAACTAAGTTTGACTTTTTGTTATTTTCTATGTCATAATTTCCCTTAATATTATCATCATCAGACAAACTGATAAACTGTCAGATTTTAACAAGTTAATGTATTATTACTGCACGTTAAAAGAACACGATTGTCAGTATTATGTTCTCGGTGCTCACGTGAAAACATTCTCGTGCCAATGTTACTTTATATTGACTCACATGTAACCAGAGCTCAACTAATAGGCCAAACGTTTTAACTTCAAAGGGTTTGTGATATAACAGAATATATAATGTGTGTGCATTGAATGGAAAACAAGAGGAATCATGTGATAAATACTATTATTATTTTATGGTATTTTTTTCAATGCATACTTTAGACAATTTTAGTAAGTAAACTATTTTCATAGAGTGTTAAATTGTCATAACATTTTTTTTTTATCGGGGAAAGTTTGATGTATTACCCAAATGCATGTAGTTTTTTATTTATCAGTATTGAATTTTAAGTAGATTGATTTTCATTTTCTTCATATGCATGGAAATGGGAATTAAGACATGCATAGGTCATAATATCGACTATTTATGCAAATAAGAAATATGTGTTTCATTAATTTAAATTAATTTAAGTTCTATAGAAATGTCTCGTTATGCATTTTAAAAAGCTGTTTAAAACGCCATTCATAGACAAAAAAGGACACATCAATAAATGTGTATATTTGTTTCGAGCTCTCTCAAAATTGTTTGTTTCACGGTGCATAAGAACATTAGATTATAAATATGTTTTTCCATACAGCATTTTTGTAATTTGTACTGTGTTTGGTAAGCAGATAGGTGGTGGTATTGGTGAAAAAAACACAATCACATTATTAATTGTATATTTAAGTACAAAATAATAATAATAATAATAATAATAATAATAATAATAATAATAATAATAATAATAATAATAATAATAATAATGAATTATCATTACATCATTCTATCATTAAATGTTTTGTTTAGCTGACTGTAGCGTGCAGTTAATAAGTTGTTTTATTTCTGGATGTATCCATCTGTCTCAACAATGCGACACGTGAATCAGTTGTCAGATTCAATTAAGAAGCCACTTAAGTGCGTATGAAAGCAACAGCCACCAAGTGAATGGTCCCCACTAACTGCATCAGTCTCTACCCAAATCTCATCATTTGCCGCCAAATGGAGTGTGATATCCGTCGACCGTCGGAGCCAGTAGTGATCATTGGCGTCCATGAAAATGTAGCCGACTGTCGCTGAGTTTTTCTTGATTAACAAATGTATCTGAAATCAAATAATCCTGTGACACAGTATAAAACATACAAATATTCTATACTTTCCTTATTAAAGTTATGAATATAAAAACATAAAGATAAAATAAAACGAGCAGCTGTATAAATGTTAAGTTTTTGTTTTGTTTTGAAAGTGAACTGTAGCATTGAAGAAAAATTAATATATAAAGAAAAAGCATAGCATGACGTAAGATGATGACAGAATTTGGCTTTTAATGGTGTTAAAGACAGGCGACAACAACAGAAAAAAACGAAATGTCGAAATTTTGACTTTGCAACTTCAAAGATGGTCTGATATAAAAATATACTTACCGAATGAGAACCCGCTGAATGCGGAGAGGAAGCGATGAGGTTAAAATTATACGTTCCGTTTACTGGCGCCGTAAAAATGCCATGGACATTGTTGTATGCGTTCCCAACGTTAGTGATGACATCATCAAACAATACCACGTGACCATTCGCAGGATTGTTGATAGTGGCAGAGAGCTGAGCCATAAAAGCCACACTTTTCCTTTGTGGGCATTGAAGAGCTACAGAAAAAGAAGTCATTGCACATGTAAAGGTCATAAAAAACAAATCTAAGTTTTAGTGTTAACAACAACCCGACTGTTTCTGTGAACATTAGTTTCATAATATTTTTATGCCCTGGTCGTTATGGACCGTTCGGCGACTTCAATATCCCTTTGTCTCTTTTCTCTTTTCACTGTTTCTATGCATACCTACCTTTAGTGCCCACAAACAGCATCTCAAAAAACGTGCATGTTTTCTCGTCTTAAGTGGGTCCACCTGTCACCACGTGCTTTATATTTAACACTGATTAGATACATAAAAATGTTTATTAAAACGCCCATTGTTTTCTATAACCTAGAATATAGGATAAATTTATTCTATTTTTTTTTCTATTATAAAGAAAACACATTTATATAACAAAAGATGGTTACCGTGATTGTATAGCCTTCCTTTACTGATGATTTTTTGTAATATATATTCTTTAAATTAATTATCAAGTCATTTAGAACAATGTTTACATTGATCATGTGTTCAATTTTTTGATTTAAAAAATACAGAAGGTATAATTAGCTTTAACTTTATAATTAATTTCTAATTAACCTTCTAATTAACTTTACATCAATCACATACTTTTCGTTTTAAAACAAACCTAACTTACAACACTCCGAGTTGATACTTTGCATGACAGCATTCAGTTGCGCCTTTAATGACTCCACTTCCCCTTGCAGTTGAATAAAGTCCGCGGGCGATACATGTCCGCCATCCATGATTAATCCTAAAGTCTGTGCTCCCAAGATCACCATGCTTGCAAAAAGCACGCCAAGATTTTTTGCAGCCATTGTCTATGATAACAAGCACCGTGTCTGAGTGTTTAGAATTTTATCAGGCCTAAGACATACAACATACAAGGGCCGTTGTTTCCCTGATAAGACAAGTCGAGTAAAGGTAGATTTGGAAACGTGCTAGATGATAAGATAACGGAAAGGTGAGGGCAGCGGTTTAAAATGTTTTATAGTAGTTCAAAACTGAAGAAAAGTGTCAATGAACCCCAAACGAAATAGGTCAAGCTGAAAGATACGATAAATAAAAAAGGGGCAATTAAACGTCTATTAAAATTTCATTTCAATATTGTAATCCACAATGTCGCAGTTACCCGAGTGGTATGACAGCAAAATATACACAGTGTCTCCAACATTCCTGTCGATTTTTAAGAAAACTAGGAAGTGACGTTTTCTTCAGTTATACGCCTATACACACATATCTTAAAGGTACCGTCTCTTGGAAAGCAGAAATAACAAATTTGTGTTTTATATAAAAAATAAGTTTCAAAAGCTTGATTATACAAATAGTAGGTGTTATTAGGTTATTTTAATACATTGCAGCGACTAGTATTGATCATTATAGCAAAGTCCAGCTTTTTGGTGGTGGAAGATCCCAGGCATATGTCTTTGTAGAACTACCTGCGCACCGCAAGTCAGCTGGAAGACTGTCCCATATTAAGTCCTTCGCTTCGAAAGGGACTTAAATCCACGCGGTGAGAGGATAAGCCGTGAAATGAGTTACAAATCGGCAACTCTGCCACTACGCCACAGGCGCCCCCTGTAGTTAGGTTATTATATTCAATCAATATAAGGATATAGGCGTGGAGAGTTTATGCAGGGTACTATTCCATTACAAGAACAACGATTATTGAATAACATTTTCATAGAATTCATATTCCAAAATGAGAGTTTACGATTTAGAATTTAAACTGATCTTAAAATCTAGCACTAATCTAGTTATGTATTTCCTCACAAAACGAACAACATTATCAGGGTTTCAACTAAAGCTTTAAAATAATGTTTACACACTCAGTTTTTGGTGAAAATGCCAAGATTATAGATTAATGATGTTTTCATGAAATAAACACTTTGTTAAAGTGGGATCATTGTAAAGAGAGTGCAAATCGAAGGGAAATAAAATACACGACAATTATCGTGTCATGAAATATGATAAAATAACATTTAATTTTGGTGCAAAAATCTGTACGATTTACGGCTACCCTGTTCCAATCTCGTGAAATTTAGCTTAACAGTCGTGTATCATGATCGAAAAGTGCAACGTGATCATCAATGTAAGTTTTAATTCAAATAATGTCTTACTTATATAGTGGTAAAAATAGTAAACTTAAGATTAGAGATTCGGTCTGTTGATTTCTTAACAAAACGGCTCAAGGTGCAATTATATTTAATCAATTAAGCGTAAAGCACCTTCTTGATTAATGATTTTAGATCGTTTAAGACATTTAATAAAGCTGTACCTACTACAGTGACAAATAAGGGCTGTTAATACAAAAGTCCGAATTAAGTGGATTTTTATTTTGTTTTTGTTGATTTAGACAGAGGATTTAGACAGTTCTGATCTTAAGATGCGGAGTGACGTTTAAATGAGATCACCCAAACTTAAGACAACAGCCTACATTCGGTCCTTGTATTAATAGTTACATTGTATATCATCTGAACACAAAAGATACGATTTTATATGACGATTTTATATGACGTGATATGAAAACTAGAAGACATAAATAAGGGAATGGTTATTACCACTAAGTCACTAAGACTTTTTCATTAATTCTTATTCCCTTATTTTTGTCTTCTAGTCATGAAGTCTTTATATTGTATTTTTCCGCACAACAGAAGGGACACGAGCGCCCCTTTTATGATTATGTACAAACATTGTTTTTCTTAAGGGGTCGCTTAAGCGGCACATTTCATAAAATTTTAATTTTCAAAGTTCATTATTTTTTCATATAAATATTCATGCCATACATCAAAACCAATGTTATAACATATTATATCATAATTTATTAAGATTACTTCACAAAAAAGTGAAATTTGATGAATATTGATAAAACTACCATTTTTTTGTTATGAGCAGTTTAGCCCAGGAAATATGTTTATAGACACAATTTTATTGTAACATAAGTTTGTTCAAACAATTTTCAACGTAGAAGCTCACTTAATTTTCATAGTGAGTGTTTAGAACATGCATAAAAAAACACTTTAAAAATCAAGTGAAAACACATGTACTTTCTGTTTCAAAGAGGGACTACTTTTTTGACATTGAAAACTATGGTGATAGATTTATCAAACACGGTTAAGGTAATCAAAATTTTAAGCTCCATACTACCTCCATTAGGGTGTATTTAATAATTCTGCTAAATGTTGTTTTATATAAGCTTTGCTGTAAAGATGAACTTTTGCCCCCACAAAATGACTGAAAAAAAAAATTCTAAGAAAAGAAAACGTATTTCTAGGTAATTTTTCACGTTTATATTTTGCCATTCTGTTCTTATAGAATGTATACATAATTTTAAAAAAGTTTTAGAAGAGTCGGACAAAAGACTACATAGTTATGAGCATTCAAAATTTGGGTCATTTTATCATTTCACCGCTTTCACGACCCGTTAATCTTAATATATTTAAAAACACACTCAAAACAAACAATTAAAACAAAACAATTTAAACAAATTGTTATGAACTGTATAGAATATTAATTTCACGCGTTTCGTAGTATAGCGTGAAATGTTTGTCTGGAACGTTGCGGATATTTACTGCTGGATTCGCATATGGCGCACGATCTTGCGTACATGGTGTATATAAGGTAGTCGAAGGTGTATTGCTTGTCATTATACCAGACGACTTCGCACTGGCAAGGCCGTTAATATATATATATTTATTTATATTTATTTATATTTATATATAAACATGTATAAACATGTATTAACATATGAAACAATGATCATGTGTACAGATGATATATGTGTACAGATGATATACAAATTGGTTCAAACAGTGTCATTACAGATGGCTCAGAGTGAGGCCACACACTCCGTGATAGACTAGTGACAAAGTGTGGCACAGGTTTCCAGAGTAAAATTCTCTGGCTTTTCCTGTCTAATCGCAGTTGAGCATTTTCTGTTGGGGAGAAAACATGTATTTACAATCGCATACATGTGTACCATTTGTTTTGCTGCCCAAATCTACGACTCATGTTTGCAAATAAATACGTCACGTCTGGTCACAAATCTCTTGTGTTTGTTATTTATATTTTGTTTGATATTATAATAGCAGAGTATAGACTCTACCGAAAAGTGGAAAAGCGTGTGTATATGTATAAATGTTTTGCTGATATCAGTAAACGCATCAAATATTTGAATATTGATTGACTGCATGTCTCAGCCAATAAGCTTACAGCATACGCAGCATTGGTCAGTATCAAGTATATGTAATAAAGTAAATTGAATTAATGGACAGAATGACGCGCGACATTACGAATGTAGATTAACGTGTCAGAGTTTCAGTTATCGTGTATAAAAAACTTGTTTGAATGACATTTTGAATGACATTGAATGACATTTTGAATGACATTTATTATATATTATAATTATATATTGCTCTAATAACGCACTCTTTACAGCGTTTTGTTGGTGCAGTGTTTTGTTAGAGAAAAGAAAGGGTTGGAGAAAAGGAAACTTGCACCAGCCGAAATAAAATAAGTCCGTAGGAGAATAAATTTTCGGTAATTTGTAGAACAATAGTATGACAAAGAGTATGATACTGTAAGTATACATTCGATATGCATAATTTTAATTTAAAATAGCATGATTTGTCATGCAAGTGATATGACTACTTTATATGGTAGAACATTTTCTACATTGCAAGACTCCGCATGGGAAACACATTCTGCATCGTACAATAATATTGCAAACACAACAGCTATGTATATTCAGAAATGTATTACTCCTAATTACAATTGGAAGGCATAATTAGGCATTGGAATTTTAATATGGCATTTTATCAGGGTTTGTATCGCCTTTTACAACATAAGCAGGTAAGGTATATTTTATATATTTTTTTTATAATCTCGTCTAACTGCGGAACACGTTAAATTAGCGAGAATGCTAGAGGCTTGTTAAACTATACTTTGTGGTTCGTATCTTAATACAGTTTCTGTGACATTTTACATATTCATCTAAAAGTATAATTTATCTGTTATTTTATGTTTAAATATTCGTGTAAAGAAGAAATTAGACTAATACATCTTATCTGTAATGTGTAATAGTGTAGTAAGTTATTATATTAGTCTTTCACTCTAATAAAATCTACGAAAGAAATGTTATCGATCTTTACACATGTACTAAATACACACATGTACTAGATACAATTATTTTAAGCGTTATCTCGGGAATTATTCCATACATCACTTATGGGAAAAGAAATACTGAACGAAGCATTTAATATACACGGCAAAATCAATGTGTGCATATTTTGTTCAAAGATCGCGAAGATAGCGTAATACAAAAAAAATGTTTTAGTACGACATGTTTAGTATGCCATAAACTGTCAAACTGTCAGAGTTTACTCCCTATCCTGCTTTATATTCTAAGACAAAATCGTGTCCATGGGGCAACCTTGTTATCTCGTAATAAGCTATTCAGGGACCGAGATTTTTACGTTATTCACATAATATTTGAAAATTAAAATATACAACGGAACAATTATGATTGAAAGGCATCACTTTTATTTTGAAAAAATAATGTCTATAACAAAATCTGTTTTAACAGTACGGTAACTGAACAGACACAGTAACTAGACAGGAACTAGAAACCTCTTTAAGGGGAGCATAGTTGGATGTCAGGAAGCCGGAGTCCTCCATACGACATTAAAGTTACATATGGTGTTCCATTCGGATCTTTTCGAAGTATTCCCGAGCCAACTCGGCTCCAAGCTGCATGTCATCCCCCATTGCTGGTACCCGACTCATGTACATCATGCTGCCAGCAGGGAACCTGGCCCATACGTGCATCGTGTGGAGACCCGACTCCGATGACGTCATTAACTCAACCTATGGGAAGGAAGAAATGGATAAAAATGGATAAAGAGGTTAATACTTTCATTGCTCAATCGAATATGCCATACAAATACCAATATAAACACGATACCAATGATACCAATGTAAACAAATTACGACGCTCGTTCACGCTATCAAGATAATCAGACCAGGCTTGTTCGATGCCAATGTCAGATATCCGATTCCATAATTCAAAACGACTTGGGTTACGGGACATGTAACAAAAGCACACCCGATTTCTTGAGCACCACACAAAGGTCACTTAATTCACAGTAAACCTTTGCCAAACGAAAAATTTCTAAAAACAATTCAATAGTATAATTTTAGACTCTAGACCTTAGTTAAAACTAAACAGTTCATAGATTACGAATATATAATCGATATACAGTCCGAATTCGATAAATCACGTTTATCCAAAGTTTAAATCGGGCGTGTGTAAATAAAACTGCGTTACGTAGTCTAACAATAAAGGGTCTACTAAAAAGACTCTTGTGATTGATATTAAGCATTTTTATTTTATTACACTTTGGCCGCATTATCATTCAACAATGCTGAATAGAAAAAGCCTCTGATGCGTTCCAAAACAAGTTTCATCTCATCGCGATTATCTTATTTATCTTATTTAACGCTTACAGATTGCATTCCCCTTACAATTGGGTCAGCCTGTAATGTAAACATGCCGGTAATGTTAACATTGAAATGTTGATCATCTTAACATGTACAACACCTTTTCCAGAATGGGCAGCTCTGCTTCATTGTTCATTTTGAGATTACGTAAGATGGTCAAAGGTCCTGTAATGGCCTGGTATTGGAGGAACATCTTCGGGTTGCAAGCTGGAACAAGGAATATGAAGGACATGTGGAAACATCTACATAACCATAATCTACTAAATTTGTACTATTAAAATCAGGAAATGGAATAAAATGTTGGCATGTTCATACCATGCATTGAAAATGTTCCAGTTGATATCTTCTAATAATGTTTGGGTTTGGTTTATTGTCCCACCAACGGAATTGTAATCTGAGATTGTCAACTTGAAGTTGAGTGCTGCCTTCACTATGTATAGAATGTCGTGATCACTTGGCATGATAACATGATACCATATCCAATCACATTATTCCGACATCAGGCCAACCAGTCGTTAACTACCCTTAAATTTGCTTTTTGGCGAGGCCAGAATCGACCCTTGGATTACCTGGAGCCGACGCTCTGTTTGCCCTAGGTCTGGTCTCATAAAACGATGTAGAAGAACACGCAAAGCTAAGCCATGTGCAATTCATACTCGATTATTAAAACATCAACGCTGGTGGTTCAACTACATGCAGCTAAACGAGACTCGGTCAGACTCGGTCATGGCAACATCAATATTTTGTTGCAGCACCACGATACCTGAAGTGAATGCCAATGGCCGTTTCGATATCTTGAAAAAACAAACCAAATCACTTATCCATACATGTAAGGGCTGAAACTAAGCTAGTTCATTTTTAAAATATCCGCGGCCCCAAAGTTTGATAGCTGCCATCGTTGCCGTCGATTTGCTGCTGTTCTTTTAATGCCGATGCTGTTCTTAAGAAAAAATCTTTTTAAGAAAAAGAAAAAGTCATAAGTTATTAAAAACAACCAACCGGAGAAACCTACACAGATCATTTGAAAAAAAAAACTAGTAAAAAATTTAAATGCTGATGAGCCATTCGTTTCGATCCTAGTTTTTACCACATTCATATTCATCTACTATGGAAAAGAGACAATTTGTGGCTTACTGTAAAGAAAAAAGTGACTTACTGTTCATGATAAAGGTTTCCCTGTCCATAAAGAAAGGGGTACAGACATCACACGTATGCTTGCATTGCATCATCTCCGAGCTCATGTCTAGCTGTCCATCCAAGCTGCGGCCGAAAAAGTCTGAAATGCCAAACAATTGAATTCACTATTGAATTCACTAGTGCAATTTACAAGATCGTGTTCGTGTACAAGTTGAGACATTTCGACGAACAGTAACCCAAATATGCATCCCATTCACTATCTGTTTACTTTGGATAAAATGGATAAAAATGTTTCAAAGGTTTCATTTTCCTTATTTTAAGAAATAAAATTCATTAAACCGATAATGTAATGCTTGGCCAAATTTACTACAATATTAATCGATTAAGCATTTATCCCTGCTGCTGATAATTCAACTAGGAATTGCCACCGATAACGTATACTAGCTGAAACATGCGCAAGTGTAATATAAGATTTCATATTGTACCATTGTACCAAAATATAATGAACCAAAAAGAACCAAAAGGAACAACATTTGACATTGTCTCCAACAGGTACATCATCTAAAGGTATAATAGCGAATAGCTTATAGCGAATAGCGCTTTAATTACAGCAGCTTGTCTCTATATCGTAAATTTTAAATGTTTTGTGTCTTCGTTAGAAACCATTTCAAAAAGCAAAATTACTATTTAGCAAGTAATGTTGCATCTTACTAGAAATTGAACCCCAGACGTTGGTAGCAGTATTTGCTACTGTGTTGGCGGCGTTTGAAGCCATGTCGGATGCTGTGTTGAAGATGGTGGTATAGGTTGGGAACTTCCAGTTGCTCCAGCTCCAGGAACTGAGGAATCTCTTGGTAATGCGGCGTTTGGTAGCCAGGGAGAATGACTGTTCCATCTTCATAGCTATATCCCTGCAATACAGAAGATAACATTTGGGGTGTGTATTACAACAGAATTAGTACAATGATCAATATGGTACTCACGATTTGCTCGTGAAGTGTTCCTACAATTATCTTTGAGTACACTATTTCATTGAACATATATTTCATTGAACATTTATTTCAAACTACGTAGTGTGACCTAGACACATTGATGGGATTTACTTGGTATTAGGAAATAACCGATTGAACACGCCAAGACATTGTTTGGGAACTGCCAAATTAGTAAGCGCATAAAGACGCTTACATAAAGACAAGTATTGTGTGCTATTTTTATTGGTATTTTACAATCTTACGGCTGACAATTGTCGCGGATACATTCCCGGCACGGGGCTACTTCCGTATACACCTTGGCGTTGCAGGCTTGGATCTCTGAGACTATTTTGTGTAACAGGGGCTCGACTTTATTACCGCTGGTCTCGATCAATCGACCCAGTTCCTCTCGGAATGAGCTCTGCAAGGCTGAAATAAAAGACTTCAATGCGCGAAAGACCGAGGCAAGGCAAAACGTCCAGGCACATTCTCTATTCTGTACACTCAAAAAAGTAAGGAAAAATGTAAGCGTTGTAAGTAATATGTTCCGTGTGAGGAAGTGCAAAATCATTCATATACTGGCTTTTAAACTAAGAATTTTGTAATTTAAAATACGAACAGTAATATTTAGCAACAAGCAACTTAGTTACTAATTAAAATGGTCTGAAATATTTTGTGGACGCTAGCATTATATATGTCAAATTTTCAGAAGAGAGTATCTGGTTATCACACCATTAAGTCTTCCGAAAGCTGCTGCAAAACTGTCTGAACAATAAAGTTCATAAGACACCGCGTGACTACTAACCTGTCATTTCATCCGACCGTCTCAGGCTCGTGGCTCCGACAGCCAGCACAACACTCAGTAAAACCAGGGCGTACATCTGGAACACAATGCAAACATACACACTTGTTAGGCAAAGTCAAAGTCGTAAGCAAATGCCAACTTACAAAACTAAATTACCAATCCCATACTCCTTACACATGTTGGCTACCTATGGCACCGAGATATAAAACGGGAACACTAAAACACTGATAAAACTTTTTTTGTTTCGGAGCAGAATCAGTTGTAAATCTGCCAAGACATTTAAAATATCTCTTTAAGATTGCAATTACAAACGACTCCCCGAAATTTACTGACGCATTGTCCTACAAGCTAACTGATCAAAGTGCTCAGAAGCGCTTTTTGGTGGTGAAAGTTTGACCCTGTGCGCGATAACCCTGTGCGCGATAACAGGTGTGCTAACAAGGGCCAAAATGATTCCATAGTAAACAGTACTACGCATTGGAAATTATAATGCAGGCAAGTCTTCAGCTGCAAATAGATTCCTCTTCTAGCATACAGATTGTTTACTTGGACAACATTTACAGTCCGGTAATAGAAACCATTTTTATTAAACTTTTTAATACTTTATCTCGGACAATTAGATTTTGTAGAACTCTAGTTCTTATAGCAGTTCGCTCACCGTTTCGACCCGTTCAAGCTAATGAGCGTTATTTGTATGCGACATTGTTCATTAATAAATCTACGCTTCGAGTCTCCTTAGACATAATTACACGATTGTTCTGTACACGCACTTCTGTCCAGGCACGAATAACTGACACGCGAGTAGTCAAAGATCGTGCAGAGGCGATCATGTTAGCTTTCGAAATCTAGCTCTCTGGACGGTCGCTAGCCCAAAATGGACGTATACAATTTTTGGTATATACTTTCGAGAAAAAGTCTTTTTAAAATGGAATGTTTAGTTTCATGTACTATTCCGACCCATCCCGACCCATCCGATATAAACCAATCAGAAAGCGATAACTCATAAACCACTTTAACAGAGGTTAAGCTGACGAGGAAAAGCTTTTAATCCGCAAAAGCATTTATTCTTTAGATACATATGTATGTATAGTTTTTTTTCAAGTTTTGTTTAGGCGATTAGCCGTTTTAAAAAATGCACATTGTTTTTGCCTCCCTTTACATTAGAGTTGATTAATACCACACTTGATTTATATTTGGTGTAACAAGCTATAAGTTAGCAATAGCAAGATGGGGTTTTCACATAATCTACGTCAGACGGTATTACCCGGATGATAAAATGTGATCGAGGCGTCACTTGGTTTTCTTAATATGAAATACACATTTGTAATTGTGTGTGGGGTGTAATGAATCAAATTTATCGCATCACATGTAGGGCACCACTTAACATAATATCCTGGGTATCTTTCTGGTAATATCTATTTAGTTGACTAAACTAAACTTTTAAACAAGGAAAAGAAAATCTGAGAATTTTGAAAAAAAATGAACAGAATACAGCCTAGAACAGGTTGAGACTAAAGAAGTTTAGTTTGTAATATCCAGTAGAATGTAATATCCAGTAGAACACACATAAGAATACAAAATAAAATACTCAAAACAGAGCATTGAAGCGTAATAGTTATTTAAAGTCCTCTCTTACCTTAGAATGTCTCTCGTACGACAGCTTTCATCCAGACTACACGAAGATCAATTCGCACCCCTTATATATACGCGAGAAAGTGGAACGCATTACACGTGCTGCACGTAAATTTCCATTTAATGACATCGTTTTACAAATGTGTAGCTACTGTTCCTATCAACACGTATGTTAAAAAAACACAATAAAATGTTCCAAACAAAATACGCATCACAAGGGAACTTATGTGTCGCTATGTTGGTAAATTCATAACTAGCTTTTAGATTATGGACTGGTAACTTGTTTTTATATATAGCAAGGAATTATGGATTCGTCAACCATCAAATAGATCTTGAACATATATATTTATCCTACACGATAGGCCATACGTTCTTAACGAACAAGGCCTCCAAGTCACAAGCAATTAGAACATTTTCACGTTCCGCACGAACACCAAGTACACATATCAACAACCTTTGCTTAATTATTAATACTTTTTGAAGCGGTTTCTCTTTTATTTTCCATCATTGCCTTTATTTATTTTTCGCTTTACCTGTCTTTAAAGTATTTTTTGTTTTGTTTTTGTTTTGTTTTTGAAATGCGGGGTGTACATCGCAGCGACCAATATTGATCATTGTAGCGACGTCCAACTATTTGGAGGAGGAAAACTCAAGATGAACGTCTGTGTAGAACCAGCGACGCACCGCAAGTTAGCTGGAAGAACTTCCCAAATCAGATCCTTCGCTACGAACGGGACACCAACCCAGGCGGCGACTCTATTAAAACACCACGGGCGCCCCCTTTAACGTTTATTTTTTCTTATTCTTTATATAATATCACCACCACCACCACCACCACTACCACCATAACCACCACCACCATCACTACCTGCATCAATCTCCTCCTCCTAATCAAATTCCTCCTCTTCCTCGTCCTTCGAACACCACCACCGTCATAGGCCTCCTTCTACTCCTCCATATCATTATCAACAACGTTGCCATCGACGGCATTGACATCAATGTAATTTTCGTCGTCTATCCGTCATCAGAGTCAGTGCCCGGCTGTAGTAATCGTAATTGTCGTTGAGCATCATCGTGCCAGAGCTAAAATAAGGTATAAATAAGATTGGATATTTCGCCGTCAAATGCTTTAAGTAACAATATAATCGGAACATCGACCATTTTGAAAATACGCCTTTAAACATGGAAATCCGTTTACATTTGAGCCTGCGTGGAAAAACACCAGAACACATCAACAGCACAAATTCATTCATGCGGAAAGATATTGGTACAGACTGTTATATAAGGGTCTTCCATCGTCTTGAATATGACATGTGACGGTTTGTCCATTTAGGACAATACTGACGTCACTGAGCACTAGGCCTATAGTCCAGTCAATCTATATCAAAATGACCCTAAACCTCCAACTAATTGCAAAAGAAATGAAACTCACTAATTTTAAATCTAGATACTATCTTAGACATAATATCAAAAGTCTAGAAAAATCTAAACAGGGGAAATTTTAGAAAAATTTGGATGAATCAGATGACTATTTACATATTTTTAGGGGTTGGCTTACCAAGAAATTGACATATGTGGGTATAATAGCTACCAATAATTTCATTTAAAGATATGCCCTGTACTGTAATTATGTTTTACAATATAAAGCATTTAAAACAAGTGTATTGTTATGATTTAAGAGCAATATTTTTTTTGTTTTTCTTAATAAAAAAGAGAAAAAGTGGGTGGGGTAATACCACACATTTATTGAAAAAACACCAATATTATGTTTTGTGTAATATTATGAGAAAAAATACATAAATTGTATTTATGTTCAAAACAGTCATATACATGTAATATAAATATACTTAGGTTTAAAAAGTTAACTAATTAATATTATTTATCGATACTGCTTATATACAGTGTTGACTTGTATCAATACATGGCATGATATTATGGAATTTTACCTAAACTCAGTTGCCACTCATCTTGTCATTAAGAGTTACTCACTGTCCGAGTCTGAGTTAGTGACCTTTGCAACATTTGTGCAACTTAAACCCCTACATTCAGAACATCCTGAGGAACATTCGAGTCCATTCTTTCTACAAGTACACCTTCTAGAGTCACAGTTCTGTTTACATTTACATCTGACCATGTTAAGCAGATTATCTGGTGCAGCTTGAAGATCAGTTTTCAGAGGCATCAGCACATCGTTTGTCAGTTTCCACCCCCATTCAATAGGTAGCAGTTTTGTGTCTTGTTCTATCCATTCATGAACTTGGTAATACACACGTAAACTGTGGTACTTGGCAGCTGCGGATGTGGGGGGTAATGTCTGCACCTGAACGTAGATAGAACTTGACATTACTTTCGTAGTAAATTTCCGGAAACGTAGCAAGTCTAGACCTTCCAACTGTAATCCACCATATAGAAGAACAAGAATTTGCTCCCCACAATTGATTATATTTTCCTTTTTGGACTGTGTCAGAAAAACATTGGCAAGGGCAATAAGTTGCTCATCAGACATAAATTTCTTCAGTGCTGATCCCTTGCCTATTCCAAACATCTGTGAAGTGGTATCACACCCAGTTAATGCATGAACAACTGGCAATATTTTACACTGTGCTTGACCAAGAACATGCTGGGTTTTGCTTATATCCCAGACACGAACTGATTTAGATGTTTTTTGCTTGTTGGCTGATTTAAATATAACATGCTTGTGATGTGAGTTTATGTAATACAACAAAAGCACAAGGATATCTGTATCTTCACCAATAACTACAACATCTCTTGTATCAGCTAATTCCATAGCAGACTTCACTATCAAAACATCAGCATCACTATTTGCATGAACGACACCATATCCTTTCTCTTCCAGGTTTTCACTTAGCATGAAAATAAAGTTTTGTTTGTTTTCTGAATTTCCTAGAAACTTCTCCTTTTTTGTTGCAAGAGGTGTAGACTTTGTAAAATAAACTTTTGTACTGGTGACACCATGGTTACGTCTCACATGTGCTGAGTCCTTAGTTGTTGGGCCAGACTGATATCCATCAAATACAATCAGGGCATTGGGGTATTTAGAAGAGATGTAGTGGAAGTAAGAATCACAAATTTCTGAAAATAACATCCCTACTTTCCATGGAACATGATGCAGAAGGGAACCACCATCAATGACATACATGTACGTGTCCGTTTCAAGTAGTTCAACAACACTGCAATCTCCAAGTGCCCATATAGCATCTGCCAGCAGTGATTTCTGAGACTTTCTCATTAGTCCTGTTGTATCAAATAAAGATGATGGTACACTGCACAATTCATAAGAAAACACACTTGGCATATCTTCTATAAACCTTTGTGCTGCTGCTGTCATTCTTTGAAAAAGTAACTGAGGGTCAACTTTAATAATATCATTGTCAACTTTGAGCTGTTGTGCTGCATCTAAAGTTACTGCCTTCTGACTCTTTTTGAAACTAATTTCAAAAACGTTTTGTCCTATCATTGATTGTACGACCTTGTTTCCTACAATCTTTGCCTGATGTGCATTTACTGTGGAATCTGATGTTACTCCAGTTTCGATGTTGAACAGAAGAGGATCTTCACGAAAAGGATTCCGTTCTTCTAAGAAGGACAATAAAATCTTGGTATCATTGAGGTCTCTTTCATTTCGGGATTTGCCTAGTTCTTTATGCTGTGAACTGGTCTGAAATTCCTTCCCACAAAATAACTGCATGGCATTGTTAACTTCAACACATGAAGGCATTGACAATAACCATTGAGCTCTCTGACTTTCTGAAAGTCCTTTTCCACGAGTCATTCCTCCTGTAGTTTTGACTGAACGCATCAAGACTTGCTCAATCACAAGGTCTGTTGATAATCCTGCCCAGTATCTGTCACTTCTTCGTACTACGTGGTAACCTTTCATGAATGCTTGATATACATCAGGGTGACTTTCATGGAGGTTTTGCATGCATTGCAAATAAAAATACACAGACTTTAGGTACATATTGTGGCCTGCAGCTGCAAAAAAAGGCAACATTTCACTCAATGATTGCAAACTCAGCTCCCAGTTACCAGTTCTTTCTGCTGTTATAAACTTGCGTAGTATATCCATCATTTCTAGATACTGGATCCACAGTGCTGCAGTTGGATATTGTAAGAGATTCTGCTTTGTATATAACCATGATTTAAAGAAGTCATCAAGAAGATCATTCTTGTATACATCCTCAACAGAAATTTCACCAAAAGATAGCTTTTCATACAGAACAACTAAATCATTCAGTGCATTATTGTCACATTCATCTTTCATTTCCATGACTTCATCATTATTGTTGGCATCAATAGGTTGGGAGGTCTCTATACACTGGCGTATCAAGAGAACATTTAAAGCATTGGTTGCAAGTGAATGGCCTCTAAGTGCTCTTGACACAGCTTTTCCACTCATCATGTGTGGGATAACATTTTGTGCATAAACTGTTTCTAACAAGTCACTCAATCCCGAGCCTGACATAAGCTGACCAATTCAACCAAGGTAGCTCATCATGCAATGAAAACCACCCATTCGCACAACAATGCCTTTGAGTGAACTACTGTCATTTTCACTTGAAATCACAGTCACTGCTTTCCAATACAATGGCTGGTCAAAAGTTACAATAGCTGTTTGTCTGTACTGGTAAGCATGGCTACTGATGTATTTGAGAGTTGTGTAAATGCAAGACATATCACTTGGGTCCATATCAATAATTGGTAGGAACAAGACAGACGATTTTCCAGGGTAGTCCCCCTTCCTCACCATCTGCATAAGGCCTGACCATTCTGGGCCTGGTTTTCTTAGCGGCCAAGTCACCTGCGAAAGGAAAGCAATTTTGATGCTGTCGTCTGACACTTTAAAGCTATTTAGCTCCAAAAGGTTAATTGACAATGGTGTTGCTTCTGGAGGACGATAATATGAAATATCTATTTTTCCAGCAGAGATAAGATCATCTGAAGAAACAACTTGCCGTATAATAGCTTTATTGCCAAAATTCCCAGGTGTTACACATGCAATCATGCCCATTCCATGAAATGTATTGTGCCCATCAAGAGTTCGAAGATTATGATCTACATTGTCTGCAACATATTGGATGAACATGTCGTTCTGAAAATTTTCAATATCTGTTTTGTTTGAAACAGCGGCACTAGATTCAAACATTTGGACTTCAGAATACGAAACACAAAATCCTAAGCTGTTTAATATATCAATCAGGTATTTTGAGGCGAAGTGGTGGTGTAATTGCACTGCAAGTCCCAGCTGTAATGGAGCAATCATTATTCTTGGACGTGAGGCCTGCATTATTGCTTGGCCTATAGAGCAAACTTTGGTATCAGCATCTTTTTCACTGAACAGATCTCGCAACAATTGTACCAAACTATCTGGTATGAACTGTTTATTGGCTTCAATAGACGAAATGTCATGAGGATTGGGGTATACAGTTTTATTTGTATCAACGGATTTGATGTCATTTTTTATCAGTTTTGCTGCAGTTTTTATTAATTTAACTTTCTCATTCTCTGGGTTGTCTGATTTACAAATACAATAAAAGTCGTGCAAAATGGTGGATGCAGTTTGCCTAAGAGTGACAACATTAGGCTTGCCGTTTATTTCTGTTATTATTACAGAGTCACCAAAGTGTTCCACTAACTTTTGTTTTGTGTATGATGAACTATAAGCTCTTTCTCCACACATCTCCTTCATTTTGTCCACAAGATCTGAAATAGTTATTTGTTCATTGTCATTTTCCTTTAAGTATTCAATTGCTTTCATAAACGCTAAGCATGCATCCTGGTCTGTTGGTCTACCACGTGTCTGGGTTTTTTCGAGATCTGGTTGGAAATACTTAGGAACATCTTTATTTGTCCTGAAATTGACATTGCACGTCTGGTGGTATACAGCATCTACTGCAGGTAAATCAGCAGCAAATTCTATTCTAGCTGACACTTTTTGAGCCCAAGGATCTCCTCTAGTAGAACAAATGTCTAAGATTCTTTTCTGAAAATCTAATGTTCTTACAGGATATACATCATAGCTTCGTTTTTTCCCATCACATTTGGCAAACTGACCACAAAACAAACAGTTTTCTTTAAACATAAATGTCTCATTTTTTGATCTCGTAGATCTTGAATAAACTGAGGGTGCTTCCTTTTGTTCTTTGGCATCACGAGCAATTACATTCGGGTTACAGTACTTCTTTCTACATTCAGCATGAACAAACTGACCAGGTTCGGTAAATATACAATCTTTTCGTTTTTCACTTGCAGTGTTTATGCCATCACATCCCTTTTGCGTGAGTCGTACTGTTGATTTGGAGTCATCTAGGATAAGGTTACAAATTTTGCATAGCCCAGTTGGTAAATCCATTCTGAAATGAGAGATTACTGAAAATAAAATTACGTTTAAACATTATTTTTTTTTTATATTTTAATAGTTCAGTGATAGATTTTTAGGATCTTAGTTTAAGATAAGCCACATTTATTTAATTATCAGATATTTTTTTTATAGAAATACAATAAGATAAGCTTTTATTTTCTTAAGTTACAATGCCAGAAAGTAAACAATAGGTCTTTTGAACATAACTCCAATATGGTTCGAGTAAACTACACATTCATAACAAGATTCAAATTTACGCATAGAACAAATGCAAAACGGATGGACTTCTGTTTAACTCTCTTACAAATATATATTACCATCTGAAATCCTTAACAACGTTTTTATTTGATATTTTATACAAATCTCAGTCCTTTTATAACAACGAAGATGTATAAGGAAGATACGTAATTTTTGCTAAAACGGACTTCCATAGTCAAAAAATCGTCGGCGTCTCATGGCCGATTATTGATCTCTTAATATAAATTTTTATAACATTTTAGCGATAGGGGGGCCATCAAAAAGATTAAACCTTATATGAAATGACCAAAAACATGTATTTTTCTCATTAATAAGCACTTATTTGGCAGCGTTCTTGGACTTTCATTTACCTCGCGAAAATGTATTACAATATTTAAGCAGATACAAAAAAGCTTTTATAAAACAAACTGGAAGCATTTCTTACTAAATTCTTTATAAAAATAATCGTAAGAAGGCACTAACTTACCTTATTTATTGAGATTATGCCGATTATTTGTCATTTTTGCCATGTTTACTTTCTAAACAACAGACGGATCGATCCGCGTAAGTCAAACGCTTTGTATGGTATGGCAAGCCAAACGGGTAATGTTTCTTTTTCCAATTTTCGGTAAAATAAAATGTCTTATTTTTTCATTTCCCCTTATTAGATTTTCTTAGACTTTTTTCTCTAGTTATTTTAAATTATATCTGATATTTTTTTACTGTGATCATAACTTTTGCAATTAGTTTGAGGTCAAAATATAAATTGACTGGACTACTACGTCACTCATTGATAGAAGGGTTTCTTTCACGAGAAATTGATTTGTACATTCTTCAATAAATTTTGGAATGTTGTTAATGGGTTATCAAGTTTTGGAATATCGTATTTTAAATGAAACTGTGTTCTTGTTTTACGTGAAACCTGAGCAGGAATTCAAGACTCAGTGAATACAACAGGAATTTTAACATACTAACATAACATTGTGGTGATAATAATTTGGATAAATGCTAGACTAGTGTATTCTTTGGATTTATAGTGATCATATCGCCATCTTTGGACATTTGCAGATTATTTTGAATCTGAAAAGGAATAGGGATTTACATCAAGAAAGAGAACTATTTTTTTAGGATCGGCTTCGACTTTAATTGATATACATGATTTATTGTTTTGTTTGTTGAATGTATGTATTGTAATTTTTTTGTTGTTGTTTTTTTTTGTTATAAAACTTATTGTGTTGAAGAGCTTGTTACTGGTTTTTACTTTCTTTTGCCCAATTGACTGAAGAAATTGGGCCATCGTCCGAAATTAGACTCAAAATGATGAAGTCTTGGTTTAATTCCGTTCTTCCCCAAAAAGCACAAGAGACCGACAAGTGTGCTAAAATCGGTTTTACAGATCTCTAACATCGCACTTCCTGATGGATTTCTCAATGCAAGCAAGGAAATGAAAACCAATGTATTTGAATAAACAAGAACAAGTGCTGACTTTTTCGTAGATACGTTATGAAATCCGGTTTAAGCACTTCGGTCGGTCCCTTATGCCGACTGACCGCTCCAAGACGGTAACCGTTTGGTTTGCTTTACTGTTTCATGACCCGTCACCCGGGAGTGGGGAGAAAACATGTATTTACAATCGCATATATGTGTACCGTTTGTTTTGCTGCCCAAATTGACATCTACGACTCGTGTTGCAAATAAATAGTCACGTTTGGCCACACAAATATATTGTGTTTGTTATTGATATTTTGTTTGATATGATAATAGCGTAGTTAGACTCTACCGAAAAGTTGAAAAGCGTGTGTGTATTTGTATACATGTTTTGCTGATACATGTTTTGCTGATATCAGTCAACGCATCAAATACTTGAAATATTGATTGACTGCAGGTCTCAGCAAATAAGCTTACAGCATACGCAGCATTAGTCAGTATCAAGTATATGTAATAAAGTAAATTGAATTAATGGACAGAATGACGCACGACATTACGAATGTAGATTAACGTGTCAAGAGTTTCGGTTCTCGTGTATACAAAACTTGTTTGAATGACATTTATAATTATATATTGCTCTAATAACGCACTCTTTACAGCGTTTTGTTGGTGCAGTGTTTTGTTGGAGAAAAGGAAACGTGCACCAGCCGAAATACAATAAGTCCGTATAAGAATAAATTAATACTTTTCGGTAATTTGTAGAACTGTAGAACAATAGTATGACAAGGAGTACGATACTGTAAGTATACATTCGATATGGATAATTTTAATTTAAAATTGCATGATTTGTCATGCAAATGATATGACAACTTTATATGGTGGAACATTATCTACATTGCAAGACTCCGCATGGGAAACAGATTCTGCATCGTACAATATTGCAAACACAACAGCTATGTGTATTCAGAATTATATTACTCCTAATTACAATTGGAAGGCATAATTAGGCATTTAAATTTTGAATATGGCGTCATTTTATCAGGGTTTTACATATTCATCTAAAAGATCAATTTCTGTAATTTTATGTGAAAATATTCGTGTGAAGAAGAAATTAGAATACTACATCTTATCTGTAATGTGTAATAGTGTAGTAAAAAATATATAGTCGTTCATTCTAATAAAACCTACGAAAGAAATGTTAATCGATCTTTATACATGTTATACAATTATTTCAAGTGTTATCTCGGGAATTATTTCATACATCACTTGTCAGATTATAGGAAAAGAAAGTGAACAATGCATTTTACATACACGGCAAAATCAATTTGTGCATATTTTGTTCAAAGATCGCGAAGAAAGCGTAATACAAAAAATCGTTTTAATACATGATTTAGTATGCCATAAACTGTCAAAAGAGTTTATAGCCCGCTACTCCCCATCCTGCTTTATATTCTAAGACAGAATCGTGTCCAGGGTGCAACATTATCTCATAACATATCTCGTAATAAGCTATTCAGGGGAAAATTAAAATCAGGGGAAAATTAAAATTAAACGAAAATACAACGGAACAACTATGATTGAAAGGCATCACTTTTTATTTTGAAAAAATAAATAATGTCTATAACAAAATCAGTTTTAACAGTACGGTAACTGAACAGACACAGTAACTAGACAGGAACTAGAAACCTCTTTAAGGGGAGCATAGTTAGATGTCAGAAATCCGGAGTCCTCCATACGAGATACATTTAAAGTTACATATGGTGTTCCATTCGGATCTTTTCGAAGTATTCCCGAGCCAACTCGGCTCCAAGCTGCATGTCATCCCCCATTGCTGGTACCCGACTCATGTACATCATGCTGCCAGCAGGGAACCTGGCCCATACGTGCATCGTGGGGAGACCCGACTCCGATGACGTCATTAACTCAACCTATGGGAAGGAAGAATGGATAAAAATGGATAAAGAGGTTAATACTTTCATTGCTCAATCGAATATGCGATACAAATTACGACGCTCGTTCACGCTATCAAGAAAATCAGGCTTGTGCGATGCCAATGTCAAATATTCGATTCCATAATTCAAAACGACTTGGTTATGGTACATGTAGCGTTATGGAACATGTAGCTAAAACACACCCGATTTCTTGAGCACCACACAAAGGTCACACTTAATTCGCAGTAAACCTTTGCCAAACCTAAACCTTTGCCAAACGAAAAATTTCTAAAACATTCAATAGCATAATTTTAGACTCTAGACCTTAGTTAAAAGTAAATGACTTAACTGAACAGTTTGTGATTACGAATATATAATAGGTATACAGTCCGATTTCGATAAATCACGTTTATCCAAAGTTTAAATCGGGTGTGTATAAATAAAACTGCATTACGTAGTCTAACAATAAAGTGTCTACTTAAAGACTCGGTGATTGATATTAAGCATTTTTATTTTATTACACTCTGGTCGCATTATCATTCAACAATGCTGAATAGAAAAAGCCTCTAACTGATGCGTTCCAAAACAAGTTTCATCTCATCGCGATTTTCATAAACATCTTATTTAACTCTTACAGATTGCATTCCCCTTATAATTGGGGAAGCCTGTAATGTAAACATGCCGGTAATGTAAACATTAAAATGTTCAACATGTACAACACCTTTTCAAGAATGGGCAGCTCTGCTTCATTGTTCATCTTGAGATTACGTAAGATGGTCAAAGGTCTTGTAATGGCCTGGTATTGGAGGAACATCTTCGGGCTGCACGCTGCAAGAAGGAATATGAAGGACATGTGGAAACGGTTTATTTCCTGTGAATAACGTATTCAATTACTAAACTATTATAACCAAAATCTACTTAATTTGTAGTATTAAAATCAGGAAAAGGAATAAAATATGTTGGCATGTTCATACGATGCATTAGAAGTTGTGGTTTAAGAAAATGTTCCAGTTGATATTTTTTAATTATGTTTGGGTTGGGTTTATCGTCCCACCAACAGTATTTGTAATCTGAGACTGTCAACTTAAGTCGAGTGCTGCCTTCACTTTATATAAAATGTCGTGATCACTTGGCATGATACGACATCCAGTCACGTCATTCCGACACCAGGCCAACCAGTCGTTAACTACCATTAAATTTACCGGAGCTACACTACCACCGGAGCTACACTACCATTTTTGGCCAGGATCGACCCTTGATTACCTCGAGCCGACGCTCTGATTGCGCTAGGTCTGGCCTGATAATAAAACGTTCAACGATGTAGAAAAATACGCATAGCTAAGCTATGTGCAATTCATACTCGATTTTTAAAACATCAACGCAGGTGCTTCAACTACATGCAACTAAACGCGACACGGCCATGGCAAAATCAATATTTTGTTGCAGCACCACGATATTGCAGCACCACGATACTTTAAGTGAATGCCAATGGCCGTTTCGATATCTTAAAAAAAACCAAATCCATTATCCATACTTGTAAGGGCTGTGTGCACCAATTTAATATTATGGATGAAACTAGCTAGTTCATTTTTAAAATATCCGCGGCCCCGGCCCCAAAGTTTGATAGCTGCCATCGCTGCCGTCGATTAGCTGCTGATCTTTAAATGCTGTTCTTAAGAACAAAAATACTTTAAAAGACATGAACCAACCTGTAAAACCTACGAAGATCATTTGAAAAAAAACTAGTAAATTTTAAATTTAAATGAGCCATTTATTTCGATCCTAGTTTTTGCCACATTCATTCCTCTATTATGGTAAAGAGACAATTTGGCTTACGGCTTACTGTAAAAAAGTGACTTACTGTTCATGATAAAGGTTTCCTTGTCCATAAAGAAAGGGGTACAGACATCACACGTATGCATGCATTGCATCATCTCCGAGCTCATTGCTAGCTGTCCATCCAAGCTGCGGCCGAAAAAGCCTGAAATGCCAAACAATTGAATTCACTAGTGCAATTTACAAGATCGTGTTCGTGTACAAGTTAAGACATTTCAACGAACAGTAACCCAAATAGGCATCCCATTCACTATTTACTTTGGATAAAACGGATAAAAATGTTTCATTGAAATTAAATTCATTAAACTGATAATGTAATCTTGGTCAAATTTTAATCATACAATATTAATCGATTAAGCATCTATCCCTGCTTCTGATAATTCAACTAGGAATTGCCACCAATAACTTATACTAGCTGAAACATGCGCAAGTGTAATATAAGATTTCATATTGTACCATTGTACCAAATGTACCATTGTACCAAAATATAATGAACCAAAAAGAACCAAAAGGAACAACATTTGACATTGTCTCCAACAGGTTTGTTTATTGGGTTTATCGTCCCACCAACAGTTTTTCAGTTATCTGGAGACGTTCACTTGAAGCAGATATAGTGCTGCCTTCACTGTGTATATCATGCCGTGAACACCTGGCATGATACCACACCCAGTCACATTATCCTGACACCGGGCCAACCAGTCGTGGAACTACCCTTATATTTGCTTGAGCGTTAGCAAGGGAGCTATACCACTACCATTTTTAACGACTTTGGTATGTCGCGGCCCGGGATCGAACCCGGGGCCTGCCGTACCTGGAGCCGACGCTCTACCGATTGCGCTACCAGGTCCGGTTCTCCAACAGGTACATCATCTAAAGGTATAATAGCGAATAGCTAATAGCGAATAGTGCTTTAATTACAGCAGCTTGTCTATATATCGTAAATTTTAAATGTTTCGTGTCTTCGTTAGAAACCATTTTAAAAAGCAAAATTACTATTTAGCAAGAAATGTTGCATCTTACTAGAAATTGAGCCCCAGACGTTGGTAGCAGTATTGGCGACAGTGTTAGCGACATTGGTAGCAGTATTTGCTACGGTGTTAGCGGCGTTTGAAGCCGTGTCGGATGCCGTGTTGAAGATGGAGGTATAGGTTGGGAACTTCCAGTTGCTCCAGCTCCAGGAACTGAGGAATCTCTTGGTAATGCGGCGTTTGGTAGCCAGGGAGAATGACTGTTCCATCTTCATAGCTATATCCCTGCAATACAGAAGAGAACATTTTGGGATGTGTACTACAGAATTAGTACAATGATCAATATGGTACTCACGATTTGCTCGTGATGTGTTACTACAATTATCTTTAGTACACTGTTTCAGTGAGCATATATTTCAAACTACGTAGTGTGACCTAGACACTAGGATGGGTCCTCCTTGGTATTAGAAATAACCGATTGAACCCGTCAAGACATTGTTAGGGAACTGCGAGAAATTAGTAAGCAGCATAAGGACAAGTATTGTGCTGTTTTTATTGGTATTTTACACAAAAACAACAACAAAACAATCTTACGGCTGACAATTGTCGCGGATACATTCCCGGCACGGGGCTACTTCCGTATACACCTTGGCGTTGCAGGCTTGCATCTCGGAGACTATTTCGTGTAACAAGGGCTCGACTTTATTACCGCTGGTCTCGATCAATCGACCCAGTTCCTCTCGGAATGAGCTCTGCAAGGCTGAAATAAAAGCAAGGTTTAAATGCGCGAAAGGCCGAGGGAAGGCAAAACGCCCAGGCACATTCTCTCTATTCTGTACACTCGTAAAAGTAAGGAAACTGTACACTCGTAAAAGTAAGGAAACTGTACACTCGTAGTAAAAGTAAGGAAACTGTACACTCGTAGTAAAAGTAAGGAAACTGTAAAAGTAAGGAAAAATGTAAGAAGTGTTGTAAGTAATGTTCCGTGTCAGAAAGTGCAAAATCATTTATAGTTTGGGCTTTTAAACTAAGAATTTTGCAATTTAAAATGCGAACAGTAATATTTAGCAACAAGCAACTTAAGTTACTAATTAATGGTCTGAAATATTTTGCGGACGCTAGCATTATATATGTGTCAAATTTTCAGAAGAGAAATTTTGGTTATCCCACCATTAAGTCGGACGAAAGCTGTTGCAAAACGGTCTGAACAATCAAGTTTCGTTTTAAATAGTGTTTTATAAAGACACCGCGTGACTACTAACCTGTCATTTCATCTGACCGCCCTAGGCTCGTGGCTCCAACAGCCAGCACAACACTCAGTAAAACTAGGGCGTACATCTGGAACACAATGCAAACATACACACTTGTTAGGCAAAGTCAAAGTCATAAGCAAATGCCAACTTACAAAACTAAATTACCAATCCCATACTCCTTACACATGTTGGCTACCTATGGCACCGAGATATAAAACGGGAACACTAAAACACTGATAAAACAATTTTTTTTGTTTCGGAGCAGAATCAGTTGTAAATCTGCCAAGACATTTAAAATATCTCTTAAAGATTGCAACTACAAACGACTCCCCGAAATTTACTGACGCATTGTCCTACAAGCTAACTGATCAAAGTGCTCAGAAGCGCTTTTGGGTGGTGAAAGTTTGACCCTGTGCGCTTTGACCCTGTACGCCATAACCCTGTGCGCGATAAAAGGTGTGCAAACAAGGGCTAAAATGATTCCATAGTAAACACGCATTGGAAATTATAATGCAGGCAAGTCTTCAGCTGCAAATAGATTCCTCTTCTAGCATACAGATTGTATACTTGGACAACATTTACAGTCCGATAATAGAAACCATTTTTACACTAAACGTAATATCCTGGGTATCTTTCTGGTAATATCTATTTAGTTGACTAAACTAAACGGTTGACTAAACTAAACTTTTAAACAAGGAAAAGAAAATCTGAGAATTTTGAAAAATTGAACAGAATACGGCCTAGAACAGGTTGAGACTAAACATGTTTAGTTTGTAATATCCAGTAGAACACACATAAGAATACAAAATAAAATACCTAAAACAGAGCATTAAAGCGTAATAGTTATTTAAAGTGCTCTCTTACCTTAGAATGTTTCTCGTACGACAGCTTTATCCAGACTAGACGAAGACCAATTCGCACCCCTTATATATACGCGAGACAGTGGAACGCATAACACGTGCTGCACGTAAATTTCTATTTAATGACATCGTTTTACAAATCCGTAGCTACTGTTCCTATCAACACGTATGTTGAAAAACACAATAAAATGTTCCAAACAAAATACGCATCACATGGGAACTTATGTGTCGCTATGTTGGTAAACTCATAACTAGCTTTAAGATTATGGACTGGTGACTTGTTTTTATATATAGCAATGAATTATTTATTAGTGAACCATCAAATAGATCAATTTTGAACATATAAATATCCTACACGATAGGCAATACGTTCTTAACGAACAGGGCCTCCAAGTCACAAGCAATTACAACGTTTTAACGTTCTGCACGAACTCCAAGTACACATATCAACGAGCTGTGCTTATTTGTTAATAATTTTTGAAGCAGTTTCTCCTTTAGTTTCCAACATTGCTTTCTGTATTTTTCGCTTTACCTGTCTTTAACGTATTTTTTGTTTTTGTTTTGTTTTTGAAATACGGGGTGTACATCGCAGCGACCTATATTGATCATTGTAGCGACGTCCAACTATTTGGAGGAGGAAAACCCAAGACAAACGTCTGTGTAGAACCAGCGAAGCACCGCAAGTCAGCTGGAAGACCTTCCCAAATCAGACCCTTCGCTACGAACGGGACACCAACCCAGGCGGCGACTCTATCAAAACACCACTGGCGCCACTAACGTTTATTCCTTTCTTATTTTTTATATAATATCACTACTACTACCACCACCACCACCACCACCATAACCACCACCACCATCACTACCTGCATCAATCTCCTCCTCCTAATCAAATTCCTCCTCTTCCTCGTCCTTCTAGCACCACCACCGTCATAGGCGTCCTTCTACTCCTCCATATCATTATCAACAACTTTGCCATCGACGGCATTGACATCAATGTAATTTTCGTCGTTTATCCGTCATCATGGTCAGTGCCTGGCTGTAGTAATCGTAATTGTCGTTGAGCATCATCATCACAGAGCTAGCATATGGTAAATATAAGCTTGGATATTTGGCCGTCAAATTCTTTAAGTTACAATATAATCGGGAAATCGACATTTTTTTTTAAAAAATATGCCCTAAACATGGAAATCCGTTTAGCTGAGCCTGCGTGGAACGACACCAGAACACATCAACAGCACAAATCCATTCATGCGGAAAGAAAGCGGTACAGACAGTTACATAAGGGTCTTCCATCGTCTACTATATGACATTGTGACGGTTTGTCTATTTTAGGACAATACTGACGTCACTGAGCACTAGGCCTAAGTCACTCATTGATAGAAAGGTTTCTTTCACGGGAAATTTATTTGTACACGCTTCATTAAATTTTGGAATGTTGTTAATGGGTTTTCAACTTCTGGAATGTCGTATTATAAATGGAACTGTGTCCTTGTTTTGCGTGAAACCTGAGCAAGAATTCAAGACTCAGTGAATACAACAGGAATTTTAACATACTAACATAACAACATTGTGGTGATATTAATTTGGATAACTGCTAGACTAGTGTATTCTTTGGATTTATAGTGATCATATCGCCATCTTTGGACATTTGCAGATTATTTTGAATCTGGAAATGAATAGGGAATTACATAAAGAAAGAGAACTATTTTTTTAGGATCGGCTTCGACTTTTATTGATATACATGATTTATTGTTTTGTTTGTTGAATGTATGTATTGTATTTTTTTTTTGTTATAAAACTTATTGTGTTGTAAAGCCTGTTGCTGGTTTTTACTTTCTTTTGCCCAATTGACTGAAGAAATTGGGCCATCGTCCGAAATTAGACTCAAAATGATGAAGTCTTGGTTTTAGTCCGTTCTTCCCTAAAAAGCACAAGAGACCGACAAGTGTGCTTAAATCGGTTTTACAGATCTCTTAACATCGCACTTGCTTATGGGTTTCTCAAATGCAAGCAATGAAATGAAACCCAATGTATTTGAATACACATGATCAAGTGCTGACGTTTTCGTAGATACGTTATGAAATCCGGTTTAAACACTTCGGTCGGTCCCTCATGCCGACTGACCGTTCCAAGACGGTAACCGTTTGGTTTGCTATACATATATTTGTTTCATGACCCGTCACCCGGGAGTGGGGAGAAGCATGCATTTACAATCGCATATATGTGTACCGTTTGTTTTGCTGCCCAAATTGACTTCTACGACTCGTGTTTGCAAATAAATAGTCACGTTTGGTCACACAAATATCTTGCGTTTGTTATTGATATTTTGTTTGATATGATAATAGCATAGTATAGACTCTATCGAAAAGTGGAAAAGCGTGTGTGTATTTGTATACATGTTTTGCTGATACATGTTTTGCTGATATCAGTCAACGCATCAAATACTTGAAATATTGATTGACTGCATGTCTCAGCCAATAGGCTTACAGCATACGCAGCATTAGTCAGTATCAAGTACATGTATATGTAATAAAGTAATAAAGTAAAATTGAAATTAATGGACAGAATGACGCGCGACATTACAAATGTAGATTAACGGGATTAACGTGTCAAGAGTTTCGGTTCTCGTGAATACAAAACTTTTTGAATGACATTTGTAATTATATATATTTCTCTAATAACGCACTCTTTACAGCGTTTTGTTGGTGCAGTGTTTTGTTGGAGAAAAGGAAACTTGCACCAGCCGAAATACAATAAATCCGTAAAATTTATACTTTTCGGCAATTTGTAGAACTGTAGAACAATAGTATGACAAGGAGTACGATACTGTAAGTATACATTCGATATGGATAATCTAATATAGATGACAGAGTATGATACTGTAAGTATACATTCGATATGCATAATTTTTATTTAAAATTGCATGATTTGTCAATGCAAGTGATATGACAACTTTATATGGTGGAACATTTTCTACATTGCAAGACTCCGCATGGGAAACAGATTCTGCATCATACAATAATATTGCAAACACAACAGCTATGTATATTCAGAAATGTATTGCTCCTAATTACAATCGTAAGGCATAATTAGGCATTGGAATTTTGAATATGGCGTCATTTTATTAGGGTTTGTATCGCCTTTAAACATAAGCAGGCAAGGAATATTTTTTATTACCTCGTCTAACTGCGAGCACGTTAAGTTAGCGAGAATGTTTCTAGAGGCTTTTGTTAACCTATACTTTGTTACAGTTTCATCTAGTATATATAATTTATCTAATTTTATGTGAAAATATTCGTGTAAAGTAAAAATTAGAATAATACATCTTATCTGTAATGTGTAATAGTGTAGTAAAGTTAGTCGTTCATTCTAATAAAATCTACGAAAGAAAATGTTAATCGATTTATTTTAAGTGTTATCTCGGGAATTATTCCATACATCACTGTTGTCAGATTATAGGAAAAGAAATAGTGAACGATGCATTTTATATACACGGCAAAATCAAATTGTGCATACTTTGGGTAATACAAAAAATCGTTTTAGTACATGTTTTAGTATGCCATAATCTGTCAAAGAGTTTATAGTCCGCTACTCCCTATCCTGCTTTATATTCTAAGACAAGCGTGTCTATGGTGCAACATTGTTATCTCGTAATAAGCTATTCAGGGACCACGATTTTACGTTATTCACATAATATTTCTGAAAATTAAAATTAAACGAAAATACGGAACAACTATGATTGAAAGGCATCACTTTTATTTTTGAAAAATAAATAATGTCTATAACAAAAATCTATTTTAACAGTACGGTAACTGAACAAACACAGTAACTAGACAGTAACTAGAAAGGGGAGCATAGTTGGATGTCAGGAATCCGGAGTCCTCCATACGAGATACATTTAAAGTTACATATGGTGTTCCATTCGGATCTTTTCGAAGTATTCCCGAGCCAACTCGGCTCCAAGCTGCATGTCATCCCCCATTGCTGGTACCCGACTCATGTACATCATGCTGCCAGCAGGGAACCTGGCCCATACGTGCATCGTGTGGAGACCCGACTCCGATGACGTCATTAACTCAACCTATGGGAAGGAAGAAATGGATAAAAATGGATAAAGAGGTTAATACTTTCATTGCTCAATCGAATATGCGATACAAATACCAATATAAACATGATATCAATGTAAACAAATTACGACGCTCGTTCACGCTATCAAGAAAATCAGGCTTGTGCGATGCCAATGTCAAATATTCGATTCCATAATTTAAAACGACTTGGGTTATGGAACATGTAGCGTTATAAAACATGTAGCATTATGGAACATGTAGCAAAAGCACACCCCCGATTTCTTGAGCACTACACAAAGGTCACACTTAATTCGCAGTAAACCTTTGCCAAACGTAAACCTTTGCCAAACGAAAAATTTCTAAAAACATTCAATAGTATAATTTTAGACTCTAGACCTTAGTTAAAAGTAAATGACTTAAGTGAACAGTTCATAGATTACGAATTTATAATAGATATACAGTCCGAATTCGATAAATCACGTTAATCCAAAGTTTAAATCGAGCGTGTATAAATAAAACTGCATTGTGTAGTCTAACAATAAAGGGTCTACTTAAAAAAGACCCAGAGATTGATATTAAGCATTTTTATTTTATTACACTCTGGTCGCATTATCATTCAACAATGCTGAATAGAAAAAGCCTCTAACTGATGCGTTCCAAAACAAGTTTCATCTCATCGCGATTTTCATAAACATCTTAACTCTGTATTGGGTCAGCCTGTAATGTAAACGTGCCGGTAATGTAAACATTAAAATGTTGATCGTCTCAACATGTACAACACCTTTTCCAGAATGGGCAGCTCTGCTTCATTGTTCATCTTGAGTGTACGTAAGATGGTTAAAGGTCCTGTAATGGCCTGGTATTGGAGGAACACCTTCGGGCTGCACGCTGGAACAATGAATATGAAAGACATGTGGAAACGGTTCTTTCCTGTGAATTTATCAACGCCTGTGAATTTATCAACGTATTCAATTACTATAACCTTAAAATCAGGAAAAGTAATAAAATTTGTTGGCATGTTCATACGATGAATTGGAAGTTCTAAAAATGTTCCAGTTGATATTTTCTAATTATGTTTGGGTTGGGTTTATTGTCCCACCAACAGTATTTGTAATCCGAGACTGTCAACTTGAAGTTGAGTGCTGCCTTCACTATATATAAAATGTCGTGATCACTTGGCATGATACCACATCCAGTCACGTTATTCCGACACTAGGCCAACCAGTCGTTAACTACCATTAAATTTACCGGAGCTACACTACCATTTTTGGCGCGGCCAGGATCGACCCTTGATTACCTCGAGCCGACGCTCTGATTGCGCTAGGTCTGGCCGGATAATAAAACGTTCAACGATGTAGAAAAATACGCATAGCTAAGCCATGTGCAATTCATACTCGATTTTTAAAACATCAACGCAGGTGCTTTAACTACATGCAGCTAAACGAGACACGGCCATGGCAACATCAATATTTTGTTGCAGCACCAAAGATGTGAATGTCAATGGCCGTTGCGATATCTTGAACAAAAAAAACAAATTCATTATCCATACTTGTAAGGGCTGTGTGTACCAATTTAATATTATGGATGAAACTAGCTAGGCTAGTTCATTTTTAAAATATCCGTATCCGCGGCCCCGGCCCCAAAGTTTGATAGCTGCCATCGCTGCCGTCGATAAGCTGCTGTTCTTGTAATAAAGAATATTTTAAGACATGAACCAACCTGAGAAACCTACGAAGATCATTTGAAAAAAAACTAGTAAATTTTTAAATTCTGATGAGCCATTTGTTTCGATCCTAGTTTTTACCACATTCCTCTATTATGGTAAAGTGACAATTTGGCTTACTGTAAAGAAAAGAAGTGACTTACTGTTCATGATAAAGGTTTCCCTGTCCATAAAGAAAGGGGTACAGACATCACACGTATGCATGCATTGCATCATCTCCGAGCTCATTGCTAGCTGTCCATCCAAGCTGCGGCCGAAAAAGCCTGAAATGCCAAACAATTGAATTCACCAGTGCCATTTACAAGATCGTGTTCGTGTACAAGTTAAGACATTTCGACGAACAGTAACCCAAATAGGCATCCCATTCACTATTTATTTACTTTGGATAAAACGGATAAAAATGTTTCATGTTTCAATATGTTTTCAAAATGTTTCATTTTCCTTATATTAAGAAATAAAATTCATTAAACTGATAAAGTAATGTTTAATAAAATTTTTAATCGTACAATTTTAATCGATTAAGCATCTATCCCTGCTTCTGATAATTAAACTAGGAATTGACACCAATAACTTATACTAGCTGAAACATGCGCAAGTGTAATATAAGATTTCATATTACCAAAAGGAACATTTGACATGGTACAGCATCTAAATGTATAATAGCGAATAGCGAATAGCGCTTAATTACAGCAGCTTGTCTATATATCGTAAATTTTAAACGTTTCGTGTCTTCGACAAAAGCATTTTAAAAAGCTAAAATTACTATTTAGCAAGAAATGTTGCATCTTACTAGAAATTGAACCCCAGACGTTGGTAGCAGTATTGGCGACAGTGTTAGCGACATCGGTAGCAGTATTTGCTACGGTGTTAGCGGCGTTTGATGCCGTGTCGGATGCTGTGTTGAAGATGGTGGTATAGGTTGGGAACTTCCAGTTGCTCCAGCTCCAGGAACTGAGGAATCTCTTGGTAATGCGGCGTTTGGTAGCCAGGGAGAATGACTGTTCCATCTTCATAGCTATATCCCTGCAATACAGAAGAGAACATTTTGGGATGTGTACTACAGAATTAGTACAATGATCAATATGGTACTCACGATTTGCTCGTGATGTGTTACTACAATTATCTTTAGTACACTGTTTCAGTGAGTATATATTTCAAACTACGTAGTGTGACCTAGACACTAGGATGGGTCTTCCTTGGTATTAGAAATAACCGATTGAACCCGTCAAGACATTGTTAGGGAACTGCGAAATTAGTAAGCAGCATAAGGACAAGTATTGTGCTGTTTTTATTGGTATTTTACACAAAAACAACAACAAAACAATCTTACGGCTGACAATTGTCGCGGATACATTCCCGGCACGGGGCTACTTCCGTATACACCTTGGCGTTGCAGGCTTGGATCTCGGAGACTATTTCGTGTAACAAGGGCTCGACTTTATTACCGCTGGTCTCGATCAATCGACCCAGTTCCTCTCGGAATGAGCTCTGCAAGGCTGAAATAAAAGCAAGGTTTAAATGCGCGAAAGGCCGAGGGAAGGCAAAACGCCCAGGCACATTCTCTCTATTCTGTACACTCGTAAAAGTAAGGAAACTGTACACTCGTAAAAGTAAGAAGTGTTGTAAGTAATGTTCCGTGTCAGAAAGTGCAAAATCCATTTATAGTTTGGGCTTTTAAACTAAGAATTTTGCAATTTAAAATGCGAACAGTAATATTTAGCAACAAGCAACTTAAGTTACTAATTAATGGTCTGAAATATTTTGCGGACGCTAGCATTATATATGTGTCAAATTTTCAGAAGAGAAATTTTGGTTATCCCACCATTAAGTCTTCCGAAAGCTGTTGCAAAACGGTCTGAACAATCAAGTTTCATTTTAAATAGTGTTTTATAAAGACACCGCGTGACTACTAACCTGTCATTTCATCTGACCGCCCTAGGCTCGTGGCTCCAACAGCCAGCACAACACTCAGTAAAACTAGGGCGTACATCTGGAACACAATGCAAACATACACACTTGTTAGGCAAAGTCAAAGTCATAAGCAAATGCCAACTTACAAAACTAAATTACCAATCCCATACTCCTTACACATGTTGGCTGCCTATGGCACCGAGATATAAAACGGGAACACTAAAACACTGATAAACAATTTTTTTGTTTCGGAGCAGAATCAGTTGTAAATCTGCCAAGACATTTAAAATATCTTAAAGATTGCAACTACAAACGACTCCCCGAAATTTACTGACGCATTGTCCGACAAGCTAACTGATCAAAGTGCTCAGAAGCGCTTTTGGGTGGTGAAAGTTTGACCCTGTGCGCTTTGACCCTGTGCGCCATAACCCTGTGCGCGATAAAAGGTGTGCAAACAAGGGCTAAAATGATTCTATAGTAAACACGCATTGGAAATTATAATGCAGGCAAGTCTTCAGCTGCAAATAGATTCCTCTTCTAGCATACAGATTGTATACTTGGACAACATTTACAGTCCGATAATAGAAACCATTTTTACACTTAACATAATATCCTGGGTATCTTTCTGGTAATATCTATTTAGTTGACTAAACTAAACTTTTAAACAAGGAAAAGAAAATCTGAGAATTTTGAAAAAAAATGAACAGGATACGGCCTAGAACAGGTTGAGACTAAAGAAGTTTAGTTTGTAATATCCAGTTTGTAATATCCAGTAGAACACACATATAAGAATACAAAATAAAATACCTAAAACAGAGCATTAAAGCGTAATAGTTATTTAAAGTGCTCTCTTACCTTAGAATGTTTCTCGTACGACAGCTTTATCCAGACTAGACGAAGACCAATTCGCACCCCTTATATATACGCGAGACAGTGGAACGCATAACACGTGCTGCACGTAAATTTCCATTTAATGACATCGTTTTACAAATCCGTAGCTACTGTTCCTATCAACACGTATGTTGAAAAACACAATAAAATGTTCCAAACAAAATACGCATCACATGGGAACTTATGTGTCGCTATGTTGGTAAACTCATAACTAGCTTTAAGATTATGGACTGGTGACTTGTTTTTATGTATAGCAATGAATTATTTATTCGTGAACCATCAAATAGATCAATTTTGAACATATAAATATCCTACACGATAGGCAATACGTTCTTAACGAACAGGGCCTCCAAGTCACAAGCAGTTACAACGTTTTAACGTTCTGCACGAACTCCAAGTACACATATCAACGAGCTGTGCTTATTTGTTAATAATTTTTTAATCAGTTTCTCCTTTAGTTTCCAACATTGCATTTTTCGCTTTACCTGTCTTTAACGTATTTTTTGTTTTTGTTTTGTTTTTGAAATACGGGGTGTACATCGCAGCGACCAATATTGATCATTGTAGCGACGTCCAACTATTTGGAGGAGGAAAACCCAAGACAAACGTCTGTGTAGAACCAGCGAAGCACCGCAAGTCAGCTGGAAGACCTTCCCAAATCAGACCCTTCGCTACGAACGGGACACCAACCCAGGCGGCGACTCTATCAAAACACCACTGGCGCCACTAACGTTTATTCCTTTCTTATTTTTTATATAATATCACTACTACTACCACCACCACCACCACCATAACCACCACCACCATCACTACCTGCATCAATCTCCTCCTCCTAATCAAATTCCTCCTCTTCCTCGTCCTTCTAGCACCACCACCGTCATAGGCGTCCTTCTACTCCTATATATCATTATCAACAACTTTGCCATCGACGGCATTGACATCAATGTAATTTTCGTCGTTTATCCGTCATCATGGTCAGTGCCCGGCTGTAGTAATCGTAACTGTCGTTGAGCATCATCATCACAGAGCTAGCATATGGTAAATATAAGCTTGGATATTTGGCCGTCAAATTCTTTAAGTTACAATATAATCGGGAAATCGACATTTGTTTTTAAAAAATATGCCCTAAACATGGAAATCCGTTTAGCTGAGCCTGCGTGGAACGACACCAGAACACATCAACAGCACAAATCCATTCATGTGGAAAGAAAGCGGTACAGACAGTTATATAAGGGTCTTCCATCGTCTATTATATGACATTGTGACGGTTTGTCTATTTTAGGACAATACTGACGTCACTGAGCACTAGGCCTAAGTCACTCATTGATAGAAAGGTTTCTTTCACGGGAAATTTATTTGTACACGCTTCATTAAATTTTGGAATGTTGTTAATGGGTTATCAACTCCTGGAATATTGTTTTATAAATGGAACTAGTGTATTCTTTGGATTTATAGTGATCATATCGCCATCTTTGGACATTTGCGGATTATTTTGAATTTCAAAAGGAATAGGGATTTACATCAAGAAAGAAAACTTTTTTATTAGGATCGGCTTCAACTTTAATTGATACACATGATTTATTGTTTTGTTTGTTGAATGTATGTATTGTAATTTTGTTATTTTTTTGTTATAAAACTTATTGTGTTGTAAAGCCTGTTGCTGGTTTTTACTTTCTCTTGCCCAATTGACTGAAGAAATTGGGCCATCGTCCGAAATTAGACTCAAAATGATGAAGTCTTGGTTTAAGTCCGTTCTTCCCTAAAAAGCACAAGAGACCGACAAGTGTGCTTAAATCGGTTTTACAGATCTGTAACATCGCACTTCCTGATGGGTTTCTCAAATGCAAGCAATGAAATGAAAACCAATGTATTTGAATAAACATGATCAAGTGCTGACGTTTTCGTAGATACGTAATGAAATCCGGATTAAGCACTTCGGTCGGTCCCTCATGCCGACTGACCGTTCCAAGACGGTAACCGTTTGGTTTGCTATACATATATTTGCTTCGTGACACGTCACAAATTTTTTCTAACTTTTACATTTAGCTTGTATGTGAATACACGTGTCCTGTGCCTTTCTTTTTAGTATATGTTGCAATTCTTATATTTTCGTATTGATTTGTTATTGGTTAGGAACTCGGGGCGTACATTTTTCCCTTTAAAAACTTTGGCTAAAAACTTTGGATAACAACCTTTGATTTCAAAGAAACGCATTCAGTTCGTTTCAAGCGCATGATGCAGTTTTAACTGAACCGTAACCGAGTAGTAGTCATTTGAACGAATTTTAAATTCATTAGGGTATTCTTTCTTTCTGTCATAAATAATACATACATTAAAATACAACTTCTTAAACCCGAAGTCAACGGGAACGGTTTGCACTAGTTCTAGTTTTTCTAAGTAATAATTCGATACTAGTAGGGTTTGTGTTATGACCCGTTCTCCCTACGTCAGTCTGTAAACGCAATTCAGGTCCCGTTAGGCATCTTGTTTTAAGAAAGGAAGCCTTTTATTTGTAAAACCAGTATTCCTAAACAACATTGACATAAACTACAAACGGTTTAAAGTCCGATTGTCATTTGACTTATATCTAAATTGATGGAAATCTCAAACACTGTAAATGTCAATTCTATTCGGACCTGGCTCGTACATGCAAACATCTTTACTGGTCATTAACCGATTTCTAACGTTCGTGCTGTATTCGTTAAAGAATCTTGGAAATGGAAATAAAAATCTTAAAGTAACATAAGTAAAATTTTAAACAAATCTAGCCAAGTTCTGCAATTATCAATAGCACTATCGTATATGTTTGGGTTTTTGCTATGCTCGGTCGTTCCATCTGACTACCGCGTATTTATCTGTCATATAATAAATTAATTATATGTTGTTAAAATACGATCCTGGTAGTATCTCTAATGTTTACTTCTATATTTGTATTTTGATAGTGCATTTTGATATGTATTCAGTAGAGTTATAAAAACACATGGCGATAATGTCTTATATTTTGTTTCGATAAGAAACATTCGCCCATGTGTTCAGCTAGCTAAATCTTGTGCTATCTTCATCTTTGCGCTGTTAATACACTCTCTGTTACAGCTGAGTCTTACGATGCAATAACAAGATCCAGGTTACAGGTAACAGTGACTGTTTTATTTCTGACACGGTTTTTCTATATGTATTGATATATTCATTTTTAAAACCTGTCTGCTGAAATGCATGTGTAATTTATTAATTCTCTTTATTTTGTATTGTAATACACCTGTGTTATCCTTTTGTATTACTATAATTGATGTTTATTTAGTTCATGTTCAGTGGGTTTATATGTATATGCTCTCCAATTCTGGAGGAAGTAAAGATATATACATATAAGAAATTCCACGAAATTCCACGAATGCTGAAATCAATCAATGTGTTCCGATTTGTGACCTAAGTTAAGTTGTGAGCTAATGCCGATAACAATTTTAAATAGTTACCTCTGTGTTTACATTGAACGAATATACACGGTAGTCGTCAAGGAAATGTTCCAATAGGATATCAATACAAACTTGCAAAAATCTGTGCTTTGTAAATTTCTGAAACATCATCTACCCCCACGTATACATTATTGGAAATTGTCATTTATTGTCTGGTTGTATTGAAATGGAAAAAACCCACTATGATTTCAGACTTATTTATTGATTGACATATATCAAATGGCATTTTACACAACTCAGGGCAGATAATTTGCAAATCAAAACATACCATACTACAGAACAAATGAACATGTACATATACACTATTTGCGTAAACTTAATAGAAAACAGACTTCACCTCTGCAGGCACAACACATGCTTACTTTAAAATTTTGGTATTGTCCCTATTTACGTCTATATATATATGCACACACACATACGCACACACGCACGCGAGTGTGCGCACGCATACACACGATTGTATCTCCATCTTATTTAGGCTCGTAGACAATCGTTCTTTTGAAGAACTGCTTTCTACTTTTGATCTCGGTCAATACATCATTTCAACAATGTCTGAAGTTGCTGGATAAGAAGAATAGCCCTCAGATAAAAATACAATCTTGTGAAATTTGAATCAATTGAAAACATGGAAAATCCTGTAAAATGTTTAAATCCGTTGAAGAGAATGGCGAAAAGGACCTAGACAAATCTACAATCAGCAGGCATTCAACAGTAACAAAACAGAACACATCATGTGGTGCAAAGGTGTTTCAACGTATAGTAAAATGATATGACGGTTGCCAAACTATTACAATAAAACTGTTCTTTCTGTTCACAATATAAAGTAAAAAAGTAAAGGTAACTTAAAAATGTCTTAAACAGTTAAATTTTAAAATTTTCTTTAATATTTAAACATTTTAACATGTGATTTGTATTTACACTTTTAACTTGTAAGATTGCAGGATTATATTTGCTCATCCGTTGTTTTGCTGTCCGGGAAATGTGCTGTTGGTGATGCACAAGCCAATGAATATCATCGAAGCACACACGTGAATATGCGACGTGCCATCAACAGACACATTAAGTATCTGAAGCTGGATTTTGACATTGCCCGCGATAAGCCATTCACAAGCGCTTATAACACTCTTGATGGTTTCCTCAAACACAGAACTGCAACTGGTTTGCCGACTGCAATAAAGCACACCGAGATTCTGACTGAAGGCGATCTAGTAAAGATAGCCATATATCTAGAGGGCTATGAATATTCCCCTAAATTTTTTTTCTAGAATGTGCCTTGTACATGATTGCTATTCACTTTGTTACACATGCATTTGAGGCACGTCATCAGCTTCGCCGCGATGTGCTTTCAGATCAGATGAGTCGGGGGACAAAAGAAAAACCACCAGGGCGAACTTGACAAAAATGTTAACATGAGGGAGAAACGTGTCTGTTCAACAAATACAAAACTTTGTGTTCGTAAATTATTCCGTGAAAAACTTCCCAGACGCAGATATGCTGTTTAACCATTTGAATGATCAAGCCATTTTAAATCATGTAATTGAAATTTGGTTCACGTAAAAAAATCCAGTTGTACATTTAGTAGCCATTATCACGAACTGCACTTTTAACATAAACGAATGTCGATTATTGATCAGACCTTACAGACAAGTGCCGTATTTAAGTGTTTCAAATATAAACTTGTCTTTTAGGAAAATAAAATTGATTTTGATATTATATCAAGCGCGAATTGTTTTTCTTAATAACATGCCTTTTTTATACTTAAATTACATTCTAAAATTGTAATTACATGTACACAAGCATTTTTCTCATTTGTTTCAGTAGATCCTACTGTACAATACATGCATCTGTACTACAAAACTTATTATCATAGCTTAAAACCTTTCACATTAGACGATGCAATTTGTTGATGGTAAAAGTTAATTCTTATTTGTATATTGTTCTTGTTAAATAAAATACGTTTACAGGATAATGCGTTGCCTTAAAATTTCTTGTTAAACACCATGGCAGTATTCAATGGGAACAACTTAAAATCAAATTTCACATGTTCTCGTGATTTCAAAAAACGATTAAAAAGATTAAAACAAATCTATGATTTAAACTTAAAATAGACGAATTAAATTTGAATTAACATAACAAAATAAAGTCGTATTTAGACTTTTAGATACATGCTTGAACTTCTTTCATGAAAAGAATCAAATCTAAAGTGATCTCACGATGATCTTCTACTGTTCAAAATACTTCTCCGTGTGACCCGCCAGTGAAATTTACATATAGACAGTAAAATTAAAAATATATTGATTGCTTATTTTATCTTATCTAGCACGAGAAATGCTTTTAACGAATAAACTAGTGCTTTAAAATCGTTTCCCTTTTGTCATTATGATGAAGAAACTTTTAATGACGGGAACTGATTTTTGTCGTAGTCGACCTTCTTTATGTGTAATGGGGTTTGTCGGGCAGTACTTCGCTGTTCAGCTTTAAAACACTTATGTGCGAGTTATTTCTCTTAGACTAAATATTTTACTATTTCCGTGAACAAATAACAAGGTAAAACATTAAATAAAACAAATTTAAATGTAAATATAAGGATTGAATTAATCGGACGAGTGGTTAGTGATAAGTCTCTACATACACTGTTTTTATATGACACAAACACACAATTAAATCAACCTATTAAAGACCCAATCAAAACAAACATTTAAAGTTATAACCAAAACAAACAATTAAAGACATAATCAAAACAAACAATTTAAGATATAACCAAAACAAACAATTAAGGATATATTCAAAGCAAACAATTAAGATATAATCAAAGCAAACAATTATAGACACAATTAAAACAAACAAATGAAGATATAATAAAAACAAACAAAGATGTAATCAAAACAAACCATTAACGACACAATCAAAACAAACAATTAAAGATGAAAATCAAAACAAACACTTAAAGATATAATCAAAACAAACAAATAAAGATATAATAGAAACAAACAATTAAAGACACAATCAAAACAAACAAATAAAGATATAACCAAAACAAACAATTAAAGACATAATCAAAACAAACAATTTAAGATATAACCAAAACAAACAATTAAGGATATATTCAAAGCAAACAATTAAGATATAACCAAAGCAAACAATTATAGACACAATAAAAACAAACAAATGAAGATATAATAAAAACAAACAAAGATGTAATCAAAACAAACCATTAACGACACAATAAAAACAAACAAAGATAAAATCAAAACAAACATTTAAAGATATAATCAAAACAAACAATTAAAGATATAATAGAAACAAACAATTAAAGACACAATCAAAACAAACGATACGAAAAGTGGGGAAAAAACGTGTGTGAATACATATATGTATAAATGACTTTATGACAATCAGCCATCGTCTTCAGATACTTAAAAAACTGATATTCGGTTTAAAAAATAACATGTCTCAGCCAATAAACTTACGGCATATGCAGTACTGGTCAGTTTCAAAGATATGTATTAATGTATATATGATCGAACAATTTATAAACAGGTTGACGAGAGAGAGAGAGGGGGGAGAGAGAGAGTAAGAGAGGAAGTGAAGGAGGGAGAGAGAAAGAGAGAGAGAGAGGGAGAAAGGGAGGGAGGGAGGGAGAGAGAGAGAGAGAGAGAGGGTGGAGGGACGGAGAGAGAGAGAGAGAGAGGGGGAGGGATTCGGAGAGAGAGAGAGAGGGCGGGGGAGGGATAGACGGAACCTGAGAGAGAGATAGACGAGAGAGAGTGAGCGAGAGAGAGAGAGAGAGAGGAGGATGAGGAGAGAGGGGCAGAGCCGGCCCAGAAGAGAGGAGAGAGAGCTGATGCTCATTATTCTTCTAAAAAGTTTTGAATAGATATTATCTTTGACATTTGCACGAAATATATATACATGTAGGTAGCATTTAGTGGAATTATGTTATGAAAATAAATTGGAGCGAAAGACAGACTGTGTGATCTTATCTATTATAAGATAAGCTCACACCGGTGCATTTTTTTTGTTGTCTACTGACTTGACTATGGTTTCTGCATTTGTTTATGTGTGCACTTTGTTCATTTGTTCGCACCTTGCCCGTGGTTTGGTTCTGGATGGAGGACAAGATGGACAAGCCTCGTTACTAGACAGGGTCCGCGTGTTAGAAGAACAGGTTGTCAGACTGAACTCAATAAGTATGAAGCTTGAATGTCGTGAGTACGGTTTTTCTGCTTAAAAAAACACATCTAAAATATGTTTTAATGTCTGGCATATTTCTTATTAAGTAGGTTTTGCTGGCTAACCAATTATGCTGGCCAACCAATTAAATTTGAGTTATCTGCTTATTAAAGTCACCGCTGCGTTTTTTGTCTTCTTCAACTGATTTCCTTTTAACCGTCACCGCACCCATCTTTCCTTAATCAACACAATGCAATAAAGCAGATACCTGTTTCCAATAAGAAAAAAATACAGACCTGACATTTTTTATTAGAATAGTTTACTTATATAAAAATATTTTCTTTATGGTCATTTAATTGTTATAAAACATTGCCATTATTTTCCTTATGCTTCTCCCGATTGCTTTTTAAGTTTCTAAATACGAATACGAATACGAATACATGTACATGACACGGTTCTTAAAGATTTGCATAAATACAAAAAGAACTTGCTAAAGAAAAAGGGAAAATGCTGTCCCAATGTAAAAGGGACAAAACACTGAGACGAGTCTTAACACAAGCATAGCAAACCAACAGTTACCGTCTTGGAAAGATCAGTCGGCAATAGATCTAACTTGGGTGTTTTAAAGGTTAACATGGCTGTTAGATCGCATTTCCGAATGTTGTTGTTTTTCAAAAACAGTGCAAATAACACTAAATGATAAAAAGATATGCGACATTGGTGAGGTTTCAATGAACAACATTTATCAAGCGTTTATGTTAGCTAGTAAGAACAATTTCACCGAAAGATTATATATTTTCTGACTCTACATCAGTAATATTTACGCCGTTAGAATGCAACCAAAATAACAAAGTTACTGCAATTAATCATTGTTGTAACCCAACAATGTTAAATCCCAATTAAACTAGGAAGATAGTGTACAATTTTTCAGTAAAGTGAGGCAGTGGTGGTAGCTAGAGGGGAAATCACATCGACTACCACTAACTGATTCTATTGTAGCAGACTTTTGAAGTGGCGTGGCCTACCTTGTTACAGCCGACACTATCCAAAATGTAGTAAGCAGCATGTATTATTACACCCCTACACCAACCCCCCCCCCCCCCCCAAAAAAAAAAAAAACAACAACACACAAACAAACACAACAACAACAACAACAAAACGATCGATATAAATTTCATCAGAAATCCATTATCATTCCTCATCAATATACCCTCAGTTCATTCTTTTGATAGCCACCATTATGTACGTTAAATATTTAAGTAGTTATTTTAAATTAATGATCTTTTTGTAGATTAAAACATGTTTCAGTTGTTTTTTCAGAATGTCCGACTGTAAAATCGGTCGCTTTTATGGCGACATTGTCAGCAGACCTTGTCAACCCAACGAATGGTCAAAGGGTAACGTTTGACAACGTCATCACGAACGTTGGAAACGCCTATGATCCCGTTCACGGCTATTTTAGGGCACCCATTAACGGCACTTACGGTTTTAACGTCGTCGTTTCGAGTCCGGATACAAACACTTTTCATGGGGTGTGCACAACAAAACCTTACGCTATTCTTCCTCTGACATTTCCCTTCGCTCACTCATGACGTCCTCTTACAGATAAGCAAGATATTTTTGCTAAGAAATGGCAAAGTTAAGAGTAACATTAAAATGACACTGTATTCCAGCGCGATAAACGATAAGAAAATTCCATATAAAGTACAATTTTTAAGGCAAGTTTTATACTGTAACATTTTTTTTGCCTTACATTCCGTTGTTTAACGATATAATTCAGTTCATTGTTTTAACTTTTATGCGGTTCCTTTCTAACTCCAAACATCACTAAACATGTCGGGTGCTTTTTCAGATGCGTATACTTCTGAAACACAAGGGCGAAGTTAGAGGGAATATTTTCTTGGATTACAACAGACAATACTGGATTCGTCGATCGACCGTCGCTACTCTTCATTTGACTGAGCATGACGATGTTTGGGTTGAAGTCGGTTCTTTCACAAACGACCACGTTGTCCCTGGCTGTGCATTTTGTACAATATTCACCGGAAATCTGATTACAGCTGATTAATAATGTGATAATAAATACTGACCATGAACTAAACACATCGCTGAACTGAGGAAGTACGAGGTTAGAGTCCCTTTTTTTGCCCCCCCCCCCCCCCCCCATTTTTTTTGCCGACTGACCGTTCCAAGGCCGTAACTGGAGGGTTCACAAATTAGTTCTCACTTTTACATTTGTCCTGTGGCATAATTTTATTGTCTCATGTTGCAATGCTCATAACCGTATTGCAATTATTTCTTGTTGGGAACTCGTGGTAGAAGTTTGGCCGTGTTTAATGTTTTTCTTTTTTCCACTAAGAACCTTCTGTTTTCACTTCGTAACAAATTCGAAGCGCATGATGTATTGTAACAGAATCGCATAATCAAGCAAAATGCAAAACTCAAAATCCATTTCTTCGGTTTAGTAGTCAGTAGAGTAATTCTGTCACTCTAGGTATCTTGTACATTGGCGTTATCGACTCACCAACAGTATTTCAGTTACCTGGAGACTGTCCACTTGAAGCAGTTATAGTGCTGCCGTCGTGAACCCCATGGCATGATTCCATACCCAGTCACATCCTTACACCGGGCCAGTCGTGGAACTACCATTACATTTGCTTGAGCGTTAGCAAGCAATACTTCCATGTTTAACGACTTTGATATGTCGCGGACCGGGATGAACCCGCAGCATCCCGTACCTACTCTCTGCCGATTGCGCTACTAGGTTCGGTTCTCATATATCTTGTTTTAATGCCCTTTTTTTGAACAAGGAGAATCAATAACATGACATAAAACGACAACTAGAAACATCAAGTAGAAACAAAGTATCATTTTATTTATTCCTAAATGGAAAGATCAAACGTAAATGTCTATTTTATTCGGACCTTATTGTATTGACCATTTCATCGTTTCCCGACGTTCGTGCTATATTTGATAGTAAACTTTAAGCAAGAATCTGGCTGAGCACTATAATAACACTATCGTGGTGACTAAATCCTGAAGCGTCGCGAATGCATAAGACAGAAGAATCTGGAAATTTGTAATATTACGTAGTCCGAGTTGTGCGTTAATGTCGAAACCATTTTGAAATAGTTACCGTTAAGTAATACAAACCCTAGTCAAAAGAGAAATGGGTTCTTTTTCGTGCCCATGGAGCAACATTGGTCTTGTTTTGTAATAGGTCAGAGACTATGTTGTCTATTATTAAAGTTTAAACAATCCTCCACTAGAGTAAAACAAAAATACAACGGAACAATTGGAAATGCTTTATTTTTATTTGAAATAAATAAATGAAATAAATTGTCTGCAACAAAATCTTAAAACTGTTGTAACAGTGCAGTAACTTAATAAATGAGCACTAGTTGGATGTCTGGAATCTCGTCCTCTATTCGTCTTCACTAAGTCCTCCACAAGAGGAATGTAAAGTTACAGATGGTGTTCCATTCGGATCTTGTCGAAGTATTCTTGAGCCAACTCTACTCCAAGCTGCAGGTTATCCCCCATAGCTGGTACCCGACTTGCGTACATCATGCTTCCTGCAGGGAACCGGGCCCATACGTGCATTGTGGGGAGACCCGACACCGGTGACGTCATTAACTCAACCTTTGGAAGGAAAACGTGGATAAACTTGATAAACTTATAATACTTTCATTGCTCATTGGAATATGTGACGCAAATACCAATGAAATGATACCAATGTAAACATGCGATTATTACGACGCTCCTTCATGCTTTCAAAAGAGATCTGGCTTGTTTGATGCCAAAGCCAATGTTCAACGATTCCATCTTTCCAGCGACTTGGGTTATGGAACATGTAGCAAAAAGCACACACCCGATTTATTAAGCTTCACACAAAGGTCACTCTTTATATTTACAGTAACCCTTTGCCACACGAAAGATTTCTAAAATAATACAACACTAGACATGGCTTAGTTTGATATAAAACAATATAAACAATACAAAAAAATACAACAGTAAATGGCTTTATAAACTGAACCTTTTATAGATAGTATCTAGATAATATTATAGAAGATGCAACCCGAACTCGATAATGCATTCAAACACGTTTATGCAAAAGCTTAAATACAGCAATATATACAAGTCTACAAATACATGGTCTGCTAGAAAAACTTGCATTTAAATTTAATTTTATTACACTCTGCCGCATTATCATTCATTCATGCCGATATTCACAATATCGAAAAACGTGCACAGAAGATGCCTCGAACTAAAACTGATATGCAGGGCTATGCGTTCTAAAACAAGTGTTTCTATTTCATCGCGATTTTCATAAATGCGTTACTTTTAACATAGTTAACTATTACATATTGCATTCCCCTTATAATGGTGTCAGCCGGTAAAAAAAATTAAATGTTGATCGTCTCAACATGTACAACACCTTTTCCAGAATGGGCAGCTCTGCTTCATTGTGAATCTTGAGATTACGTAAGATGGTCAAAGGTCTTGTAATGGCCTGGTATTGGAGGAACATCTTTGGGCTGCATGCTGCAAGAAGGAATTTGAAGGACATTAACTTATCAAAGTATTCAATTACTTAATAGCAAATAGTAGTTAAGGTCTAAGGGATTTGATAAAAATTACGACGATATATTTATGCGCCTTCATTTTAGCGCAGATATTTGGCTGTTATAGCCATAATCTACTAAAACTGTTGTCACTAATAAAAATAATCAGTAAATGAATTCAATAAATGAATAAAATGTGTTGCCGCGTATGATTTTCTTTCGCGTTCATACGATGCATTGGACGTTCTGGTTTAAGAAAACGTTCCAGTTGATATTTTCTAATTGTGTTTGGGTTGGGTTTATCTTCCCACCAACAGTATTTGTAATCCGAGACTGTCAACTTAAAGCAGATAAAGTGCTTCCTTCACTGTATAGCATGCCGTGAACATGTGGAATGATCTCACATCTCACTCAATGATACCACTCCGTCAAATTATCCTGACATCAGGCCAACCAGTCGTTCAACTACCCTCATATTTGCTCGAGTGTTACCAAGGGAGCTATACCCTACCGTTTTTGTCGCGGTCAGGATTGAACTTGACCTGACGGGCCTCCTGTACCAGGGACCGACTTATTGTGTTACAAGGTCCGGTCTTTTATAAAAAGTTTTAAGAATAAGAATGTGGTTGCCAATGGCCGCTTAGATTGGAAAAACAAATCACTTAAATGCATACATATAAGGGCTGTTTGTACCAAAAAAATTTAATGTTATGGATGAAACTGCAGCTGAATTAAAAAAATATCCGCGTCCCCAAAGTTCTAAGCTGCCGTCGTTCCCGTCTTTATTGCAGTTTGTTTTAAACACATGCAAACTGAGAAACCTTAACAGAAACTTTGAAATAGTAAAGTTCAACTTCCGTTGAGTCAATTGTTTACATCCGAGTTTTTGGCCAATTTATTACTCTATGGTAAAAATTGTAGCGACTTACTGTTCATGATAAAGGTTTCCCTGTCCATAAAGAAAGGGGTACACACATCACACGTCTGCATGCATTCCATCATCTCTGAGCTCATGGTTAACTGAGCATCCAAACTGCGGCCAAAAAAGCCTGAAATGTCAATTGAATTCACTAGTTTACAAATTCATGTAGAAGACATTTCGACGTGCAGTTAATCGATATGTATCCCATACAATTTACTCTTGATGTTTATATATCTTCATATTAAAAGCAGAAATAAAAAGTCAGTAAACCGATAATGTAATGCTAGACTTATGTCATGATCGCATAATTATATTTTAATAAACCATATATAATTAGTTCAATTGTAGTTACGTCTATATATTTGTTTCTGAACAAGTGTAGTGCCTCTTCAGTCAGTTTTATAGTTTATACACGAGAAATCCGTGCACGGCCTTTTCGTTATAATTTTATATATTGTTTACAGGTAATTAGTCCCTTATACTATTTTTTTTATAAAGCATAACTTCTGTGTAATACAAGTATCGTTTTATTACTGGATACTTGTTAGAAATTCTTATTGATAATCATAGTTATCTTTACATCTTATGAATATCAAAACCACATCCGCCGCCATATTGTAATTCTATATTCATGTTTACATTATTGCTAATGTTTCATTATTAATATATTGTACATATTGTCTTCTGACAGCCGTTAAGATCTGAACATCTGAACGCCAAAATATATATTATAATTATATATATTGTTAACAGCTCATTCCTGACACCCTCCAACCAAACCCACAACATTGACACTTTTTTGTAAGTCCAAAATTAATCGATTAACAATCTGTCCCTGCTTCTGATAATTCAGCTAGGAATTGCCACCGATAATGTATGCTAGTTGAAAACATGCCCTTGATGAAAACACAATTGCATATTATACCAAGATCATATTGTACCAAGACAATGAAAGTGAACCACAAGGAGCAGGATTTTTCATGTTGTCCAACAGGTATAGCATGTTAAGGTACAATAGCTGGACATCGCTTTCATTACAGCAGCATGTCTATAGATCTGGTAAATTTTACAGTGTCCAAGAATGTGTCTTGTTAGAAACCAGGGTATTCCAAAAAGCAAGATTACTATTTAGCAAAGAATGTTGCATCTTACTAGAAATTGAACCCCAGACGTTGGTAGCAGTATTGGCGACAGTGTTAGCGACATTGGTAGCAGTATCTGCTGCCGTGTTAGCGGCGCTTGAAGCCACGTCGGATGCTGTGTTGTAGATGGTGTTAAAGGTTGGGAACTTCCAGTTGCTCCAGCTCCAGCTCCAGGAACTGAGGAATCTCTTGGTGATGCGGCGTTTGGTAGCCAGTGAGAAGGCCGGTTCTAGCTTCATAGCTATGTGCCTGCAATATAGAGGGGAACATTGGAGGGTGTGTCCGACACCGACAAATCGAGAAAAGTAACCGATTTAGTTACTTGGTCAGTATGGCAAACAGGTCAGTATGGCAAACATGATTGGAGCTTGATGTGTTAAGACAATTATCTTTGAGCATATATTTCAATGAGCATGTCCTTCATAAAAAGGTATACACGCATTAAGAAATTCGGCTTGCGGATCGGGAGGTCTTGGGTTGTAACTCCGGCCGGGCCAAACCAAAGACTTTAAAAGTTGGTAGTAGTGGAGTGGCTTCCCTCCTAACGCTCGGAACTAAGGGGACAGCATTTCGCCCGACTCGTCGGTGTCAGTATAATGGACCGGCCGGGTTCAGTCCTTGGGCACCTCATAAGTGCCCCTGTGCTACAATGATAGAAATGTCGCTGCGCAGTATCGGCAAAAATGCCGGCTTATCCCATCCCATCCCATTTAGAAATTGAAGGCATTAAGAAATTGAAGGGATTTGCTTGAACAGACATCGTTATGGAAAAACTAAATTATTAAGCGCATAATTATGTTACACCATTGCTATTATACACCAAAACATCTTACGGCTGACAACTATCGCGGATACATTCCCGGCACGGGGCTACTTCCGTATACACCTTGGCGTTGCAGGCTTGGATCTCGGAGACTATTTCGTGTAACAGGGGCTCGACTTGATTACCGCTGGTCTCGATCAATCGACCCAGTTCCTCTCGGAATGAGCTCTGCAAGGCTGAAATAAATGCCAAGGCTTTAATGCACGAAAGGCCGAGGTAAATTCTCTTTTACCGAACGCTCACAAAAGTGAATAATGAAAAATATACGCAGCATTGTAAGTAATGTTTTGTGTCCTGTTCTGTGTCAGAAAGAAACTAATCACCCATATACTTCTGGCTTTTAAACGAAGCATTTTGCAATTTAACATACGAACAGAAATACGAACAGTAATATTTAGAATCGAAGGTTAGTATCAAGCGAATTAATAGTCTGGAATGTTTTGCGGACGCTGAACCGATACATGTCAATCTTCCGAGAAGAGAAATTTGTTTCACCTTCTTTCGAAAGCCTGCACGGTGTGAACAATCAAATTTCAATAAAGTTTTATGTAGACACCGCGTGACTACTAACCTGTCAGTTGGGCCATCGGTTCGAATTCATCCGACCGCCTCAGGCTCGTAGCTCCAACAGCCAGCACAACACTCAGTAGAACCAGGGCGTACATCTAGAACACAATGCAAACATGCAGACAATAGAGGTCTAATATGTCACTGCAGTATTTAATTATTTGTTAGGCAAAGTCATGCGCAAATGCCAGAGGCATGCGCAAATGCCAGAGGCATGCGCAAATGCCAGAGGCATGCGCAAATGCCAGAGGCATGCGCAAAGTCCAAAGGCATGCGCAAAGTCCAAAGGCATGCGCAAAGTCCAAAGGCATGAGCAAATGCAAATGCCAAAGACATGAGCAAATGCAAATGACAACATGTAGAAAAGAAACTTAATTACGAACAAGTAACTTACGAACGAGTAACTTAATTACGAATTCCAACACCTTAAACCTGAAGGTACAAGGCCAAATCAGACGCTGGCTACCTATGGCAGCGACATAAAGGAACAGAATCAGTTGAAATCTGCCAAGACATTTAAAATACAAACTACTCTACGAAATTTATTGACCGATTGTGATCCGACTGATTTAAACTAACTCATAAAAGCGCTCAGCTCTGTTTGTGTTGGTGTAAGTCTGGCCGCAGGTGTGCAAACAATGGCCAAAATGATTCCGTAGTAAATTATTCCGCAGTAAATCAAGTACAACGCATTATGTAAGTTTCAGCTGTTAATAGACACCTATTCTAGAATATATATTGTATACGAGGACAATTTTACTATCACTAACATCCCACTATCACTAACATCCCATAACCATTTTTATTAAACTGTCAACACTTTTTATCTCTGCCAGTAAGAATCTCTGCCAGTAAGATAATGCATAGGCAGTAGAACAGTTCTAACAGCAGTTAGAGCCCATTCCATCACGCCAATAAATGATATTCGAGTGCGGCATGTTCGGCATGTTTATTAATCTGCATTCCATGTATCTAAACTTGCACAATAAAATGACCTTCAGTGTTAAACGGATAATATAAATGTTAACATTTGAGGCATGTATGGACACAAATGACGTGTCTATAGTCTCCTTCGACACGCATACGACATACATATTTCTGTACACGCACTACTTCTGCCCAGGCACGAATAAATGACGGCGAGAAGTCAAAGGTCATGCAGAGTCAATCATGTGCGCTTCTGAAATCCAGCTTTCTCATAACTTTGGACGGTCGCTTGCCCCCAAAATGACGCATATCATTTGTGGTATGTAAATTTACTATCACAAGTCTTTATAAAAAGTGGATTGTGACCTATTTGTTATTAACCAGATATTAACCAATCAGAAAACGATAATTCATAAACCACTTAACAGTGCATAAGCTGACGAGGAAAATCTTATATGCAGAATATTTATTACAGTCATATTAAAATAGAGTTTTACAAGCTTTCAATTTTGGTTTAGGTGATAAGTTGTTTTAATAACTGCACATGTTTTAAGGTGTTTTAGACTAAGACTTATTACATTCAGAGAGAGAGAGAGTATAACACGGACGTAGTTTTTCAAGTTTTTTTTAAGTCGCTAACTGCAGAGTGATCTAGATATGAAATATCTATTTTTTATGACGTGTGGGGTGTTATGAATCTCACTTCACAAAAGGTGTGGGGCACCACTAAGCAGTATTTCCTGGGTGTATTGCCGATTATATCTATTTGGTTCACTAAACTGTGGGATACCACCTTTTTTAAAACCAGGACAAGAAAACTGCATTTTTTTAAAAAAAAGAAATGAACCATATACAGCTTAGAACAGGTCGAGACTAAAACAAGTGTAGTTTTCAATATCCAGGAGTACACATACATATAAGAATACAAAATAAAATATACCAAACTATAGAGTCTCACAGAGCATAGAGATATATAGTTATTTAATATACAAGTCCTTACCTTAGAATGTCTCTCGTACGACAGCTTTATCCAGACTACACGAAGACAAATCCGCACCCCTAATATATACTAGAGGCAGTGAAACGCATAACACGTGCTGCACGTACATTTCCATTTAATGACATCGTTTTACAAATCCGTAGCTTGTTTTCCTATCAACACGTATGCTAAAAAACAAAATGATCCAAACAAAATATGCTCCAAACAAAATATGCATTAAATGGAAACTTATGTGTCGATATGCTGCGATAAATTCATAACTAGCTTTAAGATAATGAACTAGTGAATTGTCTTTATATATAGCAATGAATTGTGAATTCGTGAACCATCCAACAGATCAACTTTGCTCATATATATCCTACACGATAGGCAATACGTTCTTATCGAACAAGGCTTTCAAGTCACAAGCAATTACAACATTTTCACGTACTGCACGAATTCGAAGTACACATATCAACAAGATTTGCTGAATTATTAATACATTCTGAAGCGTTTTCTCGTTTATTTTTCAACATTGACGCTATATATTTTCTGTTTACATGTCTTTAACGTATTTTTGTTTTGCTTTTAAATTGTTTTAAATACGGGGTGTACATCGCAGCGACCAATTTTGATCTGCAGCCCCCAGCTATTTTGAGAAGGATGACCCAAGACAAACGTCAGTGTAGAACCAGCGACGCACCGCACGTCAGCTGAAAACCTCCCCACATTAGGTCCTTCAACCCGAACGGGACTCTAACCCACGCGGCGACTCTACCACAACGGACCACGGGCGCTCGCATTTAACGTTTGTATATTTTTTTATATTTTATATATTATAACTACGACTCCTACCACTACTACCGACATCCATCATCTTCTCCTCATCAACATCCTCCTCTTCCTCGTCCTTCTCCTCCCCGTCGTCGTTGTCGGAGCCGTCACAGCCCCCGATCATCATCACCTTCACCATCATCATCATCATCATCATCATCATCATAATCATCATCATCATCATCACCAATACCAATACAACCAACAGCACCACCGTCATAGTCCTCCTTCTTCTCCTCCTTTTCATCATAATCATCACCATCATCATCATCATCATCATCATCATCATCATCATTCATCATCATCACCAACATCAACACCACGACCACCGTCATAGTCCTCCTTCTTCTCCTCCTTATTATCATTATCATCACCATCATCATCATCACCAACACCAATACAACTAACAGCACCACCGTCATAGTCCTCCTTCTTCTCCTCCTTATTATCATTATCATCACCATCATCATCATCATCACCAACATCAATACAACTAACAGCACCACCGTCATAGTCCTCCTTCTTCTCCTCCTTATTAACATTATCATCACCATCATCATCATCATCAGCAGCAGCAGCAGCAGCAGCATCAACATCATCATCATTCACCATCATCACCAACATCAACACCACGACCACCGTCATAGTCCTCCTTCTCCTCCGTTTAACCATCATCATCAACGTTACCGGCGACGGCATCAACATCATTGTCGGTTTCATCGACTCGTCCTCATCGTGGTCACGCCCCGTTGTAATAATCGCAATTGTCGTTGAGCATCATCATCACAGAGCTAACATATGGTATATATAAGCTTGGATATTTGGCTGTCAAATGCTTTAAATTGCAATATAACAGGAAATTTGACCATTTTTAAAAATACCTCTTTAAAAATGGAAATTCGTTTACATTCGAACCTGCATGGACCACACATCAATAGAACAAGTTCATTTATGCTAGAAAGACTAACGATTGTTACATAAGAGCATGCCTTCCATCGTCTAGTATATGACCTTGTGACGGTCGCATTTTAGGAAACTACTGACTTCACTGAGCACTAGGCCTACGTCACTCGTTGATAGCATGATTTCTTTCAAATGATATTGATTTGTAGACGCTCTAGTAAATTCTGAAATATTGTTAATGGATTTATCAACTGGTATCCTTCAGGAATATTGTATTATAAATGGAACTGTTTTCTTGTTTTACTTGAGACCTGAGCAAGATCTTACAAAATAAAAGGACGATCAGTGGATACAACAGGAGTTTTAACAAAGGAGCAGTGTGGAGATATTCATTAAGATAACAGCTAGTGTTGTTTTTTTATTTACAGTGATAATATGGCCACCTCCGGACATTTGCGGATTATTTTGAATTTGAAAAAGGGCTAAGAGAACTATTTTATTAAGAATTGGATCGGCTTAGACTTTACCTGATATACATGATTTATTTGTTTGTTAAATATTTGTCATGTAATTTTGTTATTTGTTTGTTTAATAAAAAATATTGTGTTGTACAGCTTGTTGTTAGCTTTTACTTTTTGTTGCACCATTGATCGTAACAAAAGTGGGGCCATCGTCCGAAAATAGACTAAAAATGATGAAGTCTTTGTTGAATGCGGTTCTTACAGCCACGAGCATGTTGTTCCTGGCAGTGCATTGTGCACAATATACACCAGAAATCTGATAACAGCTGATTAATAGTGATATTACAATTCTAGACATTGCAAAAACAAAACATCAACAACAAACAAACAAAACAATGAATGAGTAAATAAATAAAAACACCTAAAACAAACTCAGGAAGCGGGACGTTTGAGCTCTGCAAAACCGGTTAAAGCACCCCATTCGGTCTTACATGCCGACTGGCCGTTCCAAGACGGTAAATGTTTGGTATGCTGTACATAGATTTGTTTAATGACCCGTCGCAGATTTGTTTTAACTTTTACATTTGGCTTGCAGTCTGTAAACGTCATAATTAATAGTCATACTATCTAACAAAAGTGATAGGGGAGGTTGTTGTGCCAGTAGTCAGTAGAAACATTCTAGACCGCTAAGGCATCTTGCTTTAATAAACGAAGCTTTTATTTATAAAACGAGCATTTCTAAACTAGAAACATTTTAATATTAAGTATCATTCGACTTATAAATAAATTGACGGAAAATCTCAGACATTGTAAATGTCAGTTTTATTCGGACCTGACTCGTATATGCAAACATCTTAAGCTGACCCTTAAGCGATTTCTATTGTTCGTGTTGTATTTGTGGCAATCGAAATAAAAAAATAAATTGACAAAAGTTAAATTTCAACCGAATCTAGCAGAACCCAGCATTTATCAAAAACACTATCGTATATGTACATGTATCTAAATAAATCGGGAAGTGTCGCGTATTATATAAGATATTCTACGAATCCTGAAAGCAATCAATGTTGCCGGAATTACATAGGGAGTCAATGACGATAGCATTTTTCAAAAGTTACCGCCGTGTTTACATTGAACGAAAATACAAAACGGTAATAGTCAAAGAAATTCCAATAGGATATCAATACACACTTGCTAACAGTTTTGGTTTGGGAATTTTTGAAACAGCACCCATCCACCTTGTGTATATATAATTTAACATTGTCATTAATTGTTGGGTTTTATTGAAATGAAAATACGGATTTAATCCTAATAGAGGATAACTATGATTTAAGAATTATTAATTGTTTGACATATTGTTTGACTTATATCAAATGGCATTATACACAACTCAGGGCAGATACTTTACAAAGCAAAAAATATCATACTACAGAGCAAATGGAATTCGTGTAAAGGTAATAGAAGGTGAGCGTGGATACACATGCTTACTGTTTGGCATTGTCCATATTTATCTCACAGCCTATGGATTGCTTGGAAACAGATTTCAGTATGATTTAATTGACCAATGACATACTGAAATCTGTACATATATTCAATTTTCTTTAAGGTTGTACTCAACAGTTTGCCTATATCGAATACATTAATGAAACCTTTGTCATGTTTCTGATAATTGGGGCATAATTTATGCATATACTTGTTTTAAAGACTAAATAAAGACAATTCTGAACGCCGCCTTTATTTTTAGACATTGCAATCATAAAAATCGCTCTTAATGTTAATTCTTTCCATATCTACAGATCAGCACGAATGGGGTTTTCTGCTGAAATAGATAAAGTATTTTACAGTTATTCCATTGCTCAATAACAACAAAGTGGTTATTTGAAATATTTTATTTAGTACACTGAACCTTCTTACACAAAGAAGAGAGATATTACTTAATTGTGAATTAATAGTTGTACATACACAGTATCTTTGATTATTGTTGCAGTAATGACGTCACAGTATTTTGAATATCATTACATGTGTAAGTACAAAATTAGTTAAATATTTACATAAACACCAATGTAATTGTTTTAACAGTTTATACAGCAAACAAATAGATGAATAAATTTTATGTACAATGTACCATTACCTCGAAAATCTCCCATTGATACGTGATAAACAAAAACCAAAAAAAGATTATCTTTAGAGTAATGAACTGCCATTTTAAGAATATATTTATCCCTTTTGGATAATTGTCAAATTCAAGTTAAACAAATCTTCTGGCTAGGGTCAGAATTTTTTTTCATTGGTCTTAAGTTCAAACGTGTACAATACACGTCAGATATAATAACAAAGCTTGTGCTATAAAGCTGTGGATTCAGCCGCAGAATAATATCTATGCAAACCTTGCTAATGAAAAGTGAAATTTGTCAATATTGCTAACATTATATGTGGTATTAATTGCTACTGACAGTGTTCTTAAACATCCTTAGCATGCTTATACAAGGAAATGCAGGTACAGTTTTCATTCTTTTAGCGAACATACAAAACACGCAAATAAACGAAATTATTACGATATTCATCACAAAAAAAAAAAAACATGACTAAGTCAAAAAGGCCACACGGCCATTAAGTATTTAAAACGTGCGCAAAAATAACTTCTCATCATTTATGTCATGATTTCGTGTAAAATGTAACACGTCTGGTCATACAATATGTTTACCATGTAAAAGACAAGGTAACACCATGACACCCACACGTAAGACAAAATGGGCATGACGTTTTATCTCCCCCACCCACGCACACACATCCCCATTTGTTCATGTAATATTGACTTGGATAAAACAAACAATTATTCGTTTATGAAATCTCGTCTCGAATCAAACAAATAATCTCGTTGTAGGGAAAGAACATCAAATACTCGAGTTTGTATCTCTTTATAGTCCTTCCTGCAACACTCGTGACACACACGGTTGCCTCATCAAATCGTTACTTAACGTTTATATTCACCTTATATATATCCAGATACAGTCATTCTTTTGAATTTTTATCACTTTCTCTAAGTCGCATCTACATAGCCTCAGCAAAAGATCATTTGTAATGTCTTCACGATGAAGATTACAATCTATTTGTCCAGTTATCTAATCACGTTTCGTTGCATGTTTCGTTTAGATCCGGAGAAATGATACAATGACTTCTGGACATGTCATTTTGTGTCAACTCATCCCTTCACACCTGTCAGTTATCATTTAGCGGAATCAGTTCAAACTTCGCCACATCTTTTGAAGCTCCACTTCCATTGCCAATCGTCAGTATAGACTCTAATGGCACTGAACCCCATTTACGGCTTGAATTATTTGGATTATTTTCACCGTCGGGGCCGTTTAAATATTCCCTCTTAAACACCTTGAGTTGAGTATCATCAGGTGATGTGTCAAACCATTCCTCATCACTAGACCTATCACCGGCTCTGTCGTTATCATCACCATCGTTGTCTTCGATGTCATCGTCAGAATCATCGTCACTTATCTGAGATCCATCCTCGCTAGTCTTGTCTTTGGCAGTTTCCGCAGAAGTCATCTTCGTCATCAACCGAACATCTTCTACTTTGAATTGGTTTTTCTGTAGATTTTTGTAAAACAACATAACTGATTTGATCAAGTGAATATACTGACTAATTGGTCAAGGCATCAAATTACGTTTTTATATGCATTTTACGACTTATTATGCTAAAACAAGCAAATGGGAGAAAACAACTAACATAATTTCATTACTCGTACATTATTTAAATTCATTTGATACATATACAGTACTGCCAATTTTCGTCAAATAATATTGCCTCAAAATTATCAACAAACACTAGCATTCCTTCATTTGTTCTATGTAGCAACTAGATGTGGGTTAACACCTTTGGTCCTAATTTTTTCCTGTTTCCTAATTAACAAAGCCTTACGGCCTGAATCTAGACTTATAATGCATTTAAAAGGGCTATATAACACAAATAACCACACTGTCAATGTTATTTCAAGCTCAATTTACCTTAATTTCAGCATCCAGCAATTCTCGACCAATCACCACAGCCTCGTGGACGGTAAAGTACAGACAATTATAATCAACAGCCTTGTAGAAGTCAGCGTTTCGAAGCATGTTCCGAACATCGGCTACAAATGAAAGACAGAGAGTCGTAAGTCATCATCACTACAATCATCTTCATCATTCTCATCATCATCATCAACCTCATCACCCAAATCATTATCGTTATTTTTATCATTACATTCTCCTACGCGTTCCTTCGTTCATTGCAGTAATATAAACCCCTGTAACAAACATTCGGACATCGATTTTAAAAATTATTGACGTAATAAATATTATTAATATTATAATTATGATTATATCTATGATTTTTATTATTATTATTATTATTATTATTATTATTATTATTATTATTATAACTATTATTATTATTACTACTATCATTACTTCTGCTACTATTACTGCTACTACTACTACTACTACTACTACTACTACTACTACTACTACTACTACTACTACTACTACTACTACTACTTCTACTTCTGCTACTATTACTACTACTACTACTACTACTGCTGCTACTACTACTACTACTACTACTACTACTACTACTACTACTACTACTACTACTACTACTACAACTACTACTACTACTATAATTCTTTTACACAAATGTGTTATTGTGAGAAAATCTCCGTTTAAAAAAAAAACTCACGTTTACACCCAGCTATGAGCACCTTGATACCAACTTCCTTGTAGTCAGTCACGATCTGAAATCAGGAATGAAAACTAGTAACACATCGGTGCAAATAATAAACTTCTGTGTGTTTACTTGTCTGTCGGCTAGTTTACAAAAATACCAAATGTCGAGAAGAAATCTGAAAGTGAATGAAATACCAACAACGCCTGTCAAATAAGTTATGTTACACCATTTGTTAAGTTTGCTTATACATCGCTATCGAAAAAGATCATAACTCAATTAATATTATAATTAAATGTTTAAGTAAAAATTTAACGTTTGCTTTTTTTACAAATTCGTGTTTACTTATGCCTAGGTCACAAATAAAACAGGCGCCGTCCGATTTAACGATTTTTACGGCTTCGGCGGTTTTCACAATCTCGCATACGCCGGACTATTTTAAATCGGATAACTTTGCGTGGTCAAGAATGAAACGGTCGCCGGGCGACTTTTTTTACTTAATTGCTTTTACGGAAAGGATCGGGCAGTCTCCGTCCGATGTCCGGGCGGCACCTGTGCGATTCATAAGGTTTATAAGTTGATCGGACGGAAACCGCGAGAGCGCCGGGCGGTAAAGGCTTTATATTTTATGACATTTTTTATAAAACAGTCAGTTGTTAATATACCAGCAAAGAAGGAAATTGCTAGAGGCAAGGGGAAGGCCAAGCAAATAGCCCGTGAGGCTGACACTGAGCCACCACAGGCCAGTAACGACGAGGTATTAGTAGGAGGAACTCGAATGGAAAAATAGCCGATTTCTTTAAGGTAAGGCCTTTCTTCTACAATCAGGATGGGCCTGACTATAAAAACAAACAGAAGCGAAATACAGAACTTGCTGATGTTGCTCTTTTTCTTGGCCAGGGACACACGGGTATCATTTATTTGCCATTTAATTTACCCATTTTCATTGATTAGGAATATAGAATTAATACGCAATTTCCGAGGCGTGCCTGACAGCATTAGTATATTTGTTATTCAATCACTCCTTCCCGGTGATGTTGTTCGAATTATTAACAAATGATCAGTAAACATACATCTGTTGAGATAATTACAACAAATTGAAGCCGCACGGCTGCCGGGCGACAAAACGATGACATCGCTGGGGTAGCATAAAAATGGGACGGTATTTTTAATCCAAAACATTTGCCCGACCCCAAAACTACCGCCCAGGCGCTGTCCGGCGACCGGGCGGTCACCGTCGATGATTTTTTAAACTCACTGACCCCAAAATGTATCGTCCGGACGCCGTTAGCTTTTAGCTTCTTTTTTAGCTTTTAACGGACCCCGGCCGACATTGCGATTTCTTCAAAAACAGACGTCGCCCGGCGGATGTTTGTTGTTTGTGACTGAGGCATTATTCAAATCACTAACCATCTATTTTGGTTAAACCCTTGAACCTACCGTTGAAAGTTGTTTCACCGCCACTGTATCTATATAGTTGACGACAGAGAGGTCGATGATGAGTATTTTAATCGGAGGTTGCCACGCCTCAGAGAACCGTTGAAGGATTAGTTTGTTCTCTGCTATTTTCTTTAGATTCTCTTCGTATGCATCAACTGGCCGAGGAGTAACGATCTCTATCGAGTGCCTCCGAGTACGACTTTGCATCTTTTCCAACAGAAGAAAAACAACATTAATAAATTGATTTTGAAAAAAAATATTGTTATTTTTCTGTGTGAAATTGTGTGTAATCTTCTTAGTATATTTTTTTGGTTTAATAGGTTCATCTCTCAACTAGGATCAAAAACTAGGGATATCTAACATTGACTGATTTAGCTCTAGATAATCTATGTGTCATGCAGCGATGTAAGAAAAAAACAACCTAGATTGTGACGATTCTTGTGAAAATGAACTAAACTATGCTGTTGGTTACTAGAAAAGAAATTATCACAAAAAACTGCTACTTTTACTGTTTATGGCCTCCCAGCCACCAGTGGAGCACGTTTTTGGCGCCGCTCCGGAGAGCGGTGCCTCTTATGGAATTATTTTTATAGAAATTATAGTGTAGCAGAAAATAACAGTTAATCGTAGGATTTCGGTTAAACCTTTATCAAAGAAAGGCATTGAGTATGAAGACGTTAACAATGCAGCTTGCAATTACAGAAATGATGTGGTAGACAACAAGGAAGACAACAAGGAAGAAAGTAGAGATAGTCTAATTCCCATCCTCTCAGCAGAGTTGTCGTTCCTTAGTCCCACATATTTATTTAATACACCAAGAGTTTAAGACTGTCTAGCTCCCATGATAGTCATATTCTTGTTTAAAGTGTATGCTTTCTGATGCTCCTGGGATGTTGGACATCCGTGATCTTGTGTGTGCTTATAAATGATAGCCCTATTTTATAATTACAGCCTATATGTGCCGATATATAAGTCAAGAGTTTACATTACCAGGTCCCGCTTCCTGGCGGCTGCCGCCATTTCCAGTTCTTCCTTCCTCCGCTGAAGCGTGTCATGCATGGCCTTGTGTTTCCTTTTCAATAATTTACGAGGGACCAGTCCAGTCTTTTTGTACAGTTTATCTCGGAAGTGCTCGGCATTGGCGAAGTAGATCGAAGTTTCAAACCGGAAGATTCTCATACCGTCAACGTCCTTGACCTGAAGGATATCACGTTGTTATTTTACCAAATAAATAGTTATGTAAATTAATGCATTAGATACAAAGATACTAAAAGGGTTATATTTTTTATTTTCTGTATAGGTTATTATGGTTTAATGGTATTAAGAAGATTTGCATGTAAAACCAAACGGACAACACCGACTGCCATAGCAACAGGCCCTTTATTTAACATCATTTTACAGAGCAGGATATATTAAAATATAAAGGACTTTAAAGTGGAATTTTGAAGGAAAATATGATTCCGGAATTTAAGAAAGTCTTAAGGTGTATCCGGAAAACATTGCACGTAACAATGCACACCGAATTACCTTCGTAGATGTTCTGACATCCTGATAGGCTCCGCTTCCGGGCAACTGGCCCAACTCACTCATCTGCGGTCTGTATAAGATAGGTATTACACTTGATAGAGACAAAAGTACATGTCAACAACCTGGTCCCAGAGTTACACAATTGTCATCTTGTCCGTTGATCTGTTTGATTTTTGTTGACTGTTTTTGTTTAATCTTGCCGACACAATTTTGATAATATATTGGCGACATCCAGCTAATTAATTGGGGCAAGACCCCAGACGTATTTCTGGATAGATCTCCCGGCGCTCGTCATTGGACGCCATTTACAAGCATCAAGATATTAATGTAAAAAAGAAAAAAAAAAGAAAATGTAAGAAGTTGATTCACTCCGTTCAAATCAATAATGACATAACCAAAAGAAACACAGAAAGAGCAACTAAACTGTGATAATATTTTAATTCTTTTCTTGATAATGTCTTCATTAGAACATATTACTACAAGTTCATTTATTTTTGTCGAACAATTTAACCAAAAAACACGTGTACAACGAGGCATTAAACGAATCAAATAAACTAGAATGCCAACAAGTACCAATAAATAGTATAGAGACTTACTTTTGCGAGTGTCTGAGAACAAAGTAGAGGGAGAAGACGATGCCGATGAGAAGGCCGAGAGCGACGTCAAGGACTACAACTGCTGTGAATGTCACCAGCCAGACAGCCTTTGGGAAATAGAAAAAACATGTATATATATATATTTATGACCGACAATTACTGCAAGGCAATCGGAACTCCATGTTCAATATCGTTGTAATTGATGTGGCTTTCACTTTCAGATGTATTTGCGTCTTTCTTTAAATAGCGTACCTTCATTTAAGCATGCATTTAAGCATGCAGATATTGTCTGCTGTATTAGATATACAAACATTACATTTTGTAAGCCCTGTTTCAACGCGATCAAACAGGTTTTTTCTGCTTCATTGGTATAATTGCTGATTTTGGACGACGCTATATTATAAATCAAATATTTTCTAAACACACAGTACGTGTGTATTATTGTAACAAGAGGAAATTAATGTAACGATTAGAAATTTGTAACAAGTGGCACCGGTTTATTTTTCGATTCAACAATAAGAACAGATGTCAAAAACAAATGTATAATAAAAAATAATAATAATAAAGTTTACAAGTTTGAAAGATTACATACAAGATCCACAGGGGCCAGAATCTGATAATGTACATTTTCTATTTTATTTATCGATACTTTTGTCAAAAGGATACAATTAATGGAGAATTTACTCTTAATTTCGTGTTTTTTTTTTGTGTGTCTTAAATATTAATGCATTTCAGAATACTGTAAATAAATACCCGATCATCAGTTACAGCGCCATTTGACCCAGACACCTATTTATAAAAAACCGGATTTTATAATCATAGCCATTATTGATCCGTGAGCCCTTTTTGTTTGCGGCGCTGTGCTAATTTTAAATATTTATTGACAAAGCTGAAATACCGACAAATAATGGCGTTTAGAATAATAAATGGAGTTTTATTGACTATGATATGTGATACTGGATACGTTCACATCGATCAGGAATGGCCTATTTGGATCGGATGTACTATGTCCACACATCCTCAGTTCTGATGGTGTCAATTACACGACCTATAATATTCATTGGGTCAACATTTGTTTGATTAACTTTTGTTTGTCATTTATGCTAAAAGTCATCTTCAATGTTATTGAGGGACTAAAGTGGAATATTCAGTGTTGTTTTTATAAGTACTTTCAATCGAAGAGTTGCCGTTGGGCAGTTAAGTGAACTGCTCGAATATGTATAAAGCACAACGATAATTAGTGTACATATGAAAGGACCCGGTTATCTACATGTAGATCGAATAAAAATCTTTTGAACTTATTAGCGTTTGGTTGGCTTTAAAATTAGTTTGTTTTTATCAGTTTTTAATTCGGTTAAATTATTGTTTATGATACGAAAACACAAATCATTCGTATGCCGCAAACATTTGAGGGAATTCCGCGCCCAGACACATTATCGTGAAGCCAGATCAACTACTCTGGGAACTTTCTCAGTGAACTGATTAAATGCAAGAAAGCTATACCAATATCAGTTTGGTATGTATTGGTCAAGGTTCGAGCCCGTGGCCTAAAACTGACGGGTCGCCAGTTTACCTTCGGTGCCAGAACGGCTAGTGTTGAACGTTTTAGAAGAGACCAACATAAGCGCTGCTTACTTCATATAAGAAAACTTTCCACGTAAATCCAATCATATACTTAAATTGTCGCACATAGAATTGACTTTTCTATTTATTAAAGAGAAAATAGATAGACATTATGTGAAAAAGAAACTTATCTTCATTGTAAAAAAGCAACACTTGAAAGTTACGCATTCAAATATTTATTTCTTTAAACACCTATGTGCTAAAGAAATTATGCACATTGAAAGAATATTTGACACAAATGGTGAGGGAGTGTTATCCGACAGCCAACGTCTCGGTCTAGCTGATCTTTATCTACAATATTTGTCTATGGCTGAACAATTCTTGCTGACAAGATTAATAACTATACCTCGGAATCCTCCATTCCAACTCATGTCCATTAACCATGGTATGTTTCCTGACACCTTATACACCTTTAGCATCAATTAAATGACAATTATCTACCAACCACTTTATATTTTATGTTAAACTTTCACTTTAATTAATCGTAACACACGTATATTCCGTATTTTATTCCAAATAAAAGAAATTTCAAATGTCTTGCCACCTTTTTCAGATAATTAACGATACTTTTATAACGAGCCTGCAAAAAATATTCGCTAGTTTGTGTTATACAAAATGGTAGCAAAATCCATTGACTGAAATAGCCTTAGCAAGTTACGTGTATATATGCACAATTTCCAATTATCTAAACATTAACAATGTTGTATATGAAAGTCAATTTTATAACAAAGGGTATGCCATTGAGCACCATCGAAACACAACGCGACCTGTGCCACTTAATAAAATATATACTTAAAGGGGCGGTTAATTTGTGTTCAATTTATATTTTCTATTAAATTTATAAAAATAAAAGTGCCTTCATAGTCTCTTCACTATATAAGTTATCCTAACAGATACTACAATCTTGGAAAGTGCCATTATTTGCCATTCATACATTTATAAACATCTAATTTATTCTTGTAAATTATTTACATTGTAATATATTAAAGCTTATATTAAACCTTTTACACAAAGAGGCGACGCCACACCCCCATACATAACAACAAATTAATAACTTATTTTAAGACCCTTATTTGTGATATGCTGCATTCGGTTGCAAAATTGGGAAAACAACAGTTTATTATCAAACGTTTACTAGCATACATAATCCCGACATTGTCACAAATACCTGCATAAAGCTATATCAAAATAAGTGTTTAGCAATATACTAAGTAAAAGAAGTCAAAAAAAATAATCGACAAAATCATATTTTTAAACGTCCATTTTCGTTTTTTGTAATTTTTAATCACTTCAACAAATTTATTTATAAAAACAAGTTATCTTAAAATTTCGAAAAATTACAGTAGTACTCCTTTAAAACTTGAGGATAAGCTCCCAAGGGAGTTAACCCAAGCGAGGCATTTCGTCGAGCTACTGTGCTTAACTTGTTAATTATTTATGTCTAAAATGGTTGAATGGGTAGCATAGTGACACCCAACCTACCGTCATAAAAGAACTATATGCGGCTAATTATTTAACTTCATTATTTTCCGTTCTTACTCAAGTGTCCATTGATTTAAATATGTAATCAATAATATTTTAGATTCTATGGCTACAAAGAGCATACGAACATGACATACCGTATGACAATCTTACTAACTGTAGAATCATAGAAGTGTGTGTTAATTTCATGTCAACCATTCACAGTCATCTGTCTGTCTGTCTGTCTGTCTGTCTGTCTGTCTGTCTGTCTGTCTGTCTGTCTGTCTGTCTGTCTGTCTGTCTGTCGATCATTCTGTCTGTGTGTGTGTGTGTATGCGTGTCTGTGTGTGTGTCTGTGTGTGTATGTGTGTGTGTGTGTATGTGTGTGTGTGTGTGTGTGTGTGTGTGTGTGCGTGCGTGTGTGTGTGTGTGTGTGTGTGTGTGTGTGTGTATGCCTCGTAAAGACGTTTTGGAATGTTCGGATGCCGGATGATTTGTGCATTAATAATGATAACAAGTAGAAAAAGATCCCGAAGGACCTCTAGATTAACACACAATCAAATCGCAAGCCCGCTGAAAGACCTCACCAAATATTTTTTTATCTTGAATGAGACTCGTGCCAATATATATATGATTTTATATACACACATATATATATTGGCACATGATACTTACGAAATCCTTCTTGGACAGTCGCCATAGCCGCCCCAGATCGCCAAACTGAAGAAACATGCCCTTCAGCGTCACGATAACGATACACGCCAAGATACACTAAAAGAGAAATCCAATAAAGACTGTTAGTTTAATTAGACTCATATTCCGACGATAATGTAGTCACATCCTTCAGGGACAGGTCTATGATATTACTGTAGAAGAGGGTTGATTCTTGTTCACAGTTACGTAATGCATATTGAGAATATTAAAGAATATAACGACATTGAATAAGCGTTTGAAAACCGTGCAAATCGTTCGCTATATAAGAGAGAACTATAAAAATACATTTGGACCTATTATTATCATTTATTTTTATAATATATAAATTCATATGCATTTTTTCGTATGCTCTGTTAATATAAGGGCCGGAAAAGGCCGGCGCTATCCCCGTCTTAATCCGCAACTCTATTTACACAGTACTAATTTTGAATAAAACACATTTTCTTGGACAGGCGAATACTGTCGTGAATGATACACAATAATTGTTAGAATTTTAATATCCATCAAAGTCATTTAAACGTAATGTTTTAGAATGTTTGTCTTCGGGTAAATGTAACCAAAATTTTATTGCGCTAATAATTGCAACCGACTATATTACAAAAAGACCCAGTCAATTTCTTTGACAATCAAAAGTGTTTATAGACCCATCTGTGGTATAAAAGGGAGGTAATCGCTGAGGTGTGGTGGATGACCTTCGTCTAAACATTGATGACTCAAGGAGTTTTACTCATGACGAGCATAATGGACACAACAAAACAACATCATACCTCAGGCAGGGATTCAAACATCGGTCCAATGTAAAGCAACACGACCAGGACCACAAGAGCCGAGAAGATACCAGTTAGCTGAAATATAATACATAATTAATATGGAAATATTTTATAAAATAATAAATTATAAAAATTGTATAACAAAAGATTCAGTATTTATCTAAATGAAAACCTAAATGGTATTAGAATATCAACAAATATAATAATATCTTAATCAATTATCGATAGGGGTCCAATATTATTTAAATTATTTTTATTGTTGTTGTTATTATAATAATAATAATTATTATTATTATTATTATTATTATTATTATTATTATTATTATTATTATTATTATTATCATCATCATCATCATCATTATCATCATAATTATTATTATCATCATCATCATCATCATTATCATCATAATTATTATTATTATCATCATCATCATCATCATCATCATCATCATCATCATCATTATTATTATTATCATCATTATTATTATTATTATTATTATTATTATTATCATTATTATTATCAAGAACAGGAAAAAAGTATATCAGTATTATTAACAATAATTAAAACCCTTAAAGAAATGCAATAATAAAATGTAATCTGAACAGACACTTTCCGTAAAAACAGCGAAGCGTGTATGAATGAGGTATTATTTTGACATTTAAATACAGATTTATTACTTTTGCTAATTTATAAGAAATGTAACATTGTTGTTATACATTTTATTTGGCCATTTGAATTATTTATAAATAAAATTATAATCGAATTGTGACATTTTAATTATAAATGTGAACAAACTATATAAAATACTAGTTTTATTTTAAGAATATAAAGTATACAATATATAGTGTCAATGGGCCATACAAAGAACAGAGTCAGCGCGGATCAGCAGGTCATGCCTTTGGTAAGGAGTATACGGCTTACAGGAACGCTTTCATTATGGAAGATTGTCGTACATCAAAGCCCTTATTATGCTGTAATTTATTAATTACTCATAAACATCCTTAGTTCATCTGCTTTCATCTACATGCTAGTTATAATGCACGTTTCTAGAGCAAATAGTACAGAGTTGTCTAATTTTGATATTCCTTTCTGCGAAAGTTTGCCCAAATTCTTGCCTGGAAGACTTGGTCATTATTTTATTTATAGAATAAATTTTGAGCTGACAGTCAGTAAAACACGCAGGGTCCCATTAACACAAAGTGTTAATCGTGCATAAAGATTTGGCTTTTTTAAAGTTTTTTTTTTAAGAAAAGATGTTCATCAAAGATGTAAAAAACAGAGAAAACATGTTTAATTCATTTATGAGCAATGATTCATGAAAATAAGAAGATTTCTTGTAATTTGGTAAAGTTCGCATGAAATAAAAGGTAAATTCGAATGGAACGTGTTCATGTTTCGCTATTTGGACTGATGACATATTTAAGTTTATGACCAGGTTTAATTTGTTGGAATTGCTCTAAATGGCTTAATTGTGTTTGTCGGGGCTCGTACCTGCGTCTTGCCGCCGACCGAGTCTTGCACTAAGCTGTCTTTTGGGGACCCCACACAAACCAGAGAGCTCATTATAGAACTTACTGAGTTACAGAGCCCGTAAGCAATCAGTTCCTACAATGATACAGACGATCGAGATCGTTTGGTGAAGGATAAAAAAATATTAAAAAACCTGAGCCGGTTCTTTGGATTCACAACGGTCATGGAGATGTGCGGATATTTGTATAAACCAGCAGAATTTGCCGATTTTTTCTAACAAAAATAACGTATTGCATTTAAAGATCACCTCCCTTACGAGACAATTTAATTTCCGTCCAACTAATGGTCTTTTAGTGCAAATTTGGCTTACATTTGAAGAGCTTTTGGTTTTTGTACACGTAATTGCAATGTCAAGCTAAAATTATTGCAGTCGATCTTAGATACGGCAATTTGTCATAATCGGTCTAAAGCCTGCATTGCTATGTGATTAAAATATAACGTAACACAATATAACTTAATTTAATATACCTAAATTTACTACTTTTAAACTCATCAACAACTCAGAACTGTCGACGGCATAATGATTTTAGATAGCAGAATATCAGTATTAGTTTGTCATTTGGCCTGACGGATAAATATAACTGTTTGAAAATATTATCACCTATTTGAATAGTTCTTGGAACTAGTCAAAGTCAATGTATTAAATGAGTCTTTTAAATAAATGTCGGAATTTGACCATAGAGCATACAGGAATAACCGCACAGCGCCACAAAACGTTGCTTGTCCAAAGAACTCGGTTTAGGCGACATAGATGTCTCCGTTCATACCTGAGTTTTCCCGCCTGCCGTGTCTTGCACGAGGCTGCGCGAGAGTGAGGCGGAGCAGCAATAAGACTGGTAGAACGAACTGACGAAGTTACACACGCCTAAAGCTACCAGCTCCTACAAACAGACGCACAAACACGATAGTTCCAGAAAAAGGTGGCAACCACTTTCCAGAGGCCGGTCTTTCAGTCATGTTAAGTTTTTATGTCAATTATTTCCGGGCTGCAGCACACAGTTAGTCACTTATATTTATGACAGTGAAATATGAATGATTTTCTACCGAAAAATGTACAGTATTGTGTTTTTCTCCAAAAGTCTTTAAACAATCCCATACCAAACCAGACACACGTTTTGTGCGACCATAGTAGAACCAAGGTATATCAGAAAGTGTATGTAAAAGGTGTTTATAAATTAAACTTAATACACTAAAACACATTCAGCGTCATCATAAGCAAACAAATGTAAAGCATTTAAAAGACATGATAAAATAAATGTTTAAACTACATAGTATATGACATAATAATACATGTATATAATATTTTATGAGTGGCGTAGTAATCGAAAGTATATCCAAAATATGACAATAATGCAGATTTAAAAATAACACAATCGCGGCAAAGCGAACATGCCTCTCGGCCCGTTCAAGCATTAACATACAAGAGCATTAATTGACTATGGTGTGACGTTTGTAATTCTTAAGTACTAGTAAATAGGCGGAGCAAAGCATAAATTAAATGCAATAGAACGATCAAAGGTAAAAAGAAACTACGATGCATGCAAAAAATGGAATAGAAGGTACAGAGGGGTTACCTGGTTGGCATTGACTCTATAGCCGTGTTTGTCCGCCAGGATCTTGGCCATGGAGAACGATATAGCATAGGCGATGAAACCAATGGTCAAGCCGTCCCCCAACACGTCTGGGATATATTTAAACCCAGCTACAGACGGGGTCGGCAATCTGGGGGTAAAATTTGAAAATGTATTTTAAGTTTGCGTTATCCTACGGCCAATATATGACGGTTTCAAGTTCAGATACGTATTAATGTAATCACGAAGGCCGTAGGATTGTTCTGTTTTAACTTACAGAATGTGTGAATTCCATCTACGTCCTTAAGTGACATTTATGTATCCCGACATGACGTCTGCTCGAAAAATCATTTTGAAGCATGTTGCCTCCTACATCATGCTACATAGCTTAATACAATACTTAAGATTACAATAAAACGTTAGAATAAGGAGGACACATACGTTTACAACACCCCCCCCCCCCCCCCCCCCCCCCCCCCCCCCCCTCCCCGTATAATGGGTCTACAATCATCAAAACATCCGCAAAGGTTAAACAGTTCATGCGGTGTATAAATTTTAAGTTAATAAATTCCTGCTGTTTGAATATCGATTTGCAGAAGGGGCGCCCGAGTCGAAGTGGTATAGTCGAAGACTTGAAACTCTTTCACACGGGTTCGAGTCTCGTTCGGGGCGAATGACTTAATGTGGGAGGTCTTCCAGCAGTTAGTCGTTGGTTCTACCCAGACATTTATCTAGGGTCTTCTTCCACCAAAGTCGATGGGCATCTCTATAATTACCATTAGTGGTCGCTGTGATGTATTTAAAAAGAAACAACAAAAGAGACGTAGTTTACCCTGAAGGGACTTCTCCGACCACAGTGACGCCGAAGTCTTTATCTAGCTTGGTATAGTGAGAGACAATCGTGCTAACAGCAATCTGGAATAAATCAAAAGAACTTATTAATTTCAAGGTATGACACACAGGTGACGTAGAGAGATCATGTGAACATATGCAGCTGAAAAAAAGGTCTAAGCAGTGCCGTCGAGACAAGATGGCACTATGACGTGGAATAATTGATAATTGTTTACATGTTTTATAACTGAAAGGGTTTAGTTGAATCCGGTATCAGTGTAAAAGCTATGTATTTCAAATCTTACAAATCTTATTGTAATATAACCAAAGAGGAATCTATGTCTATAAAATGTTTCTTAAAGTATTCTTATTAAAATTGCATAAATAATAAAAATTAAATGTCATGATAAAATCGCCAATGGAATGGTTATGGGAGTTGTGGATTATAGTGCATGGTTATAGCTTTTGTACAATATGTATGCTTATTGTTAAACGTTTTTGTACTGTTCAATAAAAAGCGACATTTTTCTCTGTTGGTCAAATTAGCTCTTCTTTAATTTGAAGGAAACGCATATCACTGTGGAACTACATGAAATACTAGAAAAAAAGTTTCTTTGATCGCTAGATTTCATAGAAACCTGCTGACCTTCAAATGAGATTTTGGAGTCTTTTATTTGGAAGAATAAACCTTTTAACCGTTTTAGCTCAACAAGCAAAATGTTAGGTTCATATGTACAGGTTTGACTGTTTATGCGCTATGTTTAAAATGTTTGCAAACCATGGATTTCCAGTAACAATTTAAAAGGCCGTCGTTAATAAACTGAATATATACTTACGACTATGAGTTCTATCGGAACGGGCATAAGAAGTTGAGGCTGGCATTGCTTATTGTTATTTATGCCTTCCTTGATCAGTACTAGGACCAGCAGACACGTGATCGAGGCAGTGAACGTCACCATGTTCGTTTGGAGGATGTTGAGGAAAAACTCCGTGTAGAACTGGAATAAAAGTTGTCAACAGTTCTAAACTGGTTGGACTATGGATTTGCTTCTTCAATATTGAATAAATTTATAACAAATAAACAAGAAATAAGATTTACTGAAGTTATTAAAGGGATAAAATAAACAACGGATTCCTTCGTTGTGAATAACAGTCCATGTTGCTTTGTTTATATATAAAGTCCAATAATTTAAGCGTGTAATTGGGAAATTCACTATAAAATGCATATTTTAATTTCTGTTTATATTTGTAAAAAGAGATTTAACGTGCAAACAAGATGGACATATTCAACTCCACAGAATTAAAAGTATATATTTCTTTGCTTTTAGTACATCTTTTCCATTTATTATTCTCTTTTGTATTATGCTTAATTAAGTTTTATCTAATTATATTTAATCTTTATTTTTCCACGTTTAATTGCCATAATTATTACTCACGTGTACGAGTGCTAATGGACCGTAGTAAGGATGCACGTGTATTCCGAACACGTGTTTTATCTGTGACGTAAACACGTGCACGGCTGCGCCGGTGGTAAACCCGCTGATGAATGGATCAGACATGAACGAGGCCATGAACCCGAGCCGGAGGGATCCCAATAGCAACTAAAAAATAAATTGGTCACTTATGAGTACAACGCGTTTAACTTGCAATTTAAAGTTCGTTTAAAAGTCATCACTTATATTTTGAATGAAAATTGTTTGCTTAGTCTGTGTTATTATTGTAGCTTAAATAAATGGTTAATGAAAATTAACAAACATTTAAAAAAACAACACATTTCTTTTCATAGAAGGAGCGTACACCTAGCGCCGATGTGTTGTTGCACAACATTTTGATATGGTATATTTGAATATATTGGGGAAAACATTTTACAGGGCGCCTTACAAGACTTTTATCATCACAGGGTCAATTGTTTTAAAGACTTTAAATATAATATGTACTTTAATTATTTGCGAACTTAGGCAGGGTTGTTACAAGCAGTCGGATGTGAGGGTCATGTTCGACCGTGCAATGTCAATTTGTTGTTCAGATTACTAAACCAGAAGAGTACAACTTTTTAACAGCTAAAGGAAGTGTTTTAGCAGATTATTTCATATGAAGTGAACAACGTTTAAGGATATTAAAGGATTCGAGCGCTACCTGAAAAATCCCCACCACGAACGTAACTGACACTGCGTAGCCCAGTTTGACCGGATTTGCGTAACCGGAAGTATGGACATCTAGTGCTTCTATTTTTGGACCAGTGGCTCCGCCCATCGTGGCGTTTAGAAGTAAAGGTTGCGCAATTCGCGTGATGTTAGGCTCGTTCAGCACATGCTGTCCCACGTGCGTGTGATATCCACGATTTACAACTTGGCCCACCATCAAACTGATAACGGCAAACGTCCCTGTAAAAGACGAAACATGGCGGTTTTGACATGAATGTTGTTTGTGAGAATTTAATTTAATAATCTCCCCTGAATAATCCTTAAATGCAAGTAGGCCCTTTTCCTTTGTTTTACTCGGTTTTTATGTTTGTGCTCTTTGAAGTGTATGTTTACTTTTATGCCTTTCTTGTGATACCCAAGTTAACCATCATTAACAAAAACTTCAATTTTCTTTTTTAAATAACAAATCTCAGTATGTATTTTAAATGGTTTTTAAGCTTATATTTTATATATTTATTTAATAATATTTAAAAGGAAAAAATTTCACTGCAATATTTACCAAAGAACAAGCGATAAAGTCCAAGAATTCCAACTAAAAATACCTAACTTCTGTTTGGAATACCTCGGATATTAACTAACAAGCAAGACAATTTTCATTTCACCAATGTACCCATTGCATCCTAGTGTTGTGGCAAGAGATTAACACACGCTTGGATTAGAAACATGTTTGTTTAAATCTACCATTTATTAATAGCTTACTAAATCTAAGTTGTAATGTAATACCAACCGGCAGTGATACAGTTGTAACAACAAACTTACCGACGGATACATGGCGGGATGATCCGAAGAAAAAATACAGCAACACTGGGAAGAAGGATGTATAAAGACCATAGATGGGAGGCAGCTGGGACAAGAAACCATACGCCATACCTGTGTCGGGTGGAATATCAGACACATGTTTTAGTTAAAAACATGCATGTTTACACATTTATACGGTGAAACCATCAGTACTAGTGAATAAAGGCTTCAAACGAAGATAGGTTATTTGTAAATAGTTGGGTTATAAACGCATACTCCATGCCTGCAAGAAGTCGGCTTGTACGAAATGCAATTATACTTATATTATTGAAAAGGTTTTAAGTACATTTGATCATGTGTTATCGGTCTCTATATATGGTTCCAGGGGGGAAATCATTTCCCAGTATTTGTATGTCGTACAAACATTCCAGTGTATTTTGTTTCTGGAAATATACTGAAAGACAGGAGGTTTGCATTATTATATTCTGGAATACGAATCATAATTATTATGATAATGAATAAATGATGATGAATATGACAAAAATTAACAGGAAAAATCCCAATATAACCAGTTGGCATTTTGCTAATTAGAACAAGTACATTTGTTAAAAAATGTGAATGTAAAATAAAATGAACCAAGTCACATGTCCGATCTCTGTATTTAAATTCACAAAACAAATGAATAAAACTTATGTTTCTATTAAATACGACAAATATTATCTTGAGTTTTTCTTCTCAGAACAACGGATGCTGCTCAATAATAGAACCATATATTTTAATAAATATACTGTCAAATGCTTTGCTATCCCTTCTCATTAAAATAGTTCTATACCTTGAGGAATGTGCATGATTCCAACCGTAATTCCTGCCACCAGATCCTGTATCAGATTCTTCCGGATGTTGTATCTGCGCATGATCCGCACAAACGGAAATACTTCGTTCAGAACGTCGCTCGTACATTTGCGGGTACACTTGACTTTCGGGCAGCATTTCTTTGTCCCTTTAATAAGACTTTTCGTATGATGCGCAATGTGTAATTTGTTTTCTATGCTAGCACGGAGCTGCTTCTGCGAAGCATTCAGCATCTGTACCCGGAACTTTCTTTTCTGTACTTTGCTCAGAAGAGCTTCGCGAAGCTCTCTGTTGATTGTAGCCATTATGAGTTCTTTTTTCTCTCACAAGTAAAATCTAAGCTATGAACACGTGCCAGTGCAAGACAGTGACGTTTAAATGATTGTCTATAGAAGATAGATATCGAAGAGTAAAAATGAAGTTTTATCACAAGATCTAAATGTCTTATATATTGAATATTGCACAACACAGCAAAGCGTAAAACACCTACTGGTTTATTTTACCGCAGGAAACAGCTCTCAGTATAAAATATAAATAAAATGGAATGCTCACAACTAAGCACTACTTTAAAAATTATAGTTCAGTAGTGTCCTCAGTAAACATGATGGCGATATTCTCCAATCCAGACGCAATCAGATTGGCGACCATCTGAATACTGGAATGAAGCCAAAGAATCGCCATAAACACCACCATATTGTCGGCCGGTTCAGTACATCTAGGAAAAATAGTTTATGTTTTACGCTCCTCTGACCACAAACAAACTTTCATGAAAATTCGTCCAATCATCAAACAAAAAGTCCAAATGCTACACACTATCTGATGTTATTTTGTTTCTTCTCATATTATACAGCATAACATTCACATCCTTTTACTTCAACAACTTTTATCTCGTGACCCCTTCCTTAAACTGGTCTTGTCCTGTAGATGTTAGTGACTAATTTGTAAAACAATGGACTCTAAGTTTTTAAACTGGTTCAAGAAACTTTTGACACCGTCAAATAGATGACGGCTGATTAATGACACGATTTGTAACTGATAAGTGCCTACACATTCATTGTTTTCAAACGCCCGAGGACGTAATTGACACCATCGAGGCTCTTCATCGTTCGATAGGTGACATATGATTGAAGTGTGTTGCTTCAATGTGTGTTGTCTATACAGTAAAGTAGGGAATTTAAAAGTTTAAAGAGATTCAGTATTTGATAAGATTTTTTGAACATGTATCTTGTCACATTTGGTTATAAATTTGATTATTATTGCTTTCAATTTGTGTTTAACGGAGAGCTGATCTGAATCTACAATATATGCCTAAGTTTGATTAGTTCCTGTTTAGCCGGCAAAGTGTTAGCTAGTGCAATAAGAAAAAAAAAGTTTAAGTATATTTTTAGTATTTTCCTAAAGTTAATTAACACGATGGTTGGTTTCTATAATGAAATTACATAATATAAAATAAAAAATGCACAAAAATATGACGTAAATTTGAAAAAAGGACGTGGTCATCTAGAGTAAATGTATGTGAAAATGAGCTAAGAACTAATTGTATTATTCAAAATATATTATTTTATTTAACTTGTTTTAGAAAAGGAGATAAAATAAATCAAAACTCAAAATCAAATTGAGTAAAACAACGTGGAACCTTTTGCACTGCTCAATACTTGTTTTTAAAACACTATGGACAGCTTGATAAACATGATGAATATGTATATTGCTTTTGGTACCTGTACATATACACATTAAAGGTCCTTGGTCGATGCTTCGTATAAACGTCATTTCAATTTAAGTTCAATTTTGAAATGAAAAGAACAAACGTATCCACTGAAATGCCTCAAAATGTAGAAATAATGATTGTACTGATTATTGTAGATGATGAATGACGTTGTTGGATATTTCAAGAAATGTAATTTACATACCATAACTTTTCTAAATTATATAAATCAATACTTTAAATATGTGTTGTTGCTTAGCGGAACACTTTTATAACTTTAAATTATTTCTAAATCATTTTCATCTCATTTACCTTACGTAAAAAAGGAAATCTTGTTTATTGTATTGATAAAATACTTAAATGCGTATATTTAAGACACAACACATTTATCATTATATTTGAATTTGAATTTGTATAATGGACCGGATGCTTTCATGTTAAAATAAAGAAATATTGTTTATTGGGTTTATCGTCCTACCAACAATGTTAAGTTATCTTTAGACGGTGTCCTTTTGAAGCAGATAAAGTGCTGCCTTCACTGTGTTAAGCATACCGTGAACACCTGGTTTGATACCACACCCAGTCACATTATCCTGACCCCGGGCCAACCAGTCATGGAACTACCCTCATATTTGCTTGAGCGTTAGCAAGGGAGCTATATCACTACCATTTATAACGACTTCTGTATATCGTGGCCCGATAACGAACCCGGGGCCTTCCGCACTTAGAGCCGACGCTCTACCGATTGCGCTACCAGGTCCGGTCAAATAAAGAAATAAAGTGTTAAAAATGGTTATATATTTTTTTTCAGAACTATTAGTTTTAGTTTGATATGACTTTACCTATGTTTTTGTGAACTATGTAAAATTTTATTTATTTGAACTCTATGATTGTCTTAAATATGCCAATTTATATGATTCTTCATCGCTTTTGTTTTAAAATAAAATCATTCTGCATCTATTTCAGTGTATTGTCACATACAACACAACTTTAAGACTGCCCACACTTTACACATCTCATGTCTAGCAAAAAAAGCTTGATGATGTATAGTGATGCATGACACGTGGCAACAGTCTGTCATTACGTCAATCGCTCAGTTACTATGACAACGGGGGTTGCATACAGGTGTCAGTGTTTGTGTGGGTATATTTGAAATGAATGAATCGTCAATAGGTTTACTTAAATGTTTAAGAAATTAGGAATACAAACATAACACATGCGTACCACACACTTAAGTCTCGTTTTGCCTACTTTTTGGGTTAAAAATATAGAACATTGGCAAGGCGGGAACACTACGTTCATGTACAGTTGTAAATACAAAGTCCACAATTAACATCCCAACCACCACAGCCACCACAGCCACCACCACTACCCACAGCACCATCACCAGTACCTCAACCACTAAAACCAACACTAACAGTCTAACTACCGCTATCGTGGTTTGACTGTCACTGTTGATATTGGTGGTGGAAGTAATGGTGATGGTGCTAAGGGTGGTGATCAGCATCACCACCATTAATAAAAACACCAATAATGACTGGTTCAACAAGAATAACAACTACCACAACAACAGCTTTTGTCACAACTGCTGTTACTACAACTAAAAAACTACTAAAACTGCAACAACAACAACAACTACTATTTTATTTATTTATTTGGGTTTTACGGCACACCGACACTTAATAGGTCATACGGCGCCGAATACAAAGTTAAATGTGAATAAAGCGTAATCAGGTTAAAACCAAACTACGCATGTAAAATATAGAAAAATATAAAAACTATCAGGTACATCTACTACAACTACTACTACCACCACTAACACTAATGCTACAACTGCTACTTCCACAACTAATACTAATACTACAACTACTACTACCACCACTAATACTAATACTACAACTACTACTACCACCACTAATACTAACACTACAACTTCTATTACCACAACAACTCATAATATTACTTCTACTACCCCTTCTAATACCTTTATTACTGGGGTTATGTCCTTCTGCCGTGACTATAACAGATACATGTAAGTGATTATCACTGTTCGATTACGTTCATAACTGACTGAAGTTACAACTACAACATCATTATCACATTATTGACACGCGCGTGTGTATCGTTACATGGCGTTACAGGGACACCTATAAGACCACAAACACATTTTACCTTAAGATGCTCGCCAAAGATCGTAAGGTAAAAAACGAAGATCAACTAAACCAGTCAATCAACACCTCGAGAAAGACAGATATTTTTATTTTATTAAGAAATGCATTAAAGCGAGACAATTAAGTTCATTAAAGCGACGTTCAGCTATTTTGGTAAAAAAGAAGAACCTAGCCAAATGTCTAAGTAAAACCACTTGTGCATCGCATGAGTGCAGGAAGACCTTTCCACGCTCCATCTTTCGCCCCGACAGGAACTCGAACCCAGGCAGTGAGAGGTGAGCAGTCAGAGAAGTCCGCGACTCTTCCACCAAAACATTGGCGCCCCAAGTATGATAAACGTCCAACAAATATCTATACTTTATACACAAGTTAAAAACGTACTTTTATATTAAACACACTTTTTTAAAGTATATATTTGAGCATTGTGTAACATTTAACTGGTGATATTAAGAGAAATAAAATAGACAAAACATAACTTAAAATTACCAATAAAGCCCGAACGTATCTATGAATGAACGTATTCTTTAAAATAAACGATCATTTAAGGTTTTATCATTCAAAGACTGTAATTTCTGAATGATCAATTTATAAGGTTCAGACTCTTGCAGATTTTCTTGAACGATCAAAGGAACAGTAACATTAACAAATAAGATAGTGAAAGCAGAGGTAATGGACGCGATTTGTATACTAATAGTCGGTGCCGCCTTCACCTTCCATTTATATGGAGGAAAACGGAATGACGAATAGCCGGGCAAAGGTGCATGCAGAGTGAATAAGTGTTATCTGAATCACTTCACATGGCTTGCATACACTACATGAGTAAATCTTCTGTTACTTCAAAGACTAGGTATGTTGAAAATACCCCCTATATCATGTGTTAATTACTTACGAGGAAGAAACTGTGAATGTTGACTTGGATAAACTCTTATCCTGCTAACCACAAACTGGTCTTTTTTTCTGATAGTATAGATCTAGATCAGCTACTTCGCGCTATGAATTGTCTCATTTGGATATACATCATTTGTAGCAAATTCATGTTCAAAAAGGCATTGTTGCTAATGCATCACACCGTGAAAAAATAACCAAAAATTGTATATTCGTTATGAAACAATGAAGCATGATAAGGGGCTCACTTACTTGTTGTTACTAAGCAACAAACAGCGTCGTCATGACCAAGGTTTGGCTAGGTTGTCAGTCGCCAGAAGCTCGAAGAGAAGACCACCGCTGCCATTAGTAACGGACTGGGAGTTAGTCTTGGGTTTCAAAAGCACTAAGGTAATTTACTAGTTTTGTTAAATTTATTTTCTTTCTTAATATTTATTGTTTATCTTTGATCAATTATTATGGTTGATTGACGTTTGTTTCGCTGGGCAATGTAATTAAGCCTGTTTAATGATTGTTAATCGTATTCAGTTATAAATCACATTTATATTAATATTGCATATGATAAAAATAACATTAACTTACGTAAAATGCAAAACGTTTTTGAAAGCTTAATATTCATTTTTAAGATTTTTCTCTACAAAGTATTTTTTTGATTTTATATGATTTTTCCTTAGAATGAGTTTATTACTTGAGCTTAATTTGTTTTAAATAAACAACCATAAAAATGCAACAACAACAACAGTATGTTTATGGTATATAGCTGCAACTTAATAAAAGCCTTTGGCAGTCTTTTTAAATGTATCATAACAAGGTTTAAGCTTGTCGAACTTGAAATGTTGAACAGGTCTTAAGGTGGCCCTATTATGTAGTTTCTATAACATCTGCTAAGATGCTTGACATCATTATAAAGCTTTTGTCATAAACTAGAGACTGATAGCTGATAATTATCTTTAGGTAATAAGATTACTAAAGTTTTAAGAAATAAGGCATGATGTACTTGCATACTTGCAATATAATTATTTTTTAATTGAGTGTCTTACACGTTTTGTAGTTTACCCTTACAATGAGAAATTTACGATTGATGTGATTTCCAGTGAAACCTGAAGGTTTATTTAAAGGGAATATGTAGATGTGTTTTCAGTCTGTAAAAAAACGAATTCATAAATAATGAGCATTTTGATATCACAACATTTCACCTTAACCAGTTTCATAATTAAGTATAACTAAAAATATAAGTTCTAGTTACAATTATTTACCATGTTTTGTAGATGCACGACGAACCCAGTGGTTACTGATAGTCACGTGTATATACATCATGTCTGACTATTGGTACCCAAATGGTACATAAAATATTAATTATTTGCTCAACTTGATCGCATTCTCTTAACCGGTGTCTCACCCCAGTTTCAATATATTTACCATTTTTATACACTTACTATCTTTTCCTAGTACTTTTAAAGTATTTTATTGACTTTCTCTTATTCAAGAACAATGCGACATTGCGTAATCAGTCTTACAGTACCAAAAATGTTCATATTTATTTCTGTATGCCTATATAAATCCAAATATATATACATTTTAACAATTTAAACCAATGTCCGAAAGTTCTCATGAACATTTTATTTTTATTACATAAAAGTTAATAGAGGATATATTAACATTGTAATAATCCTTTTACAGCATAACACATATTTATATTATATATCATTTTTTTTTTTCATATATTCATGCAGAAAAATCCATCCAAACTGTTTAAGCATTTGATTGGCGGTTTATAAATAATACATAAAATACATAAATTCATATCCTTTTGATGTTTATCCCTGATCTGTTCTAAAATCTTTTTTATGGGGTACACGTATTTTAGGTCATAAGTTTGAAAAGCCCCACCAAAATACGAATTATATAAACCCTGAAAAAGGACAAGATAAACGTGTCATACAGCAGCAAGAGAAAGGTTGATAGAAGAGATGATGCAGTTAACGATAGTTGCCACACATGTTCATTCAACTTCTTTAAAATTTCGGACCCGACGTTGTTGTCATAGCAACGACAAATTATCGCAATTTGCAAGAAATCGATTACTTGTGATATTTACCCTTGTAGACGTGCATAACATGTATAATTGTCTTATATATAAACACCATGTTCGAAGGTTGTAGTTATAGATTTATGTAAAAAGTTGTGAATTATAATAAAAAAGGTATGGTCTGGTGCATTTAAGGTAATGGCTTTTTGTTCAATATTGTTTGCTCCCATTTGATTTTTTTGTGTTAGGTTCAGAAGCTTGTCTTAGGCAATTTTAAATTTCAAATAAATAGATACATTTCAAATAAATAAATAATACATTGGGGGAGGGAATTAATTATTCAACTTCGTTGTACTTGCAATAGCATAAAAAGAATAACATGTTCGTAAAAGTAACATAGAAATTAAGAATAATTTTTAAACCTGTGTTGAAAATGTCAGCATTGAATTCAGCAGTTATCTTTTTAATTCATTATATGGCAAACCTTATTTGTTCAAAACGATAACATTATCATTTACATGGGCAATACAACAACAACTAAAACCCAATTGAAAAATCGTGTTTCTATTTTAAAGTTTTCAGTAAGTATAATTCTGCATAAAAGTACTTACAATGATTCTTTCTAGGACCTAAGAGGCTTGTTAAGCAGCAAAAGCACAAACAAAATTAAAAGCAAAATCTGAAATCACTTACTATTTTTCATAAACTATGTTACATAATAAGAAGAAATAAAGTTAATTTGCCTGGAAGTTATATAATTCCATTAGATATTACGAGATTCTTTTAGTTTGCATATCAACTTTGCATCTATATCCAATTTTGTCGTACATATTAAATATGCATCGTTTCGAACAAGCTAAGTTTGGCTTTTATGTCGGTTTTATTGCTAACCTAACGTCAAGTTAATATGACGACGATGACGACGATGAAGAAGACGATTATGACGATGATGATGATGATGATGATGATGATGATGATGATGATGATGATGATGATGACGATGATACTGTTTCAGACACATCACATAGTAACATCAAGATGCCTTGGTGGAAGAAAGACAAGGGTACGATCCATCCGGCGAAGATCGGGGTGGCACGAACACACTCGATGTCGAGTTCGATGGTGTCGTTGTCCCCCTCGCAGCTCAATACGGCCATCATGGAAATGTTGAACGTCAACAACAGCGGCAACAGGTGTCAGAATGCGTGTAGAGGTAGGTAGACTGCGTTGTCCAGTCACTGCCCTAGACTTCTAACTTTAGAGAAATATGACAGTTATAATGAGGGCGTTTTACGTCAGACTAGTACAAGATCTGAGGAAAAGTAAAAATAGAAAATGGTCATTGTTTACCTGTTGTTGTTTTTTTTTTTCGTTCTAGTTCTAGTTTTATAAAAGAAAACCAGTATAGCAATGGCAGTACGTTTTTTAGACAGTAGAGAATTTTATCAGCGCTGGTTTACCAGTTTTCTTGGCATTCAAGATGCTGTAACGATGATTAAGTACAAGAAAACTTAAAAAAATGCCATCTTATTAATCAGTTTCCCGTGATAATTCATGAAGTCATAAGAGAATTTTACCAGCCCGGAAAACCAGTTTTCATGGGATTTGAGATGGTGGTGGTTCACGTAAACTTAGAAAAATGCCACCATTTTACCCCCTTTAAGTGATAGTTCTAGTTTTATCAAGGGACAACAACACTGGCAGGTCGTCTTGAAGAAAGAAGATCATTTTATCAGCACTGGTTAACCAGTATTCTTGGCATTCCAGCACCGTTTTGTCAAAGACTGGTTAACACATAAGCAGTATAGAACAGTGTTATACCAGATGGATTACCCAGTCTTGTAGGCTGTATAAACATCTTAAAGGTAATATCTGTTTGGACAGGATTTTTTTTTCAAATAAGCATCTTAACTATTATTACCAGAAAACATTCCTCGAAATGTTATTAATTAATACCCTTTATCTAGGTGAAATGTGGAGCATAACACCACACACAACATTACAAACTTGCATTTCTTATTTAGGCCACGATGCAGAGTTTGCTATATTTAAACTAGAAAACACGTGACCACTTACTTTTGAGATCACGTGACATGATCATCCTGGTAATGGTCATCAGATCTGACGTCGATATTTGTTTTAGTTGAAATCCCCATCGCACTTAACAATAGATTTGGAAATAATGGACATTTATTGCGACATATTTTACGATTTCTAATGTCTAACAATTAAGGCAATTTTATAAACAGCCTTTGCTTACACTTAAGCATTATTTTAGAAGCAGCCATGCATAGTCTCTCAGAACATGACTAAGATATTGTTACATATATTAGATATAGGCCAATTTCAGGATACAACCATTAATCTATGACGCGTTTTATCGTCTTGTAGCTTGGTAGAATGGTTTTCTGGACGCTTTAGAGGTCGTATCCGACAGTTTACCTATGTCAGTTGCATGTAACAATATTTCCCCACTGTTTTGAAGGAATTAAGGCATAACTTCTACATAATCTTATACTTTATGCTAAGAAAAGAAATTTAAATACGTCTTTTATTGCTAAACAACTCAAATTGTGAAAAAAACAACTCTAAGTTTCATTCGTAAATAAGTTTCATTGTTTCCCAATCTACTTATAAGCAAAGTGATCTCTGCTAAAAATAGTTTCCGACGTCAGAGTGCACTACCCGGATGTTGATATAATCTGATTTCAAATGTAAGTTGTCACGGGGTTTTCATAGTTTAAAAATATCTATCTCTACAGCGTGGTACAGATAGGAAAGACTTGTTTGCAATGACATGTGGGGATTTATGCTACACTGTTCACTTAGATCTAGGACATCAATGAACAGAATGTTGCAGGGCCTTTTCATGTAACAATGGCTTATTTTGAATATTTGAGCAAAATATTTTCTATCCAAACTGTCGGATACCATCTTTAATGCGTCACGTGACAAACAATATCTTTATATATGGCTTACTCATAAGCTGCTTTGGCAAAGCGTACAAATCCAGATAAGGGAGGTCACGATGTAGACTTTCTGATCAGGATCGACAATATTTCTGCAGAGCCAATAGCAAGATGTCGTGATACCCCAGTATGTGCTTAGTAAAAAAAATAGTGGATGATCTTGCTTTGGTTATAAATAAACAAATACTGCACGGTATGGGTCAATCTCGCAGGTGATCCCATCACGACAGCGGGGCAGCGGAACCAGATGATCAAGATGTTGGCCATTATCCTCATTCCCGTCCTCATCCTGGTCGGCCTCACAGGCAACTCGTTTGGCACAACCCTCAACAACTACCTCTACTCCAACTCAATCCGTTCCACACTCTTGTTCAGGTTTGTATTGGGCAGTGTATCTTGATATCATTCGGATATCTTTAGATTTTTTTATGTGAACATATTTAAAAGAAACATCCAATGCCAGCTACATATAGTTCACCCTTTTCTTGCTACAAACTCTGTTAGGGAAGGTAATGTTTTATGTTAATTTGGTAGTTGGTGTTTTACCATCATGTAAAGGAGTTAAACGCCATCCGCCACAAACGGTTATGTATTATTATTCGCTTTAATATGACGCCTTTACCTTTTCTTAATTTTATTAGATTGTGTGATTACATTTTTCTACACATCTCCATCCATTACATTTTACATAGTCGCGCAAATTTTGCCATTTATCATTTTGATGTCAGTTGTTTTTATTTAATTACATGTATATATTTAAAATATCACTAAAATGCTTAAATGTTTACAAATCAATGAATTTCCTATTTTCTGGACATTTTTTAGACTTTTCATGGTGGGTAACTATTTCATATTGCTTTAATTGGAATAAAAACTTATTAAAATAGAAAAATCTTGTGAAAGATAATTTTATCAATTAACATTTGTTCTTTTTTCCCCGCCAAATTTAGTCTTGACATGGCGTTTATGATTCGGGCTCTACAGCGGGAGCGTGACGGGAGCGCCCTCTACCTGAGCTCTATTCGACCGGAAACGAAGGGTTTTCTACTAGAGAGGTATGCCGACACCGATGAGGCCGTACAGACACTTCCGGAATGGCCGACGTCACTCAGTACGTCAAGGTCTGAGTTTGACTCCAGCGAGACGTTTCTTAAGACGCTCAACCGACACAGGTAAGATGATGGCCCAATATTTATATTTACTTGAATTCAGTCTTGTCGACCAATGGATATACTCAATATAAGCTGAAACCCCGAAACTTGTTGAAGATACAAACTGTTAACGAGTGTCTTGCTGGTAAAGTAATAAGTAGGTCTATAACAATGTTTTACATTTTGTTACAATAAGTAGTAATAAATATGACATCAATATTTAAGAATAAAAGACGACGTTTAAATTATTGTCGTCCGTTTCGTCATGTTTTGATTAAGATGTAAATGAGCCAACCAACCGCGATTTATATAAAGTGCCGATTTTTTTTAAAGCTAGTGAAGCCTGCAGACTAACTATACAACAATATGTATTATAAACAATAATTTACGGCGGCATTCGGTCCATACGCTATGAAGGCTGTTATTTTGCCACGGGAGTGGGTAACTTATAACCACTTGCGTATTTCTGTGTTATGTGCATGCATACATATATATTTACAAGTGGCAGGTGCTCCCGCCGGAATATTACAATGTTCATGTACTGTACAAATGCCTGTGTATACGCAAGATTTAACTTCGAAGCAGTCAATAACGGTCAAATAAGCGACGTCCAGTTCTTTTGACGGAGAAATATGTCAGACAAATGTCTGGATAGAACCAAAGACGCACCGCAGACTACTAAATATGTTGTGTCAAAGTGGCTCGGTTAGTAATACGGGGTTGGCTGCATAAAATGTAACACAACAGTATTGGTTTGAACTGCTAATTAAACATAATTGGTTACCTGGCAACTTCAAGATCAAAAGACCATCCGCTAATCGTCGGCAGAATACGGGCAATTTTCGGCTCGTTTGAAATCGATGTTACCAACGCGAGGTATCAACAGTACAGGCTTGTTGACTTACAAATTATGCATTAACGTAAACAGATTAACAACTGCTAATTTTTAAAAGGTGAATCATTCATTGTGCAACTTATATTTGACGTTGGAAATTCTTGGCAATATGTGTAATACAGCGGCCAAAAATTCAAGTCCTGTGCTGTCTTAGCAAATTCGCAACCTCGTACTCTTCATTTCTATCGTCAACTAAAATAATTATATCTAAGAGCAATGAGAAAATATGCCATACTATATTTCGTAATTGGATTGAATATATAATAGCCACGCTTACAAAATAAATTGCATCATATCCCTGTATACTATCGCAGTTCGAAAGTCCAAAATACAATCGTCTGCCTGTATAATATGTTAACGGAGTTTTTGTCGGCAAGTCGAATACCTGGCGGGAAAATTATTCTTCTAAAACATTACGAGAGCGCATATTTCCAGAAAAAAGATTTGTACTGTTTTGTGGAGATTTTAAGGACAACGATTGGGATTACATCATGCAGTTACCACAGTTTGTCCACTTTATTGACTTGCATTATTTTCACTACTACTGGTAATCCACCAGACTAGTTAATGTATAATAATACACGTTACTATATAAAGTTGGAAATACAATGTTATCGGTTTGGTTGTCAAATTCAAATGTCAAATTTCTGCACCCCTCCCTGTAAAAATCCTTTCGGTAACTCCTCCAGTCAAATCGGAACCAATCAATCACAACTAAAGTATACATTATTTATATAAAAATTGTCACGTGACCATGCCACTTGACTGCTGATGCCCGAACTCTTATCGTAAAATAAGAAGGAAAATATCTGACTAAACAGCATAAGTGACAAAATGTTATAAAACAGTTTGTCAAAGCATTTTATTTTTTAACAAAGTCGACATAATTCTTTATATTGATTGAAATAACACTTGTATGCTTATGAAGTGCAACACATGATAGATCGACAACTTCGCAGCAGATTAAGGTATTAAAACCAGGTTGATCAATACAACTTTAAACAGCTTGTCTATGTGATTTGATGAAGTTTGATATAAGTGAAGTCAACTTACTCAGAAAAATGAGGATTGATAACACAGTAAGAAAATAATGTCACCGCGAGACTTAAGTAGGACCTTTCGGATTATATTTATTTATTCATTGTAGACAAATTATTCTACAATTTGCAAGCATGGTTTTCGTTTCCTTGTTTTCAGAAAAAAAAAATAAAAAAATAGTGACAAGTTACACTATTTCTAGCTTTGAGGTATGGATTCATACCCGCTCCCTGTCTACTCCCTTAACCGTAAATCCCACGACAGCGAAGCTGGGGTATGCAGTTACAAGCAGTATATGTACGGCCGATGCTATATGTTGTTTTTTTTGCAAATTTTTTAATCAATACGTCCTGGGTCGATTAATTTAACTTCCAGCTGACCTGCGATAAACCAACCCTAACTTTATGTGTGCTTTACAAATAAATTACCTATATTCACCAGGTACGAACTGGACACATTAAAGGTAACCTTCCACGACGAACTGATCACATATTCAGACTGGATCGAGGTGTTTATTAAATGGTTCTACAAGTCAATCACAGAAGCAAGGGCAGAAAAGGTAGGTAGTCGCTTTAGGAAGTAGCTTTACTCCTCAAGTCGATGTGCAGATGCCATCGCATTAACCCCAAAGTCTATGTACTAAGGTAGTCGCTTTAGAAATAAATTTTACACACTGTGCAAATTCCTTTTTTTCCTAAAGGGTATGTCTGGAGTTGTTAGATTTACCCCTGAAGTTATTGTTCTGAGGTAGTCAGTTAACCTCTATAGCCACTGTATTTAGGCGGCCACTTCACCCTAACGCCATTGCACTGAGGGCGTCCTTTCACCTTTATGGTCACTGTATTGAGATGGTCGCTTTACTTCTATAGCTATTGCACTGAGGGCGTCCATTCACCTCTATGGTAACTGTGTTGAGATAGTCGCTTTATTCCTAACGCCATTGCACTGAGGGCGTCCTTTCACCTTTATGGTCACTGTATTGAGATGGTCGCTTTACTTCTATAGCTATTGCACTGAGGGCGTCCATTCACCTCTATGGTAACTGTGTTGAGATAGTCGCTTTATTCCTAACGCCACTGTACTGAGGGTGTCCATTCAACTCTTTGGTCACTGTATTGAGATGGTCGCTTTACCTCTAACGCCATTGTACTGAGGGTTTCCATTCACCTCTATGGTCACTGTATTGAGATGGTCGCTTTACCCCTAACGCCATTGTACTGAGGGTGTCCATTCACCTCTATGTTCACTGTATTGAGATGGTCCCGTTACCTTTAAAGTCATTGTATTGAAGGAGTCTCGTGTATGTCTACAATAAATACTCCATTGGAATTGCCAAATGAATAAAGGTCACAAAAAGAAATCAAATGATTTCGAACATAACATTAAACAAAATATATTCTTTATCTATAGCGATGCATATAATAGAATTGCAACTGAATGTTTTTTTATATAATTGTTGTTGTGCCAATTCTTTCGGTTAACTATTTATCCATTGAAGAAAAAAAACAACAGGAAATCAGACGCAAGAAGTTGTGCAACGGAGACGTCTCCAGAATAATGGCATTTCCAGCAGCTATCAAACTAGTAAAGCATTATTTACCATACGTTAAACTTTACTGTGTTTCTATCTATTGATACTACAGGTATGGAAAGCCTTTGTGGCTTACCAGGAACTGTTAGTGGCATCGGAATACCTCGGCCGCGAACGTGCTATGGGTGTCATCTTCTACACTCTTGGAGAGTTCCCGACACGAGAGGAATATCTATACTTCGTCGAAAGTCAGGACACCTCCAATGCCTCGTTCGCGGCTGCCAGACAGTATTCTCAGATTGCCAAGGCCATTTATGACGCTAAGATTCTAGACAATCCGGATATAATGAAGACAATCCAAAACAAACGGGCGGAAATCCGATCCCGAAACACCGGCGCGGATGACAATACCGTCGGCTCGCTAGACGAAGCGAAGTACTGGTTCGAAAATATGACATATTTCCAGGTAGGGATCGTTCTGCGTCTGCTTGTCTGTGTGTTTTAGCTGTATAGTTATATTGTTTTTAGCAATCAGTCAGTTTCTACTGTCTTTTTATCACTTTCTTGACAGACAAACAAACCCAAACAACTCCGATTTGTACAGCTGAAGAAAACGACAGATTCATTGGTACAATAAAATTCTAAGGGGACACAGCTTCACCATCATTTTAACTTGATTATACAAAGACATTTGACTGAAGACTTAGCCTACATATATAGGAGATGCATATCACAATTATCATGAAATCAAAAGGTTCGGTGCGATGCATTACAATATAAGCGAACCAGTATTTTGCCTTGAAGTCTTGAGTCAAAATTTCAGGACATTATCAAGGAAGCACAAGTTTCCTTGGCGTTGACTATCGACGGACTGTTGGAGGCTCGTCAGCAGACAGACCTTACAAACATCATCATCATCTGCATCATCTTCAGTGCTGTCCTTATCCTCTGCCCCATCATCATTTACGCCGTTTACAGTCTTACAGTGGAGATTCAACGATGTTCTATCCACATCGCAGACAGGTACGAAACAGGTTTAGTTTCTTTCAATGTCATTTTTCTTTCATTCATAGGTTAAAAAAAAACTTCTTATGGATGTATTAATAAACAGTCTTCTTTCTTCTTACTTAAACTATGATAGTTTCCTTATTCTGCACACAAAATATCTAAGTAATTTCTTAGACTTAAAGATGTTATCAGGTTGGACCAAAAGATTCTCAAATGACCAAATAAGTCACTGTTACCTAAAATGTTCTTGCAAAATGTTGCTCATTGACGCCCTAAATCAGCGTGAACAGTGAACATAAGTCCCCATCTCTCATTACAAACATGTATTTTTCTATCTGAGCCACGCTGCAGAGATAGCTATTTTTAACTAGGAAAACCACGTGACATCTCCCTTTTGAGACAACGCTATATCGTCATCCGGATAATCCTCTCTGACGTCGGTATCTATTTTTAGCAGAGATCATTGCCGTGCTTATTTATAGATTCGGAATTATTAAACTTTTACAGTTATTATATCGCGATTTGTACTGGCAGTGTTTAAAACCGTCTTTACTTTTACCATAGTATGAGTTCATGCACAAATTATACACATATTCCCCAGAGCAAAAAAGTAAAAAAAAATTAAATAAATAAGATTCCTTATGAATACGACAACTTGAGACTAAATAACCTATTGAGTAGATTCTATTCAGACTGCTTCCAGCAGCAGCTGGCTGATCTGTGTCTCCACAGTTATCTATCCCTGAACAAATCATACTAAGCTGGCAACAGTTAAGAAAGGTTTGTAAATTAATCGAATAGGTGAACTATTTAAGCGATCAGGATGCCTAAGGCTGTGGTTACCGATAGATTGGATGCCAATGTCATGGCTACTTTGGTTAAGTTGGTAAGGTTAAATAATGAGTTTCCACTTTAGATTAAAGAAGATGGGTATAGTAACATGTGCATACAAGAGTTTAAATTCTACATAAGGTAAGATATTGTAAAAGCTTTATTTTATTTTTAATAAACGGTTGGCGAACCGTTGACAAATAGAATTGTGCTGCAAACGTTATTCATTCGTTCAAAACTATCGTGGTAGGCAGAGAAAAGAAGAGGACATGCACGTTGTTTCTTAATCAAAAACTGCACATATGATAACATTTAACAATTAAATATACATAACTAAAGTTTGCAGGATTACGGTACTTAGCAAGTAATAGAAGCGGATACAATCTTGAACCAGAAAGTATCAAAGTGCCATACATTGTACGTACACTTTTTCCAAGACAAGCGCTTAGCAAGAAGAAAATGCAGAGAAATCTGCTGTATTAAAAAGTGCATATTTGCGATTAATTTATGCTATACAAAAAAATGTGCCTAACTTTTAGAACAAAGGCACTAAGCAAGGAGAAGAAGCGGACAGACACGCTATTGTACCAGATGTTACCAAAGGCGGTGGCGGAACAGTTGAAGCAGAATCAAGAAGTCAGCACAGAGGAGTTTGTCCAGGCAACCATCATGTTCTCTGATATTGTCGGCTTCACACAGATCTCCTCTCGCAGTTCGCCGCTACAAGTAAGGCCTGAACTTTTACGTCGGCAGCGCCAGAATACATTTTTTTATAATTCCTTGGAAACTTGCGAGGAGTTTTAACAAAATTAAGGCTAATCTAGTTAAATCAAAATGTTCGGAAATTAGTGGGGTTCTGTTGCCCGATGCAAGGCATCACAATAAAACAGATTTACTTTAAATAATTAAATAGTTGTTCGTTTATGTTTAATAGAAAAGGCTTCCGGCTATCCAAGAGTTAAATTAATTCAAATCTTTTTATTGAATATGTCGGCTATGCCAAAACCAATGTCCTTTAGCAAAAAATATCAAGTTCTAAAACGTTAAAAGAATGTGTTTGTTTATTGTGGTTATCGTCCCACAAACAGAATTTTATTTATCTCGAGACGGTTTGACGAAATTGATCCTTGTAGTATTAAACTTGCAAAACAGAAACACAATCAAAACGATTTATATGTAAAGTTTTAATATGTTTTCCTTGTTTTACATTACTTTGTCACAACGGGGGTATCTATCATAAATAATAACACGACCGTCATTTTCTCTCATATTTATCACATTATCTTTAGGTAAATAATTGTCGTCATACACTGCGTACGTTGTTGGAATGTTTACTGCACATTAGGATGTGATTGTCGACGATGGTGAAATGGATGGTCATTTATTGTAACTGATCTATATATTGTAGATCGTTGAGATGTTGAATACAATCTACTCTTGCCTTGATGATCGTATAGAGATGTATGACGTATACAAGGTAGAGACGATCGGTGACGCCTACCTAGTCGTGTCAGGTGAGTCAAATTATCAAGGTCATTAGCGGGCGTCGGTAGTCTAATGGTTAAGACGTTGGATTGGAGGGCTACAGGGTTTGAATCTCGAGCATGATGTTAGTCCTTTAGCAAGACTATTTACTGAACATTGCCCTATGTACTCAGTACCTGGGAGCTGGTTCTACCCAGAAAGTGGGCAGTGGCGAGGAATTCCGTAAGTGGAACTCCACAGGTAATTCCGCCCTTTTTATAACAAGCAGTGCTGACGCAGTCATCGCCGAAGAGTTCCGACTTGTCCACATTCCACACGAATTCAGAACAGCTCGGATAGTTATCGAATCATCTTTCGAATGCATAAAGATAGTCTGATCACCTCGGCAATATTCCGAAGAAGAACAGCATTTCTGGCCAATTATTCGTAGCATCGACAATTTCCCGACTCTCTGTCCCGAGTTGATCCGAGTGTTGACAGATGTAATAGCAAATCAATCGGGACTCCTCAGGTAATTTCGTCCTCGGGACATCCCTCGGATGTGTCTGGTGCAATGATACTTACTGAAATCAGAATCGTTTCGTTTGCCGGAAGTCGGAAGAAGAATATGCCTAAAACGTAGTGGCACAAAACATAAACAATGCCATCATTTGACAGCTGCGTGTCTGCTGCTCCGGGTAAATTAAAATTGGAAGTTTTAAATTTAAAGCCGCCACAAATTGAAGTTTTGCAGTCGTCGTACTGTAGTGAGCTGTCACCTGAGCTGCCACATGTGTTTTGACGTCTGTCTCAAATATAGTCACATTTAGGGAAATGGCCGAGGTGATCCGACTACCTACATGCATCCGACAGATTATTTGTGAATTATCCGAAGTGTTCCAAATGATAGAAAATGCGACAATTCGGAATCTGTCAAACGGCGCCATTTTCTTAGTCATTGCCGTCCAAACTTTATACTTATGAAATTTCCGTAATGCATGAAGCTACATTTAAGGCGTATTCTATTCCGGCGAACAAAAAGTCGCCAGTATTTGCAGCTAATCTCTTGTTTACATGTTTTTGCTTAATTTGTAATTAACTGTTTGCTGCTATTTCATGCAATGCTACACGTAACGACATCTAGTGTTGAGACTGTGCAGCAAAACGTGTACATATAAATCAAACTGGTCCCAGCAGGAAGCAGGCTGATCTGGATCTAAGTTGTTTGCCTCACCATGATGAACCGTACTAAGACAGTGAAGGCTTTGAGTAAATATGTGTGTGCTAATGTGGGCTTAAAAATGAAATTGCAACAACTGATTTCTTTATATAAACTCGAATCAGACAAGTTTTCAAAATCGAAACCGCGCACTAGAAAAATAGTTTTAAGACTCGCCCCTGTCCATGAAAAAATCCTACTTTTCACAACATGAAAGTTTTCAATGAATTAGTTGAACTTCCATCGATAACAGCGCACAACATTATGACTAACAATACCGCTCAGCGAATCAGATCAAAATTCTATTTTAGATCCACGCGGGGAAAATATGTCATTTTAATTATTATAAATTTATCCCTAAACATATTTAGTTGTTCGGTAAAAACTATGGAAAAGTTTAGGACGAGGTAGAATACTTCCAAAGTATAATTATCCTACTTATCACTTCTGAACTAAGGAACACATGCATGGTTAACATTCCCTTTAAGGGGTGAGAACTATGTGGGAGGTCGTCCAGATAACTGGCGGAGTGCCGGTGGATTTTTCCATACAGTTGTCTGTTGACTTTTTCCACTAATAATAGCGAAACGTCACCAATAAAACCATGGCTTTGTCAGTACAATTTGTTATCAAATCAATCCAAACCATTTACACTAAATGCATCTCTTTCTCGTACCTAAAAGCTTAGTATATTTTTTACCCATGGATTCTTTAAAATTATTTATTAATGATTAATTAATCGTCAATACCGCTGTTATACATTTAAACAGTTGTCTTTTTAAATTAAAATACCACTTGTACTCATTAGAAGATTGTCAAATCAAACCATATTTTACCAATGTTACATGCATGTCTCTTTGACAGGTGTTCCGAATCCGAACGGAAAGCTGCACGCCTCCGAGATCGCCTCTCTGTCTTTGGATATCCTGGAGCACGTGAATCGGATGGAGATCCCGCACATTCCCGGGACATATGTCCGGCTCAGAATCGGCTGCCACAGTGGTACGCAGACAATTCAGCATATGTTTCAGCCAAACATACTACTTGTATATATAAGTTTATCGTCGAAACCCACGTTCACCCATACCCCTCTGCTTCATTGTGGCCGTGGGGTATCAGACTGGTAAAAGTTCGTTTTCATGAATATATCTATAGCAACCTGTGGTCAAACGAAAATGCACGTTTCATCGACGCTACTCTTCAACTTAAGTTGAAAAATATGTGTCAATGTCAAGATCGCCTCCTTGACCTGCGATGCTTGTTGTTTAAAAATTGTAATCATTTCATTGGCTAAATTTCCGTGCCGTTTTGGAAACGGAGTTAATCAAATGCTTCATAAATATAAATATATACACGTATCTGAGAGCGATATTTTACATCGAACTTATTTGCAATCAACTCTATGCAGTTGTAGCAAGAGTTTGCCTGGGATCTAGTAACACATAGTGCGGACCCTGTTCAGACAGCTTCCTGATAGACACTATTTGCAGAAGCTTGATATAAGTTTTTAACCTATACAAAAACGACAGGCGATGATGTAAGTGTCGCAAGTTTATTGAGTAAAGATGGTTTAACGATGAAGATAGTGGTAGACTGATGATGACGTTGGCGGAATGACCGTCGATGGGTCTGTTGAGGGTTATAATGGATTAGTTTTGTAACTTAGTTGTTACTTATATGTTGGTTCAAGCTTGGTCTAATATTGTCTTTGTCATATCTGGCTAAAGAGTCTTTGTCCGTATCTTCGTATGTCATTCTATAAAACAGTTTCACGTTCTATATTTCTTCCTTCTTATTTGATAGTTAATCGCGTCAATCCCGGTCAAATATACATATGCTTCTTTGTATTTCTCTGTACTACTGTTTCTTAGCCCTTTAACACGCTTGGTTCTAACTATTATCGTGTTACGTGTCCGTCTAGCCAATAGTAAATACTGAATTATTTGGTACAGCTTCATGCATTAGCATTAATAAATACAGAAGCAAATAGTACGGATCCCGGTAAGACAGCTCTGAGCTTGCCTAAGTCTCATTATTTAGTTTTCAGCAGGTTAAAAGTTAGTTGTTTATGGCATGTTTTTGCTGTTTTACATTTGGTTGTAATACATCCATTTCCACTTATCCAGGTTCCGTGGTGGCTGGTGTGGTAGGTACAAAGATGCCGCACTACTGTGTATTCGGTGAAGCGGTCAATGTCGCGTCCAAGATGGAGGCACTCGGCAAACGTAAGTTATTGTCCAGATTACTGAACCACTACAATACAATACTTTATTTATTGAAAGTTTGACGCATTTGCATTTTGCATTTTTAACTTAAGCTTCGAAAAGCTGTTTACCGATATTATCAAATAAGCACAACAGTCACATTGACCTTCCTAGAGTACTGAAGTCGACATTGTCTTACACTATATCTAAGTCATTGCCTAGGTGATACTGTGATACACTCATTTCGTTGAAAATTTTGCTTTTGTATAAAAGATGACAAAAATAAGCTTACCAGGGGTTCTAACCCGGGGCGTATCGCCAAAAGGACGTCTGATAAATCAACTAAACTAAACATACCTCTTATAAATTCTCTCCCTATCACCCTACTAAAGATATAGTACTCATTTGTATTCATAGAAGAGACGAGGTCTCCTGAGATTTACTGCACTTTGAATATGTTTTTGATACTGTATTCAGAAAATGTCTATAAATGTATACTTCCAGTAAAAATGATAACCAATAAAACTATTACAGCATGTAAAATCCACCTAAGCGAGGCGACAGCCAACATTCTGACGGAACTGGGAGGATTCGTACTGAGGGAGAGGGAAAATTTCGACGAAAAGGTGCATTATATGTATTGTATGTCGTGTGTTACCCTCTGGAAATTAATTATATTTTTTATCTCGAAACAATAGATCGTGTTTCATAATATGTATGTTTTATATTTATTATTATGTATTTCGAGGTGTGTATGGTTATTATTTATTGATGTTTTTTTTTGTGCAAATAAATGTTGTGTGTATTTCCGATATTTCAAAACTGTTCGTGTCATGTATAATATATTAGTAAAATGTATAGTTTTCGTTTAAACGCATTTGATTTAGTGCTGCTTAGAAGAAAACATATCTTCTTTTAAAGTTAAGAAGCGAATTGAGAGAATTGCTTTTCGATGTCTGTTTTTTTTTTTAAATTTCCAATTGTTTGATACATTACGCAATCGTGATACAAAACAACCATTGAAACATTTTTATTGTCTCTTTCAGAATGACCACGACCTGTTGATGGCGTTCAAAGGCAATGTCCGCACCTTCTGGCTGGTCAGCAAAGAAGGCTTTGCCGCCCTCGACTCGGATTACTCCACCCACTCTAACGACCCGGATGTTAAGCCGCCATAACTTGTCTACATATAGACAACAGTCAGGCACTTGCAGTGCTTTGATGACTTTAGTGAAATTATGGATTATAACTATTATAGTAGTAGTTTTCTTTTGCACAATGGTTTCTGGTTGTAAAAGAAAAAAAAGAAAAGGGCACTTGGTTTGTGAGAGATTGACATGTTTAAGATATCTTTTTTCCTGTTGAAAATAAGCTATGAGTCAACGATAACATATGCCTGAATAAAAAAAAGTATTTTTAACTCTCGTTTTTGTGAACACTTGTTTGTGCATGTATAATTTACATACTTTCCTAAAAATTATTTTTAATGAATAGAAAAGTATTTATAGGTATTTATATATTTACTAATTACCTATGCGGATAAATACATTTTATATAAATAATAAAGAATTCGATACTATACAAAAATGGCAATATATGTATATATGGTTATAATGTTTAAATATGTGCGCTCATACGATTCCTGTGATTACGCACTATTGTATGTTTTAAACTTTCTGTGATTGTATTGGTTGTGTTTCTTCATAGTAAATTTGTATAAAAGTCTTTTATTTAGCATGATCGAACTATTTTATGTCTTTCTAAAATGAATGATAAATTAATAAATACAGTTTCTTCACCTTTTAAAGCTATAGCAACGTGAAGTTAAAATTATAACTGTTGTGTCAAAGTTGTAGTTGTTTACTTAAAGTGAATTTTTTTGGTTCCTTTTTTACGGAAAAGTATAATTGTTTATGACAGAACTGATGTAAAAGTTCATTTGAATACAATAAACTTTATGTAGTGATGCATCTTTCGTTGTTGTTATTTTGCAAGTGTTTAAATATTATTTTATATAATAATTTAACTGCCATTCTAAATATCGTATATATTATATTCTAACACAAATATTTAAAGCCAAATTTGCTCTATCTAATTCATATCAATACACATTTAGTGTAGTATGCCAGATAAGAAAACAGGCTGTTTTTTATCCATCTATTGTTTGACATATTATTGATATTCCTGTGATTAAAATAAATATTAATAAAAGATACATTTTGGCAATTTTATTTAAATAGAATTAGCATACTACAAAAATCAACACTTAAAAAGTTATAACAGAACAATGGTTTATACACTGATTTTGTTCAAGGATTCGGTGGTAGAATTACGTGATCGATCACGTGGATGACGCCATTTGATGTCGGCAGGTCGGCCATGATGACCTTGGCGTTGTTTACCATGACACCGTCTGAAAATGGTTACATGTCATATTATTTGACAACGCTGTCACAGTGGTGAAAGCAAGCTACTGTGTAGACAATGACTTACCTACTGTACATACCAATTTTAAGACAAACGCATTTGTTTATGAAATTTTGTTGAAAAAGAAAATAATGTTAGTTTGTTCACGAACACTTGAGAACACTTAATAAATAAACGGGTTTAATAAACGGAGACCAAACGAAGAATTGCGTAAAAATAAACAGGGATAATTGAGTTTTTAAGGAGATATCCGACCGTTTGGACCAAATATAAAGATTAAACATCATAATAAACCATTGTTACTGGAACAGACCTCTTATGTTTTAGCTCATCCACGTCATCCGCTGTGACGTCGTTGTCTATTTTAACAAGAATCCCAATCGTTCTTATTTATATATTTGAAATGAACATTTTTGTGTTAGCTAAAGAGTTTTAAAGGCAAAAAATGAGATACTGTTAAAATCGTCAAAACTTGGATTAAAGTATGATTTTTTTTCTCTCCATAAATTATGTACACATACGCCAAACAGAGGTTAGATAATGTTACACATATTAGATATAGGCAAACTGTTGGATACCACCTTTAATATGCTTTTCTATCGGTTTAAATGCACATGGCCCAAATTATAATCACAGGTATCTGCAAGATGTGTTATGTAACACACAATTTACTCATTAATGTTAAAAGGTATGGTTTACGGATTACTTTCTAAAAAAGGTTTAAAAGAAGAGAGTTTGTACTATGGAAAAAATGGGCGTGGGGTGGTTTAAATTGCTTATAGTGATATTATAATATATCAAAATAAATACCTTAAATATAAATGATTAAAACAAATGTCAATCATACTAGAAAAAACCAATAATATAGAAAATAAATCGCAAACGCCCTTGGACATACAACCACAACCCTTCTCTTCAGAAGCAGATTACTCCGTTAGATTTGAAAGACTATTAAAGACACTGTACGGCACCTACCTGAAGATACCATGACGTTGACGGAACGTCCCTCTAACGTCTGTACGCTGCCTGACGTCAAGCCAGCACTATATGCAGCCAGTGGAACGACGTGGTATTTCAGAACGTCTAGAAACGAACGGTAAATTGAAATAAACAAAATAGACTTCCTGTTTTTGTTGCAGTGAATCTCTGGCTTTATGTGTGTAATCACGTTGTCACGTTGTCATGTCATGAAGAATGTCAAGAGATCATATTCTCTTAAACAGCTTAAATTTTGACATATTTTCTTAGAAATAAAAAATATACTTTAATTGCCTCCAATAAAACATTAACATTAAGAATTTTTTTAGGATTTTTCCAAATTTTAGGAATTGTTTTAGTTAAAATAAGAAAAAAATAACAACAGTTAAGTCTTACTTAGGGGAAACGACCCCCAGAAGAATATATTTTATGCCAAAATAAAAACAGAGCTTTCTTTTGAGAACCAGCACTTATTGGAACAGAGACTCCTGTCTAGTTATCATATAGGATGCAGGTTAAACTAGAAAACAAAGATTATGTACCCAGCCATGTGGGAATAACAGGCAATGAAGCCGCCGACCAACTAGCGAAGGAGGCTTCAACGACTGGAATGCCCGCAAAGCTGGGTATTAGCGTAAAAGAAGCATACAACTCTATAAAGAATCATTACAGACTTAAAGCAGAAAAAAGGTTCAACGAATACAAACAGCCATACAATTATTCATATGGTGACAGAAACACGAACATAAAGATACATCATAACAATATTTACTATGATAAAATATACACCAGGTTACGACTAGGAGCCAGCTTCCTCGGAGCTGAGAATAAATACAAACCACGAAACTGCCCGCACTGTAACCAAACAGAATCTTTCCACCACATAATATTCATATGCAAACAACACACCACAGCTCGTAGAAGATTAGAAAAAACAATGCTTATAGAACTAGGGTTACCAAACATTAACACCAATACTCTACTCTTTCCACCAAATTCAATAGCATACAGGATTAAAAAAGCATTGTTTGAGTACTTGGAAGAAATTGACTACATCAACGTCATCTAGACAGGAACAGTAGGTTACGGTAAGAATGAAGCCATTAAACCAGTAGGTGGAGGGTAGCTGAATAAACGGCGGACTCCTAAAGACCCCGTAAAACAAAGGCACCCAATGAACCCACCGAACAAAAACAATTAGTACCCACTGTACCATATAGAACTGTAATTAAAGACTAGAATAAGGGTCGCTGAATAAACGGTGGTCCCTTAAGGGCCCCGTAAAAACAAAGGCACCCGCTTAAAAACAAATAGGAAACCAAAACCAAGAGTCGGTAATCCCCCCTCAAGGGCGGAGGCGCATGCGCACCGACAGTAAAAAAGTAGGGGAAACCAGGTAAACGAAATGTAAATAAAATAGAAAAACCGCACCGCCCCCTCCCCTGCACAACCTTGTTACTGCACTAACATTATCAGTGGAAAAAACATATACAAAAATAAAAAAATCCCCACTGGATGTAAATACATTAAAGATTATGTATTGGTTATAAACAAATGAAGCGGTGTTAATATCAACTTTTTCTTTTATAAAGGGACCTTACTCTTATTGTTCATTTTCTTCGTTCCTACTTCCTGTTTTGGTAGGTATTTGGTATATAGTTAGTTACTGTTGAAAGATTTTTTATACATTGTCAACTTTTGAGAACACTTGAAACTGCAACATGCACTTTAGGTTGTATCTAATTAATTAAGGGAAAGTTAAGTAAAGTGCCTTTAGTTTCACTATAAGAAAAAAAACACACAAACAAAAACACTTGGACTATTTAAAGTATATGCAACAACTTACCCACAAGGGAAACAACTTGTACAATTCTTGCGTTTTGGAGATGGGAAATACCCACGTATGAGGGCTGTTTGGTTGTTTTGAAGATGGGAAATACTCACGTATCAGGGATGTTTGGTTGTCTTGAAGATGGGAAATACTCACGTATCAGGGATGTTTGGTTGTTTTGAAGATGGGAAAAACTTACGTATGAGGGCTGGTTGGTTGCTTTAAAAATGGAAAATACTCACGTATGAGGGCAGTTTGGCTGTTTTGAAGAAGGGAAATACTCACGTATGAGAGCTGTGCGGTTGCTTTGAAGATTAGAAATACCCACGTATGAGGGCTGTTTGGTTTCCTTGAAAAAGGGAGATGCACACGTATGGGGGCTGTTTAGTTGCCTTCAATATGGGAAATACTCACGTAAGAAGGCTGTTTGGTTGCCTTGAAGGCAGGACATACTCAGGTATGGGGGCTGTTTGGTTGCCTTGAAGTTGGGAAATTCTCACGTACAAGGGCTGTTTGGTTGCTTTGAAGATGGGAACTACTCACGTACACATGCTGTTTGGTAGCTTTGAAGATGGGAAATACTCTCGTATAAGGAAGGGCTGTTTGGTTGTCTTGAAGATGGGAAATACTCACGTACAAAGGCTGTTTGGTAGCTTTGAAGATGGGAAATACTCACTTATGAGGGCTGTTTGGTTGCTTAGTAAATCGCTGAGAGCTCCAGCGGGGAGTTTATCGAAGGCAGCATTGTTAGGAGCAAACAAGGTGAATGGACCCATGGCTGAAATAAAAACAGAAATATTTATTGTTAATTACAACGCGATTTGATAATGGCGAGTCTTTCCTGATATTTATCTGTATGATAGAGAAAACTGATTAGTTTAAGAGGTCTGTATACTGCTATCATCAACTTTTATGTTTTCATTTGAACTGTACGTTCAGTTCACACAGCCAACATTTCACTGGACAACTCACCTGATATAGCATATCATATAGTTGTCATTCCTGAATGGAAATTAGTAGAAACGACTATGGAAATCGACGATTGCAAATCGTAAAATTACGTCTCAAACAAAATACTTTGCAAAAAAATAAAATGCGAACAAAACAGGTTACCAGAAAAGGTTGATAATCAAAAAGAAATATTGACAGTAATTGTGTGTGGCAAAATTTTAATTTTTTATGTAATGCATACATAATTAAAAACAAATCGAACTGTACTTAAATATGAAAAGCTATTTGGCGAAAGAGTCCCTACAATGACTTCAAAACGGAAGAGCCGGAAATTTCTGAACTTACTAATTTTGAACAATTTTACAAAAAACAAACAAGTTTATTACAAACAATAACACTAAATTCGCAACTGATATGTAACTGATATCCCTAATAAATTCATAACACTTCAAAGTGAAAAAGGTTATGCCGCCAATATGTACAAACTGCAACGTCGGCCGGCGCTCCCCCAACGGTCATAATGAGCAACGGTAACCACGCAGGAGGCTGGTTTGTAGTGATTATATTTTGCCCCCCATCCCCACCCCCTCTCCCCCTGCGGTCGTTACAACACTTTAGGAATAATATTAGACTTTCTAACATTAAAATTATTATAATATTGGGTTTAATCAGTCTTACCTTATTTTTTATTAAAATTGTATAGATGCTCGCTGAAGAAGATGTATTCTGCGTTCATGTACATGCAGTAGATACGTTTCTTTGTAAATACAATTTCTACCTGCAAGCGCTCCACCCAGTTGGGCCTGCGCCACAGCATAGAGAAGTGTTCCGAGGTCCGCCTGCTTGGCAACGGTGGCTGGGATGTTGTCCGCCGGAAGTGGGAACATGACTTTGTCGATGACGTGGATGACGCCATTGGTAGCGTTCTGGTCCACCAGGGTCACCTTGGCTCCGTCCACAGTTACCACCTGGTCAATTACAGAGAACAAAAAGGTCACAGTAAATCATTTTCTTCATTACAGGGAGCAAAAAGTTCGCACTCAACCTTTTTTTTTTAAACAGAGAACAAAAGTCACATTGAGCCATTTTCTCCAATTCAGGGAACAGAAAGGTCACAATGAACCCTTTTCTTCAATAAAAAAAGAAATAATAGGTCACAGTGAACCACTTTCTTAAACTTCATGTGATTGCGTTAGCTTCGATATCTCTTTGAGTACTGGGAATTTCCGCTATAGGTCGAAGATCTAGATTAGAAAAATATCAACAACGTTGCTGAACAGGTTGCTTTGAAAATTTGAAAAGAAGACAATAAAAGTCAAAGTTATTTTTATGATCCATCGACTTTGACATAATAAGGTTAGACTGTACGAGAACCTTTTCAGTCTCTTCAAACTTTTTTAACCAAAACGTCAGCTTTTTACAGATTTTTGTTTGATGATTGTTGCCAAACCACTTACGCTGCCATAGATGTTGACTCGGATCTTGAGAGGAACGTTGAGTGTGTTAACAAGGAGATTGTTACTGAGGTCTCTGGAAAAGGCTTTGGTGTCGCTGGCGTGGAACATCAGCACGGATTGAAGAAGGTCATGGTCATTAGCCAAAGCGTCCTTGACTGCCTGGGGTAGCGCGTCAAACGCTGCATTTGTCGGGGCGAACACGGTGTACTCGCCTAAAAGAAACAAAAATGTATTGTCGTGATCACAGTGGCAACGACCCTCTTTATAATCACAGATTTAATGAATATGAGTTCCGCCTCTTTATTGTTTTTTTCATTATTTGTATTAAATGAACTTCACCAGCAAAAGCAGCAGCAGCAACAGTAGCAGCAGCGTTGCAGCTGTCGTTTCTGCATTTTATCCCATCCCCACCGTTCACAATAATAGACTTTTAGAACAGAAATGCTAATTTAATATTAAGTCTCACTCATATTATTGAAACAAAGGTTAATAGATAAATTTTCATTTACATTCAGCCAACCGGTCCAGGTTTTAAGAAAATGTCTGTATTAGCATTTGCCTGTTTTATTTGAAGATTATTCATGGCCAGGGCGTATTGCTAACGTAAAAGATGCCAATTTAAATTTGACAAAACTGCTAAACAGAATTTTCCTTTTTTATAGCTTATGTAAGAGAAAACATCTTACCAGGTCTACTCAAAGGTCCTTCAAGGCCTGCTACTCGCAGATAGTGAACTAGAGCTGTTGCACCTAGATCGTTAGCCACTTGCATCAAATGTTTAGCCGATACACTGAAGCCTATCAGACCCAGAAAAATAAACCCAATTCGTAACATTTTAGCGTGTGTGTTTTTTTTCTCTTGAAACCTAGAAAATTAAAATTCTTATTTCTTTCTTGAATCTAATGCAACCCTGTTGTTAAACTTAACGGTCAAAGTCATTTATATAGCACCGCTGAACGGTCACGTTTTTCCAACGAGTGAGTGGCCAGTTCTGAAGTCACGTGTTTTCTCCAAAACGTGAATCTATTCCAGATACAGATAAGGCCACGAGGGTTATGAAACCAATGTGTACAGCGTTTAGGATAGCACATCCATTACGAATGAATCTATAAGAACTTACATGCACATAGAAGTTACAACAAAAAACTCAATTCAGTAAAAATGCGACATTCTGTCTCGATATTTTTCTTTTTCATGTTGCTGAAGACATGTTATTCAGAGACGAATTTAATCCAGGTAGCATCAGATCTAGGGGCAACAACACTGGTTCATTACCTGAGAATGGCAGGGCTAGAAGGACCTCTTAGCCGACCAGGTTGGTCATGTTCTCTTTTTGTCTTAGCCGTTTTGGTTGCTTGTTTGTTATGTTTATCGCAGAGGCGTAGCTAGGCATAATAAGATGTGTACGCATGGCCGCTAGGGGTCCGAGATCGTACGTGGTAGCTTCTTAGTCGGTTTTAGTATCAAGATTTAACTAGATTTTAAGTACAATGTTATTTTATAGACATGTAAGTATTAAAACAGGAAATGTATTTAATCATGACAGACTTATTTATGCTCAACAGATAAGACACTTATATACAAGCACATTTTTGCATTACAATTTATGGAAAGTTAATCCCCGCTGTTTATTTATATAGAAAATTAATCGCTTGTTTTTATGCACTTGTTTTACGCAGACGCTTTTTAAGCACAGTGTCTTTAGGAAAACTGGCATGATTTGGAGAAAATATGGTATAAGTTGAGTAAATATACACCTTATTCCTAATAGGGTACGAGTTTTGACTGCATATTTAATCTTTTTATGATTTTATTCCTTGCTGGCAATGTGTGCTCAACTGCGTATTCTGTGTACATGCAGCTGCGAGCCTGTATCGTACCAATAGCAAACGTTAAGTTAATCAGGGACGGTGTCCACTTGAAGATGATAACAATGAACACCTGGCTTGATACCACACCAACTCGTATTATCCTGATACTAGATAAGGGACTTATACCATTATGTATTTACAATGACTTTGCCACGTTGAAGATCGGGATTGAGACCGTGGCCCAGCCTACACTACAAGGAGTAGATGTTCTCTTCATTAGGAGTACGGCGACGTAGCCATATAAACAACAAATTTTTCAAATAATTGAACACTTTACTAAATGATATTTTAATGATGCTTATAGCGTTGTTAAAAATTAAACAAAGCATATTTAAAGGTTGAAGCTTAGTTTGTGTATCAAAACAAAAAGGTCAATAAAAACGTAAACGCATTGTGCTTTTCAAGCAGGTTGTACCATACTTATCGCAAATCATTTGAAATGTTTATTAAACTATAGTGGCACCATAACATATTTTAGTAACTTATATATTTTGATTGGGAAAGTGAGTAACATATCTTTCAGACGTTGTTTTACTAAGTCCTGAAAAACACCCCCAAAATATGGATTATAAAACATGTAGTAAGATTTCAACCTAAGTTTAAGATAATAACAGGTTTAGTCAAATCAGTTTTATTTCTTAAGAAACAAACGAAAGTCGCACAACAAAAATCGTGGCATTTATATTTAAACCAATTGTTTTCTCCTGACCAGGCGAGTATACAGTGTTCGCCCCTACAAACGCCGCTTTTGACGCCTTACCCCAGAAGGTCAAGGACAATCTGGCCAATGACCGTGACCTTCTACAATCCGTGCTGATGTTCCACGCCAGCGACACCAGATTCTATTCCAGAGACCTCAGTAACAATCTCCTTGTTAACACACTCAACGTTCCTCTCAGGATCCGAGTCAACATCTATGGCAGTGTAAATGTATTTCTGTTTAAAAACATACCACTTTGTTGGTGATGTAGATGAACTGACAGCACATGAGGGCTAAACAAATTACTCGTATTTCTTTGTCCTCAATATGTATCAATACCGGCTAAAACATTGAACATGTAAAAACTGAACCTGCAATACAAACGTCGGTATAAAACTACCTTTATTTACTTATACATAAATTGCGATACTATCGTTAAAAATAAAAATGTGCATTTTTTAATCCGACTTATTACGAGAAAATAAACCTTGTTGGTTTTACAATATTTAACAATGACATTCACCATTGTTTCCTCATTGTAATTAATTACACAGGTGATAACCGTAGACGGAGCCAAGGTGACCTTGGTGGACCAGAACGCCGCTAACGGCGTCATCCACGTCATCGACAAAGTCATGTTCCCACTTCCGTCTGATAACACCGTCAGAACCATTGCCAAGCAACCGAATCTGGGAACGCTTCTTTACTCCGTAGCACAGGGCCAAATAGATGGACTGTTATCTAGTAACTCAAATTTCTATGTGGATATGTGAATAAACAATTACTCCTTTTCTACATTACAATGACACTGAATGCTTGTACTCTAAGTTCATAAAGGGAAACGTTTGCCCGACTGTTAACACTTAATAAAATAGATATCATTCTTATGTTAGAAAAAATAGGCTGGACAAGAAATCCCAACCCAGTCTCTGATACTGTTATAAAGATTAATATCACGTATCATTCGCTTGCAGCGTATATACTTTTCCTATCCGTAAATGTTACTTGGATTAAATCTTTAAATGCTTAATTAGTTAATTAATTCAGACACTAATATAAACCAAGTAACTAGTTCAAATAGTATTATATTTTTGTATGTTATTCTTAAGCTTCAATTCTTTATTTCAGCAAACGGACCTTACACCCTGTTTGCTCCAAACAATGACGCCTTTAACAAGATGCCACCGGGTGCCGTTAGTGACTTGTTTAGTAACCAAACTGCCCTTGTCGGTAAGTGACCTGTTCCAGGTATTCCAAGACCTCGCCAGACAGCTACCATTTCCGGATTCATGATACCATTTTCATAATTGCAAGCTACACTTTAATGCTGCAAGATCCACTGTTAAAAGCGGAATAATCTTCCCCTTATGAAAGAAGAAAAAGGAGAAACTATCCCACTTTGAAGCTTTCTGTTTAATCATGCTACATTTTAAAAATTACCGATATTAATTCTAGTTCTTCTTCCGTCTCAGATAAAATGTACATATTCATTTACTGGAGATGCACTAGTATAAGCCTTGGCCACATTTGGACAAAATATGCTAAAAGATAATTCATTACAGCACATATTTCCTATTTTTGAAATGAAAGAAATTTGTTAGTTATCTTCCTTATGGGAAGGTATTTTCATATACTTTAAATAAGAAATACAATACATTTAATATTGTAATTTGCTTATCTTTTAGAAAAGCGCTCAAACTTTTTAATTATTTTTTTATCTCAAACAATACGTTTCTATTTATGCGTATGCTTCAGGCTTAAGTGTTTTTCAAAAGTTTAAAAAGTGGAAAAATCTTTAAGTTTTCTGCAGTAACTAAATACCAAATACCTACCCACAAGGGAGGTAAGAATGTAGTTTTTTAATAGCTAAGAGTAAAGTCTCTCTACATACGAAAAGAGGGAATAACAGGCTATAAGTCTCAATGCCTTTGTTGAATTTTACTCTTTTTAAGTTGCAGTTGGAATTGTAGTGTCCATGAGGAACTGTCCGGATCCGTTTATACCGACCAACTAAATATAGCAACAACAGGGGCGTGCCTGGGCTTACGCACTTACGCACGTGCGTACAATTGCTTCCAAAAATTGAAAAAATAAAAACGCCTAAAAGCGAATTTAAATCGTCACCTAACCCGGGTTAGGCACTACCAGTTTATTGTCTTTATTATTTAAATCCATGTAATTAAAAAAAATCTAATTCTACACAATCTTCAACAATCCAACTTGACGTATTTCTGTCTCTTCCTGCTTCTAAGACAATTCTTTGTTCTAGACAGTGAGAGTACCCCCCCCCCCCCCCCGAATGCATCTATGGCGTTCTATGGAAAAATCCGGATGAGGGGGGGGGGGGGAGCACGCCCCCGGACTCCCTAGGAATAGTGCGTATACTCAAAAGTCGCCCAGGCAAGCCCCTGAACTATTTGGCTAAAAAGGTCCAGCCTTTTTAAACATTTTTATATGGTTTGCAAGAGTAAAACTACACTTATATTTTACAATATAAAATCTGTAAACAAATACTGTACATACTGTTTCAGCTGTTCTGAAGTACCACCCTTGACGGCATATAGCGCCGGGTTGACGTCAGGCGGCGTAGCGACGTTAGAGGGTCGCCTCGTACACATCGATATCTCTGCTGGTATGACTCGTAATGATTGTCATGATTACAGTGCTCCCTCTTGGCAGCAACATCGCGTTGAAGTGGTCAGATTGGTTGTTGTAGAGAGGTTGTAATTCTGGAGATGTATTACCTGTAGATGGGTATTTCCTCTTTTCCTATGTAATGGGACTTTACTCTAAAACTACAACTTTACCTCCCTTGTGGGTAGGTATTTGGGTATATATATATACATGTATGAAGTTACTGCAGATTCTTAAGAGTTTTCCCTTTTCAAACTGTTGAAAAGACTGACGCATGCGCATAAACGGGAATCTGATTGGTTGAGATAGGAATTAATTAAAAAATCTGATCGCATTTAAAAATTCACATAAAAATAAAATGTTTTATATTTATTATATAAAGTATATGAAAATACCTTTCCAAAGGGAGATAACTTAAACATTTATTTCATTTAGAAACCAAAACGTCAGCTTTTTACAGATTTTTGTTTGATGATTGTTGCCAAACCACTTACGCTGCCATAGATGTTGACTCGGATCTTGAGAGGAACGTTGAGTGTGTTAACAAGGAGATTGTTACTGAGGTCTCTGGAAAAGGCTTTGGTGTCGCTGGCGTGGAACATCAGCACGGATTGAAGAAGGTCATGGTCATTAGCCAAAGCGTCCTTGACTGCCTGGGGTAGCGCGTCAAACGCTGCATTTGTCGGGGCGAACACGGTGTACTCGCCTAAAAGAAACAAAAATGTATTGTCGTGATCACAGTGGCAACGACCCTCTTTATAATCACAGATTTAATGAATATGAGTTCCGCCTCTTTATTGTTTTTTTCATTATTTGTATTAAATGAACTTCACCAGCAAAAGCAGCAGCAGCAACAGTAGCAGCAGCGTTGCAGCTGTCGTTTCTGCATTTTATCCCATCCCCACCGTTCACAATAATAGACTTTTAGAACAGAAATGCTAATTTAATATTAAGTCTCACTCATATTATTGAAACAAAGGTTAATAGATAAATTTTCATTTACATTCAGCCAACCGGTCCAGGTTTTAAGAAAATGTCTGTATTAGCATTTGCCTGTTTTATTTGAAGATTATTCATGGCCAGGGCGTATTGCTAACGTAAAAGATGCCAATTTAAATTTGACAAAACTGCTAAACAGAATTTTCCTTTTTTATAGCTTATGTAAGAGAAAACATCTTACCAGGTCTACTCAAAGGTCCTTCAAGGCCTGCTACTCGCAGATAGTGAACTAGAGCTGTTGCACCTAGATCGTTAGCCACTTGCATCAAATGTTTAGCCGATACACTGAAGCCTATCAGACCCAGAAAAATAAACCCAATTCGTAACATTTTAGCGTGTGTGTTTTTTTTCTCTTGAAACCTAGAAAATTAAAATTCTTATTTCTTTCTTGAATCTAATGCAACCCTGTTGTTAAACTTAACGGTCAAAGTCATTTATATAGCACCGCTGAACGGTCACGTTTTTCCAACGAGTGAGTGGCCAGTTCTGAAGTCACGTGTTTTCTCCAAAACGTGAATCTATTCCAGATACAGATAAGGCCACGAGGGTTATGAAACCAATGTGTACAGCGTTTAGGATAGCACATCCATTACGAATGAATCTATAAGAACTTACATGCACATAGAAGTTACAACAAAAAACTCAATTCAGTAAAAATGCGACATTCTGTCTCGATATTTTTCTTTTTCATGTTGCTGAAGACATGTTATTCAGAGACGAATTTAATCCAGGTAGCATCAGATCTAGGGGCAACAACACTGGTTCATTACCTGAGAATGGCAGGGCTAGAAGGACCTCTTAGCCGACCAGGTTGGTCATGTTCTCTTTTTGTCTTAGCCGTTTTGGTTGCTTGTTTGTTATGTTTATCGCAGAGGCGTAGCTAGGCATAATAAGATGTGTACGCATGGCCGCTAGGGGTCCGAGATCGTACGTGGTAGCTTCTTAGTCGGTTTTAGTATCAAGATTTAACTAGATTTTAAGTACAATGTTATTTTATAGACATGTAAGTATTAAAACAGGAAATGTATTTAATCATGACAGACTTATTTATGCTCAACAGATAAGACACTTATATACAAGCACATTTTTGCATTACAATTTATGGAAAGTTAATCCCCGCTGTTTATTTATATAGAAAATTAATCGCTTGTTTTTATGCACTTGTTTTACGCAGACGCTTTTTAAGCACAGTGTCTTTAGGAAAACTGGCATGATTTGGAGAAAATATGGTATAAGTTGAGTAAATATACACCTTATTCCTAATAGGGTACGAGTTTTGACTGCATATTTAATCTTTTTATGATTTTATTCCTTGCTGGCAATGTGTGCTCAACTGCGTATTCTGTGTACATGCAGCTGCGAGCCTGTATCGTACCAATAGCAAACGTTAAGTTAATCAGGGACGGTGTCCACTTGAAGATGATAACAATGAACACCTGGCTTGATACCACACCAACTCGTATTATCCTGATACTAGATAAGGGACTTATACCATTATGTATTTACAATGACTTTGCCACGTTGAAGATCGGGATTGAGACCGTGGCCCAGCCTACACTACAAGGAGTAGATGTTCTCTTCATTAGGAGTACGGCGACGTAGCCATATAAACAACAAATTTTTCAAATAATTGAACACTTTACTAAATGATATTTTAATGATGCTTATAGCGTTGTTAAAAATTAAACAAAGCATATTTAAAGGTTGAAGCTTAGTTTGTGTATCAAAACAAAAAGGTCAATAAAAACGTAAACGCATTGTGCTTTTCAAGCAGGTTGTACCATACTTATCGCAAATCATTTGAAATGTTTATTAAACTATAGTGGCACCATAACATATTTTAGTAACTTATATATTTTGATTGGGAAAGTGAGTAACATATCTTTCAGACGTTGTTTTACTAAGTCCTGAAAAACACCCCCAAAATATGGATTATAAAACATGTAGTAAGATTTCAACCTAAGTTTAAGATAATAACAGGTTTAGTCAAATCAGTTTTATTTCTTAAGAAACAAACGAAAGTCGCACAACAAAAATCGTGGCATTTATATTTAAACCAATTGTTTTCTCCTGACCAGGCGAGTATACAGTGTTCGCCCCTACAAACGCCGCTTTTGACGCCTTACCCCAGAAGGTCAAGGACAATCTGGCCAATGACCGTGACCTTCTACAATCCGTGCTGATGTTCCACGCCAGCGACACCAGATTCTATTCCAGAGACCTCAGTAACAATCTCCTTGTTAACACACTCAACGTTCCTCTCAGGATCCGAGTCAACATCTATGGCAGTGTAAATGTATTTCTGTTTAAAAACATACCACTTTGTTGGTGATGTAGATGAACTGACAGCACATGAGGGCTAAACAAATTACTCGTATTTCTTTGTCCTCAATATGTATCAATACCGGCTAAAACATTGAACATGTAAAATCTGAACCTGCAATACAAACGTCGGTATAAAACTACCTTTATTTACTTATACATAAATTGCGATACTATCGTTAAAAATAAAAATGTGCATTTTTTAATCCGACTTATTACGAGAAAATAAACCTTGTTGGTTTTACAATATTTAACAATGACATTCACCATTGTTTCCTCATTGTAATTAATTACACAGGTGATAACCGTAGACGGAGCCAAGGTGACCTTGGTGGACCAGAACGCCGCTAACGGCGTCATCCACGTCATCGACAAAGTCATGTTCCCACTTCCGTCTGATAACACCGTCAGAACCATTGCCAAGCAACCGAATCTGGGAACGCTTCTTTACTCCGTAGCACAGGGCCAAATAGATGGACTGTTATCTAGTAACTCAAATTTCTATGTGGATATGTGAATAAACAATTACTCCTTTTCTACATTACAATGACACTGAATGCTTGTACTCTAAGTTCATAAAGGGAAACGTTTGCCCGACTGTTAACACTTAATAAAATAGATATCATTCTTATGTTAGAAAAAATAGGCTGGACAAGAAATCCCAACCCAGTCTCTGATACTGTTATAAAGATTAATATCACGTATCATTCGCTTGCAGCGTATATACTTTTCCTATCCGTAAATGTTACTTGGATTAAATCTTTAAATGCTTAATTAGTTAATTAATTCAGACACTAATATAAACCAAGTAACTAGTTCAAATAGTATTATATTTTTGTATGTTATTCTTAAGCTTCAATTCTTTATTTCAGCAAACGGACCTTACACCCTGTTTGCTCCAAACAATGACGCCTTTAACAAGATGCCACCGGGTGCCGTTAGTGACTTGTTTAGTAACCAAACTGCCCTTGTCGGTAAGTGACCTGTTCCAGGTATTCCAAGACCTCGCCAGACAGCTACCATTTCCGGATTCATGATACCATTTTCATAATTGCAAGCTACACTTTAATGCTGCAAGATCCACTGTTAAAAGCGGAATAATCTTCCCCTTATGAAAGAAGAAAAAGGAGAAACTATCCCACTTTGAAGCTTTCTGTTTAATCATGCTACATTTTAAAAATTACCGATATTAATTCTAGTTCTTCTTCCGTCTCAGATAAAATGTACATATTCATTTACTGGAGATGCACTAGTATAAGCCTTGGCCACATTTGGACAAAATATGCTAAAAGATAATTCATTACAGCACATATTTCCTATTTTTGAAATGAAAGAAATTTGTTAGTTATCTTCCTTATGGGAAGGTATTTTCATATACTTTAAATAAGAAATACAATACATTTAATATTGTAATTTGCTTATCTTTTAGAAAAGCGCTCAAACTTTTTAATTATTTTTTTATCTCAAACAATACGTTTCTATTTATGCGTATGCTTCAGGCTTAAGTGTTTTTCAAAAGTTTAAAAAGTGGAAAAATCTTTAAGTTTTCTGCAGTAACTAAATACCAAATACCTACCCACAAGGGAGGTAAGAATGTAGTTTTTTAATAGCTAAGAGTAAAGTCTCTCTACATACGAAAAGAGGGAATAACAGGCTATAAGTCTCAATGCCTTTGTTGAATTTTACTCTTTTTAAGTTGCAGTTGGAATTGTAGTGTCCATGAGGAACTGTCCGGATCCGTTTATACCGACCAACTAAATATAGCAACAACAGGGGCGTGCCTGGGCTTACGCACTTACGCACGTGCGTACAATTGCTTCCAAAAATTGAAAAAATAAAAACGCCTAAAAGCGAATTTAAATCGTCACCTAACCCGGGTTAGGCACTACCAGTTTATTGTCTTTATTATTTAAATCCATGTAATTAAAAAAAATCTAATTCTACACAATCTTCAACAATCCAACTTGACGTATTTCTGTCTCTTCCTGCTTCTAAGACAATTCTTTGTTCTAGACAGTGAGAGTACCCCCCCCCCCCCCCGAATGCATCTATGGCGTTCTATGGAAAAATCCGGATGAGGGGGGGGGGGGAGCACGCCCCCGGACTCCCTAGGAATAGTGCGTATACTCAAAAGTCGCCCAGGCAAGCCCCTGAACTATTTGGCTAAAAAGGTCCAGCCTTTTTAAACATTTTTATATGGTTTGCAAGAGTAAAACTACACTTATATTTTACAATATAAAATCTGTAAACAAATACTGTACATACTGTTTCAGCTGTTCTGAAGTACCACGTTGTTCCCTTGACGGCATATAGCGCCGGGTTGACGTCAGGCGGCGTAGCGACGTTAGAGGGTCGCCTCGTACACATCGATATCTCTGCTGGTATGACTCGTAATGATTGTCATGATTACAGTGCTCCCTCTTGGCAGCAACATCGCGTTGAAGTGGTCAGATTGGTTGTTGTAGAGAGGTTGTAATTCTGGAGATGTATTACCTGTAGATGGGTATTTCCTCTTTTCCTATGTAATGGGACTTTACTCTAAAACTACAACTTTACCTCCCTTGTGGGTAGGTATTTGGGTATATATATATACATGTATGAAGTTACTGCAGATTCTTAAGAGTTTTCCCTTTTCAAACTGTTGAAAAGACTGACGCATGCGCATAAACGGGAATCTGATTGGTTGAGATAGGAATTAATTAAAAAATCTGATCGCATTTAAAAATTCACATAAAAATAAAATGTTTTATATTTATTATATAAAGTATATGAAAATACCTTTCCAAAGGGAGATAACTTAAACATTTATTTCATTTAGAAAATGGGAGGGATACAGTGTGGCTACTTACTATAATGTAATTGTAGTAAGTTTTGGTTTATTAATCTATTATTTTAATATATTTTATTTATTTTTTATACAATTTGAGTTGTGTTTTTAGTTTTTAATTTAGTTAATTCTAATACTGTTTTCTGGTGAGATGGTTTGTGTTTATATATATTCTTGATCTTAGCAAGTTTAGCCTAATATTATGATTTCTGTTTGTTCTTACATATATTATCTTGATGTTAACAGGTAGCAAAGAACAGAAAACTACTATTAGTTCACTTTCCAGTTAAACATGAGCAAACGTTAGGCAACGTATATGTATGTATGTATAAGAAATTCCAGTTGGTTATGATAAAACCACCATGTAAAAGACCGGTGCTCGACGTTCCATTTGCTATGTCTCGAATGAAGGGAGAAGTTATTTGATTATTTGATTATTAATACATTTGTTTGTGTTTTAACAAACTGATTTTTAACAAAATTGTTAATATTTGTACTTAAAATGTTGTTGTTTTATAAAAATGTAAACAGATAACGTCATGGTAAACAACGCCAAGGTTATCGAGGCGGACCTGCCGACGTCGAACGGTGTCATCCACATCATAGATCACGTGATTCTTCCACCCAACTATTGAACAACCTTGAAAATTATTGTTTACTATTATTGTTGTACTCCATTGTTCTCCAATAACTAATAAATATCAAGTCGCTTAATCTGCTGACACTGTTTTCAGTTAATTTATTTTTCTTAAGAAAAAAAAAAGAAAATAAAGTACCATCTTATAACCCTTCCGTTATTAAATAAAAAAAATGAAACATTGATTAATTTAATAACGGCCTTTAGGCGGTCGGAAGATTAGCTGCCTGTCAAGTGATTCAAAATCAATTAACAATGTTATCAAGGCGCTAAAACAATTACAACATATTTTAGCATGAATTAAAACAAGACAAAGGTACAATAAATCAAATTAAACATAAAATTGACGAGACAATACCTATAGCAAACCCAAAAGTTCCCGCCTTGAAACGGTCAATCGGTAAAAGGACCGTCTTGGGTAAAATATATGTAGAAACAAGAGTAAACATATCTATCTATCTATCTATCTATCTATCTATCTATCTATCTATCTATCTATCTATCTATCTATCTATCTATCTATCTATCTATCTATCTATCTATCTATCTATCTATCTATCTATCTATCTATCTATCTATCTATCTATCTATCTATCTATCTATCTATCTATCTATCTATCTATCTATCTATCTATCTATCTATCTATCTATCTATCTATCTATCTATCTATCTATCTATCTATCTATCTATCTATCTATCTATCTATCTATCTATCTATCTATCTATCTATCTATCTATCTATCTATCTATCTATCTATCTATCTATCTATCTATCTATCTATCTATCTATCTATCTATCTATCTATCTATCTATCTATCTATCTATCTATCTATCTATCTATCTATCTATCTATCTATCTATCTATCTATCTATCTATCTATCTATCTATCTATCTATCTATCTATCTATCTATCTATCTATCTATCTATCTATCTATCTATCTATCTATCTAT